>CM060978.1:192318742-192853742 GCA_030765065.1 Deroplatys truncata
AGAACAAACAATACTACAAAATTAGAACACAAAAGTGACAGCAATCTCTTTCAGTCTATTCTATTCTCGTTTTCCACGAGGTTTTCGAACAATTCGGAGAAAACTTTTCATTAAAAAGAGAAGCAACTGATCGGGGACCATGTGTTACATTTAGGCCGGAAACAGACGCTTTGACATACTTCTTGGTATCGAGGCCCAGAATTGGGAAACACTATGCGCCACGGCTAAAATTACAAGAACTGTCTAGCCCAACACAAACAGATTTATAGTGTGGAGTGAATGAGGAGACTTCCATTCACTTTTCCTGCGTGCGCTTTCCGTAATTACAAATAATATTGTTTTAAAAAAACAGCATATTTTACATTCACATGGCCGTCTCTACTCGCTCTTTTACAAAATATTCTACAAAAACTAATTATTGTAGCTAATTCTGTCAATCCAAATAGACTTTCAATTCAGATTTATACATTTCGTTGTACAATGCAGTAGATGTTGCACTCGCATGAGTGAGTGCAAACTCTTATTCTCCATCTACTTTTGTTAATCGAGATATTGAGATGTTAATCTTATTGCTAATTTTCTTGTAGACGCAAGGGGAATTGGTAGGCTTTAAGCGATAGTCAAATATTTTAGGAGCTGGTTGCTATGTGGAGTGTTCCATTCTTTTTACATGTTCAGGACAAAAAAAACGAATAACGAATTCCCACTCGAGAAAAATTAAAAGTAAATTGAAACAAATAATAAGTGAAATGGTTCACTACACAAAAAAGAATGTATATAACATAAATTGTGTGTTTTAACGAGATCTACATTTTTTGTGTACTAATTTTGTCTATCTCTTACGGTTTACCAGTTATGCTAAAGTCATTCAGAATGAAGAGGGCTTTTGGGTACATTTCCAGAAAATTCAAGATGTACATTTCATTTGCCATAAAAATTACTTGAACATATGATATTTTAATCAAAACCGTTAGAGCCAGTTTTGAGAGAATAATTTCTTTTAAATGTTCCATGTAAAGGATAGTTTGGGCTGGGGGATTTTTTTGAAAATCTTCGTGTCGCATCCTTCGAAGGAAAACAAAAATTTTCGAAACACTTTCTATGTAAAGGGTAGTTTAAGTTGGGCGGATTTTTCTGAAAATCTTCGTATCGCATCTTTGGAAAATGCTGAGCTTAAATACCAAGTTCCGTATTAAAACCGACTATTTGTTTTTGAGTTATGCTGCTCATAAACATACAGGGCACTTTTTTCTAAAAAAATTATGTTTTACATTCATATGACTCTCTCTAGCCTCAAACGTTGGTTAATATATAAGCAACTTTTTTATGAAATTTTATTTTTGCATCTAAGTTTTGTTAATTCAAATAAACCTTTGTAGAAATAGCTACATTACACATTTCGTTATTGATACAAAAGGAACAGCGATAGTCGGATGTTTAAAGGCTGGACGTTGCACGTAGGAAAAAACTGAAAATCGACAGGAGCTTTAAATAGCTTATGCAATAAAAAAGTTATTTGCAATGAAATGTTATTTTGAAGATATCTACAATTTTTGTGTAGTAGGTACGTTTTCGTCTATCACTTAATGTTTACCAGTTATACAAGATTATGCAAAACTCCTGCGTATGAAGGAATTCACAGGCCATTCCTATGAATTTCGAGATATACATTTTGCCATATAAATATGGTGAATGTATGGTATTTTAATAAAAATCTTTGGAGGAATTTTTGAGAAAATCAAAATTTTCGCAAAATGTTTCACGTAAAGGGTAGCTGGGAATGGGGGTGTTTTCTAGAAAAACTTCGTGTCGAGTCATCAATAGTGGTAACTCGCATTTCTTATTGTTTTGAAGATATTCAATCACACTGGTCGCTTTACTCCTCTAGCAATGCACTGGACCAATGATAAGGGATACGTGTTTCTGAATTCCTTTACATACACAAAACATCAGCGTGAATACTGCGGATTCTTTGATTCACTTATCTTCTAGATTTAATGTCTTTAACCATAAAATTCAAATCACACAATACGCAGCTCCATGGTGTGATAGTATGGCTCACATACAAGAGGTCCTGAGTTCGAGTCTCGTTTAGGGCTTCGGATCTCTTATACTGAGAAGACGAATGTCGGGTAACTCTAAGCTCTAAAGACTCCGGGCTTGTTTGAGTATAATTTCACCAATTTCATTCATTCATCGTGCACTGTGACCTACCAGGTTAAGAATGTTAAACTTCAAGTAAACAATGAATAAATTATTTAATAAATGAAAGAATGAATAAAACATAATGTTGGAATTCTAGATGTCAGCAGATATTCTCGGGTAACAGAAAAGGGAATTAAATATTACTCTTATAGATAATTACCCCTCTACTACAAAGGGGAATCTAAATGCATACCTACCCGCTTTCGAGCAGCATAAAGCAATCCTATGTGCAGTGACTCCAGAATGTATACGTCTGCATTTTAAACATTCGTCAAATTAGTTCAGAGAAAATGAGAATGTTTATTATTAAGAAAGGAGAAACTCCCATCGCAGTTTATATGTTTTGGCGTTTTTCAAGATATTTCATTTTATTAATTTTACAATTTTTTGAAAATTGCACCGATTTCGTTTATATAATTATTTTATATCCATTTAGGAGCGCAATGTTTTGGTATAATACCTGAATTTGCGATGAGAAAAATGGTTTTATCTGAAGCGGGAAGAAATTGCAGAAGTCAGGAATTGTCAACGCTTTTTCTCTGAACTATTTCATTAACTTCACTGTCAGATTAAATCAAGGAGATTGCCAGAATATGAAGACTATAATATCATTTGTACTTTCTGTTCATTAAAATGGAAAATTCCTACTCCATTAATCTGGCTGTTAAAAAGTGGAGATGAATATTTTCTGTAGTATTATTATGTGTTTTTCTTTCATGTTTTCCCTCAAAATTTTCCCTAAAAATTCATAGTATTATTTTTCTTGAATTGAGAGCAGAGGAGATTTGAAAATAGGTCACTTTCCTTCTCACGACAGAAAGATATAGTCATGAAGAGAGATATCGATGTTAACATAATGAGCGCGGTAATGATATTAGAAATACAGTGTAGTTATCGCCCAGTGTTATTGCTTACCAGACCTTTCAGAACGCTACTATTGTTTTTCTCTCCAGTTAACAGAGGAGACACAGACTAGAGCTGTCCATTGAACGAGTTTTGATCACTAGTTTGTGCCATTCAAGCCTTCGTCACAAATGAGCTCCTGCATACGGGCGAGTTGGGTGTACTGGATTCCGAGAGTCGTCCCTCTCTCAGACCATTCCATTTGGTATACCGAACGGGTATATGTCTCATTTCCCAGAGAGACAAGACTCAAGGAGAATACTCAGTCTGTTTCCTTCATTAGCGTTGTTACCTTCCCTATGTGTAGCTCAAGTTCGCGTAATAATGCAGTTGAATGTTATAAGTGAAGTGCAAGCGCAATGTATGCATTAGCAATGAATTACTAAGAATTATAAGCTTTGTCGGGTGTTTAGAATTAGTTTACTGTTCCGATAATGTGTATGTAGATTATGAGGTATATTCTTTCTTTGGAGCCTTGGCAAAATTTAAGCCTTCCTAGAATTTTTATTGGAGATTTTTTCTTTAAGCATAGACTGATAGCTCGATTACTACCACACACCTTTCCAGTCTCTGAAGGAGATCGATAAACCATTCCTTAAACACTACATTACTTACCCCTTTATGATGATAATCACCACCACTTGTTTTCTGAAACACTAAATCTGCCCCTTCTACGAAACTAGCTATGGCAGATTATTAGATATGATCGTTTACCTAATGGAATCTCTAGACCACCATTTCATTTGGAATCTGCGTGGTAAAACTTGTAGCGTGGTTTTGGTTTACCCGAGTTTCGTCAGTGTAAATAATAGGACGAGAGTGTTCTGGATTTCAAAGAATAATCATTATTTCATTTGTTGCATTATAACATATAATTTATAGTGTTTACTTAACCAAATGTTTATACAGATGATGGAATTGTTTTCCCCCCTCTCACAGAAATTAAGAATGAAACTCTATGAAACTTTTATGATATTTATTTTGGAACAAAGTTTTATACATATTTGCTTAGCTATAATAATAAAACAAAACATGAAAGTGGAATTTGTGTATCATAATATAGTAAAAGAAATCTTGAAATGAAGTCGAAAATGCAGTAACATGGCATAGGCTATTGTTATTCCTTTGGCTTAACGCATTGAAGCAATCCTGACAACACTACTCGAACGGGTAAATACGCATATCCCACGAGAGGGCATGTGCACCATGAGAAAGATTATGTCTTTACGTTGTTTGCCCCACGTATGTGCGCCAATTTGAGAAAGAAGTATTTTATTGTACAAGTTGTATCGTATTTCGACTGTTGGGGAGCCAAACTTGTAGTAGTTGCAACCGCACGTAAACTAGTCCCGGGCATCCTTTCCCCAACCGGCTTCAAAGCGAACGGAAAGCTTTGAAGCCTGACCATAAACCCATCAGTAAACGATTAGTAGGGTCTTCCCATCCCTTAAACACAACACGTGGTCCTTTCTCCAGCTCCACCAAAGCAAAGCGTTGTTGCAATGTCATTTCTGCTGTTTCTTCGGTTTTATTTTAGCAGCTGTGACTGTTCGCTCGTGCTTTTCTTCCATGTTCAGCTAAGCTTCTATATTACTTCTTCAGAGAAGTTATATAGTGTTTTACTTAGTGCAGTTTTGTAAGTTTAGCAGTGTTTAATAGTTATTAGCGTTTAATAGTTTAATTAAGATGTGGAGACCTTGGGAAACGAACCAAGTTGATGCCCCTCCGGTCGCACCAGCAAGTGACCCTCTGCCGAATATCAGTAATGCCAAGACCACGAAGAAAAGGGCTACAAAAACTGAATAAGCAAAGCCAGATTTTTATGTGTAATGTTCAAGAACATGTAGAAAAGAACCTTTTATGTGGAAAAATGTTTGTTATTGTTTTGAATTTCTCAAAAACAGCTTAACGATTTTTAGTAAAATACCGCAAGTTTAAGATATTTGCAGGAAAAATAAAATTTGTATCATGAATTTTATATTCTGGGAATAACTTGTAAAATTTTCCTCGTTCTCAACTTGTTGTATTACTGGCAAATTCTAAGAGAGAGACAAAATCTTACTCTGCGTAAAATGCAATCTCGGTAAATGACAAATTTTAGGTCAAATTGTGTTAACCATTTCCGAGAAATTTTTTGTTGTTGGTTTGAATTTTGAAATACAAGTTGGAAGTCTCTGTTTGTATTTTCCTCGTGGTCATGCTAAGAGCATGGAATTTCAAAGTCATCATATAGTCATCTGTATTTTAAAAATCTGACTATCGCTTTAGCCTATGTATCCTTATATTTACAACGATATGTGCAATGAAATTTTATCTTATTATTTAAGAAGTAGATAGAATAAGCTTTTGTGAAAGTAGTTTGTAGAAGAGTGAGTAGAGATAATCTTGTGAATATAATACATAAGATTTTTTTTTATTTTCTTTCTTTTGCCTTCGTATTTTTACTTATCCTGCATTTTATAATAAAGCTATTCATTTAAGTAAACAGAAGATGTCATGCTTATAAATCTTACACCTTAAACAATACACAACTTCTTGTATTAGCTTTATATTAATAAAACATTGTTGTGATACAAGTGATAAAAAACTATTTACCATAGCTCCGCGCACAGCATAATCAAAAATGATGCTTTGATTTGGGAGTAAGAGTTCCTTTCAAAATAAATTAATATTTATGTATTTTAATTATTTAATGATAGTCCAACAATGTATAGTTTATTCGGAACATGTTTCTAAGTTTCTCTCGGATATGTTAACGTGCATTTCTATTCTTGTAGCGCAGTATATTAGTTCAGATCATTCATTAGTTCAGTTATATTTTAAAGCGTTTGCAACTTAAATGTAATTACTATGCGATTCATAGTTATTTACATAGTTATTTTGTGTGTAAAGCAAGCAGACAAACTGCATGATTGTATTCTGTACATGTGGAAATCACCTGCAAAGTTTTGCTTTTAAATACTATTTTTAATTTTGGCAACAACGCGCATATGCACATGGATGTCACTAAGATTTTATGGTGCTTGCGGTTAGGGAGGGTAGGGAACAAGTGTTTGGCTACTGCACAAAGGTCGCCGCTTGGGGATCCGAAGGCTGCGATGACTCATATAGTAAACATTTTCTGGTAGCCTTCGCCCCAAATGTACTTTCAGGTGGCCTTTGCCCCAAATTTAAAAAAAATATTAACTTTGTAATTTGACTGTTTCTTTAAATATTATATATTTATGTTTGACTCGGCTGCGTCAGTATTATTGTTAGAGACATTGAAGTCTTGGCAGGGTTGTGGTGCAACTAAAATGTAGGCTTTGCGGCAGTCACCTCTTCCTGTCCGTTGCTGTTGGCTTACCTTGATGCATCTTCCAGGTTGGTTCCAGAAGTTCGCAGTGTGCTGGTTCTCTGCAATTTTATCCTCGGCTAGCTGCAGTAGTTTTCTTTAAACTATATGGGAGCATGGACTTATATTTGGTAAAGGAAGCGTCGGTCTCGGGTGGTGATATAAGAAGACATAGACGTGCTTTGGTTATGAAAAGATGACACTGCCGTTGCTTTTTATTTAACTAACACACGTAGTATACAACACTGATATTACCGCCGTTAAAATACTGTCCACCGCTGTTAAAACGCGGCGCGGATATGACACGAAGTTTAAATATGCTTATTATCTCTTTACGAGTAGCGGTTCTTAGGTGTGTTTCTAAAACTGTCTTTATTCCCTTTTAGGCGCGATATCTCACACATCCTGCAGCATCTCTCCCTGACCACGCATGACAAAATGCCAAGCTGAAATGAAATGCCACGAATTTGCTCCAAACAGATCCATTTATAGTCGCAGACTTCTGGGGCTGCTTCCTTTCCTATTGGTCCATTTTTAGCGCCACCCGACGCGTCTCACTATTTCGTATAAACTTCCAGGGATCTTATTGGTCCAAGTTTAATATAAATCGCGGCTTTTCCTAAATTTACCGTTAAGCTATCTGTCTCTCTATCTTGGTCACGGCGAATTATCAAATAAAGGGACAAAAGCGCTACACCCTCGCTGTAGGAATAATGGCCCTGCGACCAAAGAGACGTCATAAAACTAGATTTTCTGCCTTCGAAGGCACTATTCCTGTAGCTAAAACATTTCGTCGTGGACAGTATTTTAACATAGTGCTTAAATTATTTACATTAAACCATTTATAACTCTTCTAATATTAGTAACCTAGATACATACATAACGTTAAATCACCCCTCTTAAACTATACAAGCAGTATAAGAAAAAGATATGTACATAGTATGATTTAACATCAATAAAAATTAATTAATAAATTATGTATAATTACAGTTCTCGGGCTCGGCCTAGAGTTGCCGCTTCAGCTTACACAGATTATAATTTTACTTCACTTCTTTTATTCATACTTGATACGATTTAAATAACACTTCACTGATATAGAGAGCTGTGAGATTCTTTTTATTAATTAATTACACTTTTTAACACGTAAACTTATTTTTCGTCTCACACGAATACGTACTAAATCTCTCGAGGACGTGTCTTGCGTCCGGTTAGGAACACTGTTTGCAGGCAACACGTCCAGTTATGAGCGCTGTCTAAAAGCAACTGACTCTGTATTTGAAAATTTTGCTGTATTTCAGTTTCTGATTGGCTAATCCTAGTCCAATAGAATACCTTCATTTACCTAAAGCTTTTTCTGGTTGTTGATTGGCTATTTTTATAAACTGTCTCAAAATAACTTTATCGCTTCCAAAAATCACAAGTAGTATTGTTAAACTCTCAAACTCATTATTGCCTCAAGGTTACCTCTTTGTTAGCAACTTTTAACTTATTATTCTCACAGCTCCTACATTATTAAATTACGTAATATATTCACATAACATTATTGAACATGTATACAATAATATAAGCATATGCTAAAACTGTTATATACATTTTACAAATTATTACATACACAAGGCGGGCTGTTATTGAATTTACACATTATATAATTTCACTGAAATCATTTAAGTGTTAAAAATGCTGCCTCAAACAGAAGCTCGACCATGGTTCGGTATATTCGTTGCTGCTTTTCGAACGAGTTGAGCGAGTCTCATTACGCACCGTATGAAACGAACGAGGAAAACGCACGTCCTTGACAGCTCTACAATAGACTCTCTAATTTCTATTGTTTTCTTTCTTTCTCTCTCTCTCTCTCTCTCTCTCTCTCTCTCTCTCTGTTATTTTATGTCGCTTTAACTACGTGGTCATATCGCGACGGACCTCTTAGGAGATACCTACACTACGTGATCAAAAGTATCGGACACCTGGCTGAAAATGACGTACAAGTTCGTGGCGCCCTCCATCGGTAATGCTGGAAGTCAATATGGTGTTGCCCCACCCTTAGCCTTGATGACAGTGTTCACTCTCGCAGTCATACTTTCAATCAGATGCTGGAAGGTTCTTTGGGGAATGGCAGCCCATTCTTCACGGAGTGCGGAACTGAGGAGAGGCATCGATGTAGGTCGGTGAGGCCCAGCACGAAGTCGGCGTTCCGAAACATCCCACACCCTGCCATGGGATCGCCACATTGTGTACCGTGATTCGTCACTCCACACAACGTTTTGTCACTGTTCAATCGTGTAATGTTGACGCTCCTTACACCAAGCGAGGCATCGTTTGGCATTTTCCTGCGTGATGTGTGGCTTAAGGACCGCTGGCAACCGCTCGACCATAGAATCCAAGGTTTCTCACCTCACGCCTAACTGTCATAGTACTTGGAGTGGATCCTGATGTAGTTTAGAATTCCTGTGTGATGGTCTGAATAGATGTCTGCCTATTACTCTTTACGACCCTCTTCAAATGTCGGCGGTCTCTGTCAGTCAATAGACGAGGTCAACCTGTACGCTTTTGTGCTGTACATGTCCCTTCACGTTTGCACTTCACTATCACATCAGAAACAGTGGACCTAGGGATGTTTAGGAGTGTGGAAATCTCGCGTACAGAGTTCTGACACAAGTGACACCCAATCATCTGAACCAAGTTGGAAGTCCGTGAGTTCCACGGAGCGTCCCATTCTCCTGTACCACAAAGTCTAATGAGTACTGAGGTCGCGGATAATGAGTACCAGGCAGTAGGTGGCAGCATGCCTTTGCACGTCGGAGAGTGTGTAAAACCTATAAATGAAATTTGAGAAGTAGTATTATATACGTTATTTGCACCATGCTTTCGGCGTCAGTTTGGAGTAGGATGTATTGTACTTCCACTGTTGGGGAGCCAAACTTGATGAAGTAATTTCCCCACGTATGGTACAAAGTTTCCGGTGGCCTTCGCCCCCACGTTTAAGAATCAAATTTGTATTTTAATGTTTCTTTAAATATTATATATATTTATGTTTGCCTCCGCTGCGTCAGTATTCATTTGTAGAAACATGCATCTCTTAGCAGGGGGTGATGCGGCTAAAGAATGTAGGCTTAGACAAATTACAATTTTTACTTCACTCCTTTTATTAATCCTTCACACGATTAAATAACACTTCACTGGTATAGAGAGCTGCAGGATTGTTGTTACTTGTAATTTTTAACACGTAAACTTTATAATATGTTGCCGTAATGAATTTTATATGTCTCACACTGGATACGCACAGAGCTAACGAACTGCTCAGATACGTTGCCTTCTAGTGACTGGCGTTTACCGCTTAAATTTGTAAATGTTTTCTATTTCACGTCTCTGATTGGCTAATTTAACTCCAATAGTATAATTTTATTTGACTTTCAGCTTTTCTGGTTGTTGATTGGACATTTATAAACTGTTTTTATATATTACATTATTATTGATCCAAGAATTACTAGTAGCACTATTAAACTCTAATTTATTATTGCCTCAAAAGTTACCTCATTGTTAGCAACTTTCGGCCTCTATTCTCGCAGCTCCTACATTATTAAATTACTTAACACATTCACATAACATTACTATACATGTACATAATAATATAAGCATATGGAATGACTGTAATATACATTTTATATGTTATTTATACACATATTGATTTAAGGCGGGCTGTTATTATATTTTATATTATATAATTAGACTGAAATCATTTAAGTGTTAAAAACACTGCCTCAAATTTAATAAAGAAATCTCTACCTTCTTAAATAGCAACTACAATCTCTAAGGATCCGCCAAGACCGGAAGTGCGTAAGCCAGGGAGCCGACAAAGCAAAGTATAACCTCTGAATTGAATTCGGTAAGTGACAAAAATAGGCCAGGTTAAACCTGTGTGATTGTACACGTACTTAGAATGCTGCAGAGACGGTAAGTTCCCTGCCAAGCGTATTCCTTGAACAATGAATGCGCAGAAAGAAGTCTTCCGGACTAGATCGTTTACGTCAGTATAGCTTGACGTGACGTGGTCCATTAAATACTATCAGTCCTTGAGCCCTGTCCTACACCATTTATAACTTGATCACATGTATCGCAGCGGTACTTCAGCTACAACCCCAAGCTATTAATACGGGACATGTAGGATTGAAGCCTGACAAACTGAAGAACTTAACATATAAAAGCAACTTCGTTCACTATAGCTCTCTTAAGAACAAGAAACAAGAGATTACAATCGAGCGGGATGACACAGGCGGTAACATCTGTGGCACCTATTCGGGAGGTCTGGGTTCATATCACGTGGGTCGATCAATCTGGTTTTTCTTTTTTTGGTTTCGCTGAGTCGCCAAGATAAATACCGGATTTGATATTTGATACTATCACCCAAAGTTTTACCTTAAGTCTGAAACAATAATAAGACATAAAATATATATGGTAAAATGATTGTTCGGCCATTTATTCACAGACAATACAAGCAGATATATTGGACGGCACTCTAATTCCATATGCCCGATACATGTAGAAGCAGAGGTGTAGTTGCTCTACACATGCCCTGTGTGACGAAGCAAGATGGTAAGGTACAGCGATGAGACCTAGAAGGCTATCCGCCATACACTGAACCACGAGGTACTCTATGTGATCAAAACTATCCGGACACCCCACAAACATACGTTCTTCATCTTAGGTGCTTTGTGCTGCCACCTACTCATTATTCGCGACATCAGTGGTCATTAGACATCGTGAAACAGCAGAATGGGACGCTCCGTGGAACTCACGGACTTGAACGTGGTCAGGTGATTGGGTATCACTTGTGTTAGAAGTCTGTACGCGAGATTTCCACGCTCCTAAACATCCCTAGGTCCACTGTTTCTGATGTGATAGTGAAGTGGAAAAGTGAAGGGACATGTACAGCACAAAAGCGTACAGGCCGATCTCGTCTGTTGACTGGCAGAGACCGCCGACATTTGAAGAGAATCGTAAAGAGTAATAGGCAGACATATATCCAGACCATCACACAAGAATTCCAAACTACATAGGATCCACTCCAAGTACTATGACAGTTAGGCGTGAGGTGAGAAACCTTGGATTCTATGGTCGAGCGCCTGCTCATAAGCCACACATCGCTCAGGAGAATGCCAAACGACGCCTCTCTTGGAGTAAGGAGCGTCAATATTATACGATTGAACAGTAGCAAAACGTTATGTGGAGTGACGAATCACGGTACACAATTTGGCGATCCGATGGCAGGGTGTGGATATGGCGAATGCCCGGTGAACATCATTTGCCAGTGTGTGTAGTGCCAACAGTGAAATTCGGAGGTGGTGGTGTTAAGGTGTGGTCGTGTTTTTCCTGCAGGGGGCTTGCACCCCTTGTTGTTTTGCGTGGCACGATCACAGCGCAGACCTACATTTATATTTGCTTCCCACTGTTGAAGAGCAATTCGGGAATGGCGATTGCATCTTCCAGCACGATCGAGCACCTGTTCATAGTGCACGGGCTATGGCGGAGTGGTTACACGAACAATAACATCCCTATAACGGACTGGCCTGCACAGAGTCCTGACTGAATCCTATAAACACCTTTGGGATGTTTTGAGACGCCGACTTCGTGCCAGGCCTCACCGACCTACATCGATACATCTCCTCAGTTCCGCACTCCGTGAAGAATGGGTTGCCATTCCCCAAGAAACCTTCCAGCACCTGGTTGAAAGTATGCCTGCGAGAGTGAATGCTGTCATCAAGTCTAAGGGTGGGCCAACACCATATTGACTTCCAGCATTACTGATGAAGGGCGCCACGAACTTGTACGTCATTTTCAGCCAGGTGTCCGGATACTTTTGATCTCGTAGTGTATATCGCATATAAATATTACGGGGATACTGGAAAAACATTTGGTGTTCGCAAGTAAAGCGGTTTACAAATTACGATTTTTTTAAACGACGTGCTAAACATATATCAAAACTCCTTTAGAAAGAATTTGCAAATTATTCCCTTGAAATTTAATACTAATGTAAGAGATTTAAGAGCTGCTGCGTAATTGATAGCGTGGAGTTATGATTATTTTTATGGGAGTATAATATACCTAGTATAGATGTGATCTTTTAGTCTGCTTATTTAAGCAGAAAAAGTTTTCATACGTTTCAGGTATGGAAGTTATTGAAGTGATAGAACAGCAATTAATCCACATTTTGCATTACTTTCACCGTCCTCATTAAGCGCTCCGTTTCCCGAAATGTATTATTTGGTTTTGTAAAAATATGATTTACACTGAAATTACTGCAGCGACGTTTCAACAGCAACTTAATGACTGACCCCCATCCCCACACATACCTACCTCTCACATAGCTGTTGTAACTCTAATCTGCTCGACATCCTACCTTGATATCTTCAGTATAAAGATCTTATCAATACTTTGGAACCTGATGACCTCAGTAATTGTGCACCCTAAAAATCCCACTACTTGGTCTTCTTCCCTTCCAGGTTTAGGCCTATGACCTGTTCCGAGGCTAATGATATATGTAATTAAAATGTTGATCACTCCACCTTCTGCAAGGTCTGACAAGATCTCGTTCCCTTTGGCTTATAAAATAGAGCTAGCTACAAGAGTCTACAAGAAACATCCTCACCAGTGTTTCTGGTAATTATATATTTCACCTACTATATTTAGTTCTCCCAACTGACATCGAATATCTTGGTTTCTCACTCTGTCCCTTCTTGTCTTACCAACCATGGATCGCATAAATCGCATTTGTGCTGCTTCCAAGCGTCCTTTATCTTGGCTTAATTATATATTTGTTGTATTTCTGTCCTCACGTTCTTACCGAAATACGTAGCCCCACTACTACTATTAATATTGTACCTCATTTTATTTAATTTTTTTGGGTGTTTGAATAAAAAAGATAATTAAGTTGTTAGTCCGCTTATTAAATGTTGAAATAAAGTAACTTACTTCGTTAAGCACCTGAACTTTTCTATATCCTGATATTTATAAAGAACTACACGTATTAAATTTTTCATTTGAGGCAGTATTTTTAACACTTAAATGATTTCAGTCAAATTATATAATATAAAATATAATAACAGCCCGCCTTAAAGCAAAATGTGTATAATATAATACATAAAATACATGTAACAGTCATTGTATTAATGCTTATATTATTATGTACATGTTCAATAATGTTATGTGAATATATTACGTCATTTAATAATGTAGGAGCTGCGAGAATAATAGGTTAAAAGTTGCTAACAATGAGGTAACCTTGAGGCAATAATGAATCAGAAATAATGTTACTAGTCATTCTTGGAAACAATAATGTAATATTTTTAAAACAGTTTATAAATAGCCAATCAACAACCAGAAAAAAACTTAAGTTAAATAAAAGTATTCTTAGGATTAGCCAATCAGAACCTGAAATGGGGCAAATTGTACAAATTCAGAAGTCAGTTGCTAGCAGACAGCGTTCCTAACCGGACGCGAGACGCGTCCTCGAGAAGTTTAATACGTATTCAGTGTGAGACAAAAATAGTTTACGTGTTAAAAAGTGTAAGTAATTAATAAATAATCTCACAGCTCTCTATATCAGTGAAGCGTTACTTAAATCGTGTCAAGAAATAATAAAAGGAGTGAAGTACAAAATTATAATCTGTGTAAGCCTATATTCTTCAGCCGCACCACGTCCTGTTAAAAACTTCATGTCTCTAACAATAATACTGACGCAGCCGAGGCAAACATAAATACATAATATTTAAAGAAACAGTCAAAAATTAAAAAGTTAATATTTTTAAACTTGGGCCGAAGGCTACCGGAAACTTTTTACCATACGTGAGGTTGCAATTACTGCAAGTTCGGCTCCCCAACAGTCGAAATATAATACAACTCCTTTCTCACATTGAGTGCATAATAATTAATTGTTTAAGTTAAAACTTTCAACATTAAATAAATTTGTTTCGGTTTTAGGCGTTCTCATTAAAATTCCGAGAATTTCGCAAACAATACACGAAATACTATGTAGTATTCAAACGCCACCAGCAAATTAATATTCAAGTTCGCGTATTACAGTAACCAATTCGCAGCGGTATTTCTCCTCTGCGACGGACCTGACCTTACCCTTCTAGTATGATTTTCCCACCCACGTGCAAGGGAAAGCGCACCGTTGCCAAACGTCCCTGCAGGTTACTTTTCTAGTAACTTATGAACGATATAGAAAACACGTGTGCTTTCTCAATGGACTTACAGAGATGTATCTCTGGTTTAAAGGACCTTCCATCCGGTATATTAATTGCGGCTGATGACACTCTCATAGCACACAAGAGCCCAAGGGACAATGTATTGCTTATAAAGTACATGAATGGCAGTCACCAGTAAGATCAGGGGAAATTATTTTCACGGCCAAAGTAATTTACGCTCACAGCTCTCAAGCTCTCTTGCTGACTAGTTGTCTTAAGCGCAGACAGGTCGCCGATCGACGCCTGCGGCACCTAGTTGTTGGGCGTTTAAAGTCGTCACAACCTAGCATTTCTACCTACTGCCACAAAATGTTATTCTGAAGAGCGTAATGAACTCCTTATTTGTGGGTAAGCAATGCACACTGCAAGATACTCATTGTGTACCCGCAAACCGAACTACTCGATTACAGTCATCACTATTCATATTTGATGTTAAAATGAATTATTACAGCAGTTTACTGTTCTCACTATTCAGAAACTATTATCAGCTCCTGGCGTTTCAGACGTGTCCACTACAACACTAACGAGTAACACGGTGCGACGTTGTCTCATACTGACAGTACATCTTGCCGCTTGTAAAACTGTTGTTCACCAATGCATTGGGGATTAATTGATCTGCATCATTTTCCCTCTGGCTTCCCAATATAAAGTCTCTAAGTTATCAGTTTTAATGCCATTGCATTTGGCGAGATGCTGTTTGTTCAGGATGACATCTTCTTCACAGAGAGTGCACTTGGGTGTAGGTAGGTATCGTATCTTGTAGAGGTGTTCTGCGAGGCAGTCGTGGCCAGTTGCCATCCTAAATAAGGTCACTGCAGTCTTCCTTGGCATTTTTTGTATATCAACCCTATCTTTAATATTCTTATAATCTTACCTTTTAATTTATCTTCTTCATCAAGTCTCTGCTGTCTTTTGAAATGTTGTTTAATGTCATTTAATTGTTTATTTATTTCTATTTGTCCTACAGGTTTTATTTGTTGTATTTCACCTTTCTTTGCTAATTGATCCGCATGCTCATTGCCCAAAAGTCCGACATAGCTGGGATCCATTGTAGAATAATATGATTTCTAGTTTCAACTGCTTTAATTAGGCTTCTTATTTCTTTGCTTGTAAAACTCGAAACAACCATTATGTGCGTGCATGCGTATTTGATATTGTAGAAAAGCAACAAGTAGTTACGATACATCAGAGAAGCTAAGCGTGCAATACAAATAAAACATTTTTAAAAAAACAGTATTTTTTTAATGTGCGGTTTCTAACAGGCTGATTTAATCTTTTTTTACCTTGAGTCAAGTTTACATGGGTTACTGGCATAAAAATTTATGTTCCCACGTGAAGCAATTTAAAGTTATGAATGAACTTTTTAAAACAAAATTTCATGAATTGATCAAAAAAAGCTGGTAACAACGGAGTGGCATAAAAATGTTATAAAACTACTACTTTTAATTCGTGTGTCTTGTATTAAAAGTCTAGATTTAGCTCCAGCTGTCTAAAAACTACGTTTTTGACATTTCTTCAAGATCGGCCGGATGGAAAACGATGGATCCGACAGTAAAATTATAAAGAGGAACTCGATAGTGGAACTAGACTTGAAAGTTACTTTAGAATTTTACGGAATATTTTCTACCGAATTTTCTATTTCATAAAGTAAAATATTACAAAAAAATCTGATGTGTTACACTCACATGATTTTCTCTACTCTTGTACAAACTATTTTTACAAACGCTTATTCTCCATATGCTTCATGTTAATCGAGATGTTAATCTTATTGCTATTTTTCTTGTAGATGCAAGGGGAATTGGTAGGCTTTAAGCGTTTAAGAGCTGGTTGCTATGTAGAGTATTCCATTCTCATTGCATTACCAGGACAAAAAAAAATCTGATGTGTTACACTCACATGACTTTCTCTACTCTTGTACAAACTATTTTTACAAACGCTTATTCTCCATATGTATGTTAATCGAGATATCGAGATGTCAATCTTATTGCTAATTTTCATGTAGATGCAAGGGGAATATGGTAGGTTTTAAGCGATAGTCAAATCTTTTAACGCTGGTTGCTATGAGGCGCATTCCATTCTCCTTGCATGTTCAGGACATAAAAAAAATCTGATGTGTTACACTCACATGACTTTCTCTACTTTTGTACAAACTATTTTTACAAACACTTATTCTTCATCTACTTAATGTTAATCGAGATAAACATTTGTAGAGTCTATCTTATTGCCAGTTTTCTTGTAGATGTAAGGGGAATATATATTTACAAGGCCAATATAGAAATACAGTAGCCTTTAAGCATATACATATCTCTTAATAGCTGGTTGCTAGGTGCAGCACCATTTCCTTTGGCACAGATTCTCTTTGCATATACAAGATAAAAAAATGAATACGAATTCCCATTTTAGAAAATAAGTATTGAAAAGTTTAAGGGAATAACAAGCAATATCTCGAAAATGGTTCACTCAACAACAAAAATGTATATAGCATAAATTGTGTATTTAAACGCGATCTACATATTTATGTAGTAAAATTTTGTCTATCTCTTACGGTTTACCAATTATGCAAAAGTCGTTCACAATGAAGAATACTTTTGGAGACATTCCCAGAAAATTCGAGATATACATTTCATTTCTCATGACAATATCTTAAACATATGATATTTTAATCAAAATCGTTATAGCCATTTTTGAGAAAATTAAAATTTTCGAAAAATGTTCCATGTAAAGGGTAGTCTGGGGTGGGGGGATTTTCTTGAAAACCTTCGTGTCGCATCTCTGGAAGATACTGAAACCTAAATACTAAGTTTGGTGTTTTTCCGACTATTCGTTTCTGAGTTATGCTGTTCACAGACAGACACACAGACACACACACGGACATGTTTCCAAAAATACTTTTTTGGATTCGGGGGGTCTCAAAAGATGTATTTCCAGTGAAATCTCGGTATCGAATTTTTGGGTGGAATACAATACTTCCCCTTCTTACTATACGTAGCAGAGATAGTAAAAACCTATGTGTAGCATTCACAAGACCTTCTCTACACTCTAACGCTTATTAGTGGGGATAAAAACTATTCTTACTAATGCTTATTTTACTATCTACTTTTAATCCAAATAAACCTTTGCAGAAATAGCTACAATGCACATTTCGTTATTGATACAAAGAGAACAAAACTCGATACAAAGCCTCGTAGCTCAGTCTTAAACCCTGTCTGCTGGATTTGATTCCTGGCCGGGATGTGGGAATTTTTTTCTAATCAAGATTATTCCCTAGCCTTCCCAGAGTCTACAAGTATTAATGAAAGTGGAATGCATATGTGATCTAATGAATGAAACCCAAAGATTACCAGAAATCTAATTATAAGGGAATACGAGTTAACAGTATTGTCTATAGGCAATGTGTTCCAAAGGAAAAAAAAATTGTATTTTATTTATGGACTGTTACGGCTCTTAGCATACCATTCTATATTGGACGTGAAAGTCCGGGAATTTTGCTCAGAGGTCTCTTTATCAGACTTGATGTTCTTTTACGTGCACGACACGGGACCACCGCCTTTACTTCCCTTCCAAAGGAAGCCATGCTAACGATTTTTACGCCCTCCGCCGGGCTTGAACCTGCGATCTCTGCAACTAGCGGCTAGATGGTACCACTAGACCACTGCGGACAACTTCCAATTTTAGAATTCCATACTATTTCCTTGCAAACGCGAGAAACAACTGCATGTTAAAGGACTTTAAAGAATGACCAACTAATGAGAATTCCAACCATTAATAACGGATATCTCGGATATGGCTTGTGCCACAAAAATGTTATTGGAATTAATTGGATGTTTTAAAGGTATCCACATTTTTTGTGCAGTAAGTTTTTCGTTTTTCGCTTACGTTTACTAGTTATACAAGATTATAAAAAATTCTTTCAGAATGTAGAGCACTTCAAAGGGTATTGCCAGAAAATTCAAGATATAGAGTTTATTTCTAATGTAAATATCATTAATATATGGTATTTTAATCAAAAACATTAGCGCCATTTTTTAGAAAATAAAACATTTCTAAAAATGTTCTATGTAAACGGTAGTTTGTGGTGGAGGGATTTTCTTGAAATCCTTCGTGTCGCATCTTTGTAAGGAACTAAACTAAAATAGCAAGTTTGGTGTTTATTACCTATTTACTTCTGAGTTATGCTGTTCACAGACACACACGCGGACCTTTTTCTAAAAATGATTTATTTTTTTTAGTCAGGGATCCCAAAACATGTATTTCCGGTGATATCTCGGTATCGAATTTTTTATGGAATGCAATATCTACTCTACCTATAAGTAGGTACGATGTACGTGGTAGAGAAAGTAATACAGCGTAACAGGTACCGAAGAACCATTTCACCTACTGAGGAATCCTCCACCCCAGTTACGAAAGTGAATTATTGCATTTTATTTTTGAGAGGTTTATATCTTTTCGTTATTAGCACCACGCTTTGGGCACCAAACTTGAGAGAGATGGTTGATGCCTCACGTATAGTACAAAGTTTCCGGTAGCCTTCGCCCCCACGTTTAAAACAAAATCGTAGTAATTTTAATGTTTATTTAAGTATTATATATGCCTCGGCTGCGTCAGTAGTAATTTGTAGAAACACGTATCTCTTAGCAGGGGGTGGTGTAGCTAAAGAATGATGGCTTACAAAAATTATAATGGTATTTAACTTCGTTTTATTAATCTTTCACACGATTATTTACACTTCACTGATATATCCTACTATAGAGCTGTGAAATTATTATTACTTGTACTATTTAAAAGGCACACTTTATATTATTCGAGCCGTAATGAATTTTTTATGTCTCACACTGAATACGTACCGAGCGAACCGCTCTGGAACGCTGGCTAGTAGCATCTGCCGCCTGAATCTGTTAAATTTGTACATTTTACTATATTTCAAGTCTCCAATTGGCTAATTCTACTCCAATAGAATACTTTTTTTTAACTTTAAAGCTTTTCTAGTTATTTGATTGGCTATTTAAAAACTGTTTTAAATATCACATTATTATTGCTTCAAGAATTATTAGTAGCCTTTATTAAACTTTCCAATTCATTATTGCCTCAAGGTTACCTCATTGTTACCTCATTGTTAGCAACTTTCGGCTTCTATTCTCACAGCTCCTGCATTGTTAAATTACGTAATACTTTCACATATTATTATACATGTACATAATAATATAAGCATTAATACAATGACTGTTACATACAATTTACATATTATTATATTATACTCACATTGCTTCAAGGCGGGCTGTTATTATATTTTATATTATATAATTAGACTGATATAATTTAAGTAATAAAAATACTGCCTCAGTTTTCTTCTTCTTTAAAGGATTACCCTTCTCATTGTTACAATTCAATGGCTTGGGTATTACATTTCTATTTCACAATAAAATTAATATAAGTAATCAATATCGACCGAGATGGCTTCGCGGTAAAGTATGAGGCTTGCATTCAGGAGATCCCGGATTAGATTCCCGTCTCGTATTTTCCCGGTAAACCACAAATAGATCTCAAATTCGTTTATAGAGATTACATACTCCAATGGCGACATACAATGTCGTAAGTACTTTAAGTCCCGAGATTCATTAGTTTAACCAATTAGGTCAATCAGTGGTAGCTAATTGTTCTTTCCACAAGCGGAATCAGCTGGGGAATTATATGTGTACCGGCATATTGCCATGGTAGCTCAGTTGCTTAGAACAATCGTACGGAAACCCGGAGATCCAATTTCCGGCTATGGCATTGATTTTTACTTTCTCTACTACGTATAATAGGTAGGGGAAGTATTGCGGGATTTCACCGGAAATGCATGTTTTGAGGCCCCCTGAATCCAACAAAAGTATTTTTGGAAACATGTCCGTGGGTGTGTCTGTCCGTGAACAGCATAACTCAGAAAGTAACACCAAACTTGTATTTAGGTTCATTATCTTCCAGAAATGCGACACTAAGGTTTTCGAGAAAATCCCCCCACTCAGATTACCCTTTACGTGGAACATTCTTCGAAAATTTTAATTTTCTCAAAAATGGCTCTAACGATTTTGATTAAGATAGCATATGTTTAAGATATCATGTATATCTCGAATTTTCTGGGAATGTCTCCAAAAGTACTCTTCATTGTGAACGACTTTTGCATAACTGGTAAACCATAAGAGATAGACAAAAGTTTACTACAAAAAAAATGTAGATCGCGTTAAAATACAAAATTCATGCTATACACAATTTTTTGTTGAGTGAACCATTTTCGAGATATTGCTTGTTATTCCCTTAAATTTTGCAATACTTACACTTTTTCTCAAATGGGAATTCGTTATTCATTTTTTTTGTCCTGGTAATGCCAGAGAATGGAATACTCCACATAGCAACCACCTCTTAAAATATTTGACTATCACTTAAAGCCTACCAATTCCCCTTGCATCTACAAGAAAATTAGCAATAAGATTAACATGAAGCATATGGAGAATAAGCGTTTGTAAAAATAGTTTGTACAAGAGTAGAGAAAGTCATGTGAGTGTAACACATCAGATTTTTTCAGTCTGATTCTACCTTTCAGACCAAATCCTCCCTTGTGTTGTTGCAAGCAGTGGCCTTTGAAACGATGAGAGGCAACCTAATCAACCGTGACATTACGTAGACGTTACATAAGATTTATACGTTCGTGGAATTTCCCATGCTACATGTGATGTAAACTAACTGTTTATTTCAAATTATATGCGATATTCTTCTCCTTTTAATTCAACGTTAATCAACAGGGACCGACTACCTGCTTTAGAGTAGAGAAACCTTGGTTCATGAAGTTTCAGCATTTAAGTAATGTGAAACATTCACATGATTTTCTGTTTCAATTTTACCTATTCAGATAGACGTATACTTATAGTTATAGAGTAGGTCAGGGGTGGTCACGCTATTTTGAGCCTGGGCCAGTAAAGTCATAAAAGTTTTCTGAAAGGTCCCGTGACTAAATTTATATTTTTCGAATCTAAACAAACGCATTATGTAAGTATTAGTGAAGTATTCAGGAAAGTGTAGCTTTAGGCCAACATTTAAAATGTTTTAAAATTAATCCAGTTATTGCTATTATTCCGTTGTGAAAGAACGTCATATAATTTTACATATTTTTATAAACGACTATAAAAAAACACATTTAATTATAATTGAAATAATCCTTATTACACTCTTTAATAAGAACATTCCAAAGAATCTTAAAGACCTATAATGTTAATGTGACTTTTGTGCTTGCTTTTCTCAGTATTAGATGTAATTTTTTATGTGCAGAAAAAGTATATTAGCAAAATGTACATTTGGAGTAGTTATACCTAGTTTATTCTTGATTACATTCACGACAGAAAAATTTTGCTCGCTGATGTATGTGGAGTCAAATCTACACACGAGTCTTAGAGCAAGAGCATGAACTTCAGGAAACCGTTCTGAAGGGAGAATTATTCAAAATTCAGTCAAACTAGGAGAAGTGGGTGATCAAGAGACAATGTCGTGAGCGATTTTGGATCTCTACTGTTTCCATTTGCAAGGATGGGGAGTATTTATGAATCCTAGACTCTGAAAGTCATTATGGATTTATGAATAAATATATTTTACTCTTTTCGGATTTCACAGTGGAAGAACAGAAAATGATAAACACATTCACATCGGATCTTGAGTTTTCAGCGGGTCATTATTTGGACCGCGAGGCTTGTGTTGGCCGCCCCTGAACTAGTCAATACAGACATGGTTACCTGCACAATGCGAAAATAAAAATTTAGTTGTTTTATGGCACAAGTCACTTTCAGTTATTTCCGAACTCATGAGAGGGGGGAATAAATTGCAAATTTTTAAATATGTTCCAGTATATATGCTATTCAATTTCTAAAAATGTAAACAGCAACAACGAATACTTTGGAAGCGGCTAATACTGCGAACAAAGATTAATGGATACAAATTTTACATTTCAACAAGCTCTAACGTTTTTTATCGGAGTAAATTATTTGTTTCTCAATTACGATTTTCGTCTTATCCCAAAATTCTATGAGAATGTACAGGAAATGTTCATTTGGTTTGTCATGTCAGTATCACCAACTAATGATATTTCAATCATAATTGTTGGAAACATTTTTGAAAAAACCAACTTATCAATCATTACTTTCTCTACTACGTATAGTAAGTAGCGAAAATATTGTATTCCACCCAAAAATTCGATACCGAGATTTCACGGAAAATATATGTTTTGAGGCCCCCTGAATCCAAAAAAGGCATTTTTGGAAACATGTCCACGTGCGTGTGTGTATGTGTGTCTGTCTGTGAACAGCATTCCCTTAAATTTTCAAATACTTATACTTTTTCTCAAATGGGAATTCCTTATTAACATGAGTTATATGGAGAATAAGCGTTTGTAAAATTAGTTTGTACAAGAGTAGAGAAAGTCATGTGAGTGTAACACATCAGATTTTTTTCATACTTTCTGCTATCAAACCTACACATTCACTTCCACATTCATATTTCCAGACTCTCGGAGCATAGAATGATTCTGTTAACGAAAGAGTCCTCGCCCAAGACGGGAATCTAAGTTTAGAAGTCAGAACGCTGACTACTCCCACTCTCGTATCGCACTCATTCAAAACTGGAATTTCTTTCAGGTTGCAAAGTTAGCTGGCTCAATTGGTTTACCTCTCAGAAAATAAAACATTTTGATCAAAAGTGGTATTAAGGATCGTTTTCCAACGTAAGGTTTGAACGGCTGTGCTTGACACATGAAAGGAACGTTAGAGTAGGAGAAACCGGTGGCTCAATGCGCGATCGAAACTTTGACGTTTCACTTTGGGACAGAATCCTTTCTGTTTCTGAGCAGCATATCCAGCTAACCTTGGAACCGAACGAAATTCCGCTTTCGAAAGAGTACAATAAATACTTACATCTGTTAACAGTAATAAAGACACTAACTGGTATAATTGCGATCTGCTACACCGTTGAAATGATTTTGTGACGAACATCCTTTCAAGCTCTCTTCCGATGGCACTAACTCGTCGGCTGTTCAGATATTTTTCTTCTCTTGGGGGTTAGGAATTAGAAAAATCTGACACATGACTTTCTCTACTCTTGTACAAACTATTTTTACAAACTCTTATTCTCCATATGCTTCATGTTAATCTTATTGCTAATTTTATTGTAGATGCAAGGGGAATTGGTAGGCTTTAAGCGATAGTCAAATATTTTAAGAGATGGTTGCTATGTGGAGTATTCCATTCTCTTTGCATTACCAGCACAAAAAAATGAATAACGAATTCCCATTTGAGAAAAAAGTATAAATATTGGAAAATTTAAGGGAATAACAAGCAATATCTCGAAAATGGTTCACTCAGCAACAAAAATGTATATGACATAAATTGTGTATTTTAACGCGATCTACATTTTGTGTGTAGTAAAATTTTGTCTATCTCTTATGGTTTACCAGTTATGCAAAAGTCGTTCACAATGAAGAATACTTTTGGAGACATTCCCAGAAAATTCAAGATATACATTTTATTTGCCATAAAAATGTCTTAAACATATGATACTTTAAGGAAAATCGTTAGAGCCATTTTTGAGAAAATTAAAATTTTCGAAAAATGTTCCATGTAAAGGGTAATCTGGTGTGGGGGGATTTTCTTGAAAACCTTCGTGTCGCATCTCTGGAAGATACTGAACCTAAATACCAAGTTTGGTGTTTATCCGACTGTTCGCTTCTGAGTTATGCTGTTCTAGACAGATACACAGACAGACACACACACGGACATGTTTCCAAAAATGTTTTTTTTTGGATTCAGGGGGTCCCAAGACATGTATTTCCGGTGAAATCTCGGTATCAAATTTTTGGGTGGAATACAATACTTTCTCTACTACGTAGTAGAGAAAGTAAAAAAGGAAGCATCGTTGAAGCGGTAAAATATTCTATTCTTATTGTATGGAGCAAGAAATTTTTGTGCATTGAAACCGAAGATGTCTGTTCAACTGAGTTACGTAACTAGCAGAAAACCACAAATTACACAGCTGACGATATTAATAGACTAAACATTTGCATTTTCATAACCTTCTGGAATTCCCGTAAAATACTTAGTCACTGAACACCTTCCTATTTTTATAAATATGGAGCTTGTGAATGTAAAGTCTCTTCAGAAAAAAGCATGAAGTACTTTCTCACTCTTCTTCGAAACCATGACTTTTAGAGAAGGATTTCTTTCTAAAACTTTGAGAAGTATTTGGTTTAAAGTGTTGTCATGCATAGCTCATTCTTAAATACTGGATAAAAACTTTAACTATGCAAGCATTCCAAATAGAATAAAAGTTAAGTATGCTAAAGCAAGAGTAGATGTCATTTCTAGACTTTTACACACGCTCCGCTATATCTCCTGGTTTTGCTCTTTACACATCACGGTAAGACATTTAGCACAACTTGCCTGGTGAAATATTCTAGTCAGCATAAGAAAACAGATGTGGAATTGCCGAAGAGGATACTTACGCAATGAAATACTAATCAGCTGTGTCGCTAGTTCTGTTGTTTTCCTGGACAGTTCGGGCTCTCGGTTGATCGGATGATGAATATTGTCATTATCACTCTAGAAAAACCTCGTATTCCGTGTGCTCAAAGCCCTTAGTAGTTACAATATTTGATGTATTTTTACCTCCCATAATGCTCACCTATAGCAGGACTACAACTAGGAACAGAGGGGGCTTAGTATCGTGACCTATGAAGAACTTTTGTGCCTAAGCCCCTGACGACCGCCCCCAGGAGGGAGGAGTGAAGTGAGAGGCGGCAGAGAGCGGTCGGACCAGGGCAGATGTCAGGATCCCTACCTTTTTCCAGATTGAAACTCCCCAGATGGCAGCTGGTACAACCGGTTCCCCTCCTGCTTGCAGACTTGTACCTACATCCCACTGGGGTGCGGGGAAGGCCATGGACTCGAGGACCGCCCACATTCCGGGGACGAAGTGTTATATAGAGCATCCTTTTCCCCTGCACGCAATGCCGTGACTCCCGCCGACATTTGCAACCCTGAAACAGCCAAGCAGATGAAAGGTGAAGTGAAATTAGAAGGGAGGAGAAAGTGGAGGGACTGGTCATTCGGAGGATGTAATAAATTTTCCCAGCATTCGCCTAAGGACCCAGGGAAAGCCCGATAAAATCCATTGGTGAGGAAGGTCACCCGCGGGTACCGAACCCACGACCTCCCCAATGCGGGCCACAGACCTTGCCGCCTGAGCCATCCCGCTTGGTTATCTATACAAAGTAGAGATATTATTGCATTCCACCCGAAAATTCGATACCGAGATTTCACCGGAAATACACGTTTTGAGACTCCCAACGCATTTTTAGGAAGGTCCGCGCGCGCATGTTTGCGTCTGCTGTTTGTGAACAGCTTAATTCAAAAGCTAAAAGGGATTAAATACCAAACTTTTGTAAATTTTTATTTTCTCAAAAATGGCTCTAACGATTTTGATTAAAATACCGTAAGTTTAAGATATTTTCATAACAAAACAAATGATTCTGGGTATTGATTGTGACGTCTTCTTCATTCTGGATGACTTTTATATAATTATTATTGGTAAACCGTAAGAGAAAGACAAAATCTGAATACACAAAAATTATAGATCTCGTTAAAGCACACCATTTACCTGTATATAAAATACATTAAGATCCACGGTACCTATTTATGACATATTTAATAATATCAAAATGTTATTAACAGTAATATTTCCTGTTTTGGAATCACCAAACTGAATCTAAAAAGCTAATATAGCTTTTTCAAAAGCTTGCTTTGTTTTATAAACATTTCCAGAAGACGTTGAAAGGCATCAAGTTGTAGTGTTTGGACGTAGTTCTGCTTGCATTTTTAATTAATTCCTTTTAATCTTAACATGATTTTTTCAATCACGATGTCGAATTCGCGAAGGATATTTTCTAAGATTATATATTGAAAGAAACATAATAAAATGAAAACAAACTGAGTTTATTCCATACCAATATCATAACTCAGCATGACGTTCTATGTTCTTTGAGAAAGTTTACTTGGTTTCTTTGGTTTAAAAATCAGAAGCAAAAGTTTCCAAACAATTGCGAAACAGGTGCGACAGTAATCTCAACAAGATTTCAGTGACTGGCATAGGTTGTAAATGGGATTGGTCATTACTTTTTTACTTCAGATCTGGCCCAAGAAGTAAATAGTGCGTCTAATGACATTGATGCAAATGGTATGTTCGATATTAGCAACTATCGACAATATCGAACTCACTAGTGGTATTAGTTTTCACCGGACATGAGCATTAAAAGCAGGACGAAAGGAAACACAGTTGAACTGTTACTAGACTTGGCAGGGACGTCGCAAATAACACACCACCAACCCATCCCTCGTGCAGTCTGTTGGTGCTTGCAGACAGCACTCACCAGAACGTATTTACTTACCTCCAGTGACCCTTGGCCGCTGTTGTTTACGTTCTTTGTATTGACACATGGTTTGAGTGCTGATAACTTGAAGCTAAGAGCTTAAGAATTCCTATGCCTTCATATGACAATTTCTGAATGTTATATGATGTGTTGTACTATGTGGCATCGAAACTGCATATCTAATATGGTATTCCCCTTGAATAAAGTATATTTTGTGGTGGCTAAGACGAAATTAGAGATTTGGAATAATTTTAATAAATGTTAAAAAAACAAACTAATGCAAAATATTAAACATCGTTTATTAGAGTGATGCAGTAATTTGTATCACAAATTATTTAAATGTAAAGAGTGATTATAGTATGAATATGCATTATTATGTGACATTGATTTGAGATGTTTGTTGATTGTAATTATTGTTGGGAAGTAAGTTTATACTGCCTTACTGAAACTGACAATAATAGTGTGCAATAATGCAGCGAGGGGGTGAGCTGTTTATCATTATTGGAAACGAGGAAGTTACGTAATGTTGGCGCGTTTTTCCTTTAGAATTTTCTGGAACATTTCCCTAGAGCATATGTATTCATAATTTTCATTGGATATAAAAATAGACGCTAATGTTGGCGCGTTTTATTAGCCAATTGCAATTCAGTTATAATCTTTAGGCATTTCGGGGTGTATGAGTATAAAAGAGCTAGGTTAGAGGTAGAGCCCTGCAGTTCATCAAAATTCTTTGTACACTACACGTCGCATTCCCGTCAGTTCGTCGAAAATATTTGTATGATACACGTCGCCTTCAGTCCAGCAGAAATATTACACGTCGGCTATCGATTCGCAAGTTACGCGTATAAGAGTTATGAAAAATCTCAAGTATGGTAAAGTTAATTATACAAAAGGTTGAAGTACGTGGATTAAAAGTAATCAGTAAGAAGTTGTTATAACAGTTTCAATTTGGCGAGTGTCTAGATCAATGTGTAAATGTGATAGTGGCTGTATTTCGACAATAAAAGTGTAAAACAAATTCCTTCATCAGTGTTATCTTTGGATAAAAGATTCCTTTCCGTTTACACAACCTGTATAAAGAGAAGTGCTCGACCCAAAAAGATCATAGCTAACCGGAGGACAGTGAAACAAAATTAAATAAAAATAAAAGTAACATTCTTTCAAACAAAAACTAATACTGCCGCAAATTGCTAACACCAGATGGAGCTACAAACCTAACAAAGAATCACGTCACAAAATGGCTTCACCACATGAAGTAAACACACATACACAAATAACATTATAAATTTACCATCGCAAATTGGCTCCCAAATGTGGGGCTCAATAAATAAATATAACATAAATACCACCGCAAGAGCCGATCTGCCTAAGTATACTATGCAAAACTCATTAAAGTAATAACATTAATAAATAATACTATACTAGGAGAGCAAAAAATACCGCTACCAGGCACTGCCGTTCTACCGGATTTATCTTGAATTACGCGACTGGCGGTCGTCCGAATGACCTCCCTCTGCGGTAGTGTAGCTCACGCACCAAGATGATAACAATATTTTCAGTTGTTTGACATGGAGTATAGTGAAAATAGCGTTATGTGGACACGTCTGTTGATTGTGTTTACTGCGGTAGTGCGTGTATTTATTGTGTTATGTTTTCCTCGAATTCCTTGTTGAATGAATTTGTATAAGAATTTCCCAGTGTCACGGTCCTAACAAATCCATAATTTATATGTTGTTAAAAGAGTTTAAAAATACTAAGTCCATACAAGACATATTAGACGAGATAGACTCTGTTGTGGAAAGAAGCCCAAGATCACTGCATCGCATTACAAGGTTTTTTTTTATGACAATACTTGACAGGCTTGCTCGCTCACCAGATCTAAAGTTATGTGGTTACTATCTATGAAGAATTTTGAAAATAAACTTAGTCCACATACGCTTGACAAACAGAAGACAGTATCTGGCATGCATGTTCCAACATTTCGGTTCAGAAATTCGTAGATAATTCAATAATTTTGCCAAGCCAATACCTATAGACACAGAGGGACATCATTTCGAGTACATTTTTTAACGAAAAGTAAACATATTGTATCATTACTAGAGCCCGGAATATTCTGACATGTCCTCCTTTAATTGTTGCATCACAGGCATTGCTAATGTGTACATAAATCCTTATCATGGTCCCAGATTATAAAAATGCATTTTATTAGGTAATTTTACTTTCTTTACTACGTATAGTAAGTAGGGGAAGCATTGCATCTCGCTCAAAAATTAGATACCGAGATTTCACCGGAAAAACATGTTTTGAGGCCCCCTGAATAAAAAACCGCATTTTTAGAAAAATGTCCGTGTGTGTGTGTGTGTGTGTGTGTGTGAACAGCATACCTCAAAAACGAAAAGTTGGATAAATACCAAAGTTGGCATTTAGGCTCAGTTATGTTTCAAGAATGCGATACGAAGATTTTCAACAAAATTCCCCCACCCCAGACTACCCTTTACATGGAAAAGTTTTCGAAAATTTTGATTTTCTCAAAAATGGCTCTTAACGATTTTCATTAAAATATCACATGTTTATGATATTTTCATGACAAATAAAATGAGTATCTTGAATTTTCTGGGAATGCCTCCAAAACTCCTCTTTATTGTAAATGGCTTTTGCATAACTGGTAAGAGATATATAAAATGTTTGTCATGTTCATTTTTTTTTGTTTCCTTGTTATTGTTTCAATTTTCCAATACTTATACTTTTTCTCAATATATATACTTCGTTATTCGGTTTTTTATGTCGTGGAAATGCAAACAGAAGGAATGTTCCACATAGCAACCAGCTCTTAAAATATTTGACTATTGCTTAAACTCTACCAATTCCCCTTGCATCTACAAGAAAATTAGCAATAAGGTTAACATCTCGATTAACATGAAGCATATGGAGAATAGGCGTTTGTAAAAATAGTTTGTACAAGAGTAGAGAAAGTCATGTGAGTGCAGCACATTATATTGTTTTCATTTTATGTCATCTTCTGTTTTTAGAGCATTTTTTTTTAAATTTGATCATTTTTTGTCATTTTCTTGCCCTTGGTGTATTTATTTAGTCATTTTTTTGCGTCTACATTCGTGTTTAAAAGGCTGTCTGGAAAGAGTTGCTTGCGGGTGGAGAGGTGGCTATTGTTAGGGGAGCAGGTATAATTACTGTAATGAATTCATGTCCCAAACTAGATATGAGATAGGTCAGCTTTCCCTTTTTCGAGTTAATAGGTGCATACAGTCAGGCTGCTATTGTTCTTGTCCTTGTATTGTGTCATATCTGTGAAATCCTCTTCGTTCGCTTTGAATTTTGTATAATTCAAATCTCAAAAGAGTGAAAGCTACACCTTTGTTGGGCTTGTTTCAAAAACAATTTTCTTTATTTTATTTTCAGAATCTTCAAACACGAACATGGAACAAATATAATTGTAATTCATTTTATAAATTATCTTTTATCTAGTTTTCTTTTTGTATAGTTACATACATGCATAAATTAATTTATAACTTTCTCTACAGTGATTTTAATAAATTAAATGCGAATTAGTGTTATGTAATTTTTTGTAATTATAATGTTATTTGATTTTAAAGTTTAGTCATTTTATAGGTCCTTTTTCAAACATTCGTAGGTCATCAAAATCTGGCATTATCTAGGGGAGGAACATGGCATTGACGGGTTCGTATATAGTGCCGTAGAGGCGGGGGGCTGTTAGGTCATTCAAAAGAAACCCGGTACTTAGGCAGCTTCTGTGACTTGCCCACATTAAGTATAGTAAATGACAGACTGCTGTTATTTAGACAACTTTTTTGGCGCAGTATCAGCAATTCCCTAGGAGCGGAGCTTCACTTTGATCGTGGAGGTGGATATTTGCGAAAACTGTCCACCCTGGGAGTACAGCTTGTACATTTCCAAAGAATGATAAGGATCTTAGTAGAAGTTATTCCTACCCAAGGGACTTACTCTGAGGTTGATTGTGTAAAGGTTTACAGTTCTTAATAAACTGTCCACAAATGCTCGATTTGTTTTGTCTCTACTAGCAGAATTATTAAACTTGTTTTAAGCGGCAAAAATTGAGCAAATAATGGAGTTCTTGCCTTAAAAAGTACTACAACAAAATACTAAATATATGCATACTTTTTAGGGTTTACTGTCCCCTAAAACAGTTCAGGCCTTCAGAACGAATGAAATGGGTGAAATGAAGCTATAAAGACCAATGAGATCCAATGAACGGAGTCATCCAACATCTATCTTCTAAGAATCAGGGAAAACCCTGATGTAAATCTTATGCAAACAAATCACTGCAATTGAGGTTTTAACTTGTACCTCCGGTTTAGAAAGCAGAAGAGCTACCCCCACATTACGTTTGTACATAACGTGAAAACGAATCACAGCTCCGTTAGCCAATAGCAAGCTGACATGAAAGAAATGTACATTATTAATCTTAAAAATGCTAAACGAATTAATATATATATATTTTTTTTGTTGTTTTTTGTTTTTTGTTTTTGCTGTACGCTGTGTAGCGGGAAATCGATGATCCTAGGGTCGTTGTTGCCTGTTGCAGTGTTCTTCTTCCTGGGCTATTGGTGCTCGTCGGTCGTTGCGGATTCCATTCCTAACTGTATCTAATAATTAACTCTCAGGTTCTGGTGGGTGAGGCAAGTTAAAAATACTCTGCGAGTTTCCCTTAATCAAAGAAGTTTATTTCACACTTTAAATAGTTATGGGCGGCTAGCTTTTCCCATTATTATAATAATCCCACCATTTTAAATTAGTCAGGAGCCTAGCTATATTCACACGCACCCCAACCCTTGTGCACCCACGTGCATCTGTAGCACCTCGTGTGGACGTGACTTCTCGATGAGTTAGATTCAGAATAAGAGCGGGCTCTGAGGCTTTGTCTGCCCTTCTATACGGGAGCCTAGTGACGCTCACCTCCGCGTTTAAAAATGTAACGACGTTTCCTATTGGCCCTCAGGCCGCGTTACCCTGACATGTATGAGAATGTGTGGTTTCAGATCTGTGCGCTTAGACGCCATCATGTAGCGTTGTACCGCTCGGTGACAGGTACGGTTTTTATGATTTCTTGGAATTCTGCTAGGTCGCCCGTGTCTTACAATCAGCTCTGTACAAATGTTATGTGTATGGTTCCCCTTTCATATGTACAATTCATCTATATATGTAAAATATATACCCTTTAAGCTGCAAACAATAATCCATGAAGAGAAACAAACGCATTAATCTATATCTTGAACACAGTAATAAGTACCACCTTTATAAGTATGAAAACAAGGCCATTCGATCTTTTGTACTTAAAGACATTAAATTGAAAATTGCGGTTTTATAGAGATATAAAATTTGAGTTTATAGCTTTAAAGTATTTAGAGCTCTCATTTCTACTATTGCAAAGAGAGCTCTATTTTGAAGTAATTTTAACTCTATTTGTATTTATTTTGACTATTTTAAGAATAAAATTATAAAATCAGATGATATGTATGTACGTAACAGCTTTTAAGATATGCATAATTATAAAAATAAACTTTCTGTTACGAATTTCCAGTCCATCATTGTAGTTCAGTAGTTTCGAACAGATAGAGATCGAAACCAAGACAATTTACGGGATAATGCAGTTGATAAAACAAAAACTATAAAACTGGCAGGATACACCATTTGTATCCTGGATTCGTCACTTGATGCATTAATGAAATAATTTACTCTGTTTTAACACACTAGCATTTGTTTAAGCTAGCGCAGTATGATTCAGATACCCTTCATTCCATTTCAAATATTTTTTTCTGAAAACTGTCCGCATTTTTCAGGTTTTAAAATGTATGTTGAATCAGAATTTGCTTCAATGAGTTGATGTGCTATCAGACTCGATTCCACCCATCGGTGTAGACCCCGGGCATAGGTTCGGTGCCCACTCAGCATCGTGAAGAAAGTGAGGAGCTGCGATAGGCAGCGATCCCGATTATGGAGGCCAACATTCTGGTTGAGGGGTACGTGATGCTGGCCACATCACCTCCACGTATCGGTTGGATGGTCAAACACCTCTGCCATGCGTACGTGAGGCTGGCACTCGGGTTGACAGGAATAGGTCCTTCATGGGCTGTAATCGACACGAGATTGATTGATGGAGTTGAAGTGCTATGAAATTTTAACGCACAGCGACTAAAGATTAATATAAATTTTGTATTAATATTTTATTTCTGCATTAGTTTTTTATCTGAAATCGAAAATTACCAAAAAACATTTGCTTACGGTTTTATTATAATGTGTAGCTAAATGTAGATAGGTTACAAATGCATGTGGATGGAAAGGTGGAATCAGACTGAAAAATTCAATGCCATAGCCGGAATTTGTTATCACAGACCGTCGGCTCTCCGTGCCAAGACTTCAAGTTCCGGAATTTAATGCAGTACCGGCATGTTGCCATGGTAGCTCACTTGCTAAAGCAATGGCACAGAAAGGTGAAGATCCGTGGTTCAAATCCAAGCCATGGCGTTGCATTTTTCAGTCTGATTCTACCTTTCCAATCCTATCCCGGCATGTGTGAAAGAACAATTAATTATAAACTGTGCTGGGAGGAAGGAATACAAGGTAAGAAATAAATATTTTTGTTATTCTTTGCTACAGCAAAAGGTGTTCATAAAAAGTGTAAATATTAGACGTTTAAGCTAGTCATGGTTAAGGTAAGGGCAAGGTGAGGCGGAAGGTGATTCACTCGGAGGAAACACTGTTAACACAATTCGTCAGCTATATATTACGTCACTCGATCGCTTGCAACATCCGGCAACAATCTGTTCGTTTCTACCATGACTTGCCTAATGTGGTCCGCCAGATATTTACCTTTCAGATGCTGCTTTCTAGCTGTGCAGGTTTTCCTGTTTCATTTCGCTTAACACGCCAGCGATCAGTTTATTGAATAATTGATTGACATTACCATGGCTGTTGTGGTGTTATGTAGATACTCATCCCATGAGCTAGAAAAACCTAAGGGAGGACAAATTGATGAACATTTTTACTTTCTCTACTACGTATAGTACGTAGGGGAAGTATTGTATTCCACCCCAAAAATTCGAACCCGAGATTTCACCGGAAATACATGTTTTGAGACCCCCTGAATCCAAAAAAAGCATTTTTGGAAACATGTCCCTGTGTGTCTGTGAACAGCATAACTCAGAAACGAACAGTCGGATAAACACCAAACTTGGTATTTAGGTTCAGTATCTTCCAGAGATGCGACACGAAGGTTTTCAAGAAAATCCCCCCACCCCAGATTACCCTTTACATGGAACATTCTTCGAACATTTTAATTTTCTCAAAAATGACTCTAATGATTTTGATTAAAATATATATTTTAGATACTTTCATGACAAATAAAATGGATATCCTCAATTTTCTGGGAATGTCTCCAAAATTAATCTGCATTGTGAACGACTTTTGCATAACTGGTAAACCATAAGAGATAGACAAAATTTTACCACACAAAAAATGTAGATCGCATTAAAATACACAATTTGTCATATAATTTTTTTTTGAGTGAACCATTTTCGAGATATTGCTTGATATTCCTTAAATTTTCCAATACGTATACTTTTTCTCAAATTCGTTATTCATTTTGTTTTTGTACTGGTAATGCAAAGAGAATGGAATACTCCACATAGCAACCAGCTCTTAATATATTTGACTATCGCTTAAAGCCTACCAATTCCCCTTGCATCTACAAGAAAATTAGCAATAAGATTAACATCTCGATATCTCGATTAACATGAAGCATATGGAGAATAAGCGTTTGTAAAAATAGTTTGTACAAGGAGTAGAGAAAGCCATGTGAGTGTAACACATCAGATTTTTTTCTGCTGATAGTTAATTTTTCTTCTACAAAACCTGCATGAAGTTTCAAAGGTTGAATAGCACTTAAAAATTCTATGCCTTAACCAAGATTTTAACCACAGGTTTTCGGGTTTCCCTGCCGTTGGTCTAACCAACTGAACTACCATGACAGGATACTGGCACGACATTAAATTCCCCAAACTGACTAGCACATTTCGCGGTAAACGCAAGCCGTTCTCAAATTAATTTTGAGATAACATACATTAATGGCGGCTTGTAATTTCGTAAGCACTTTAAGTCCCGGGCTTCATCGTTAACCGCTATTAGGTCAATCAATGATAGCTAGTTAGTTAGTTAGTTGCTCATCCACACAAGCCGTATATAGCCTAAAGTTGGGAAGACAGAATCAGACTGAAAAATTCAATGCTATATCCAGGATTTGAACCACAGTAGGTTAAAGAAGCGGCTCAGAAAGTCGAGGATCCGTGCTTCAAATCCCGGCTATGGTATTAAATTTTCAATTCTGGTCATCGCCTAAACCGGAACTTCGTCGATGTTCTTACCGCATGAGTTACCGTGGCGAGATATGTACACACATTATCCTTCTCGTATGACTCAAGGTTCGCAGTCTTAATATCATACCTCAAAGACAATTTGCAGTATCAAATGGCTAGATTATTAGCACAGAGAACCGAAGATCGTGCTTCGAGTCCCAAATACCTTTTTGTTCTAATCTTCATGAGTTCATAATAAAGCGCTTTAAAAAACAGAAACTATGGGCAACATTATCTGTCCATGTCCTTCCCTGTCTTATTACTGCGTCAAGTAATTGATATTAACTTTGCTAGTGACGATTGCATCCGATGACAGTTCTTTGGTACATTTAAACGAAGTAATGTTGTAGCTTAAAAATGTACTTATGTGCATGTAAATACATACATACACATAGGTACATACTCAAATATATACAGCAGCTTTTAAATGTTAGGTATAAAAATAAATGTACACGTCTTTGCTTAAACATAAAATAAAAACGGAAGCAAAAGAGTATCGTTATTTAGTAATTTCAAAAGTGCAATAAATGTAAGAAATTCATCTTATTTATGAAAAAACAATCGCCAAAGAGCCAAACTCTTATGTTTATTTAAACATCCACTAAGAGAGAGGGATAAAGAAGGAGAATGAGAATAGAGAGAGTTAGAGAAGGGGAAATAGTGAGAGGAGATATCTGAATAAACTTATATACGCAAACAGAGAGGGAGAGATGTATTGATAGAAATACTGATCTGAGAGAAGGAGGAAGAATGAAATATCGAAAAAGAGACCTCGTGAGAGAGAGAGAGAGAGAGAGAGAAAGAAAGAAGTTATTTCCGCAAAATCTTGAAAATAATACAATATCACGATCGGAGCTGGCTTCGTTTAGTTTAAAACAATCTATTGGTGGGCCAACGTCTTATTTGCAGGTTTCTGATTAAGCCAGAAACTTAAAACACGGACCCAAAACTTGAGTGTGAATGTCTTTATATCGAAATCGTCTTATCCAATTTTAATTGCAAATGCTCACGTACGAGGGCTGTCCAGAAAGTAACCTCCGGTTTGAAATAAACATGAGATGGTATACATACAAAAGTTTTATTATATACATCTGAAAGCTACAGCTGTTCTCTATTTTTCTACATAGTCTCCAAAACAGATTCAAGCACTTGCACAGTCTTTGAAATAGCCTCTGCATAAACTTCTGCCGACTGTGAACTAAGCCAATCTGCCACGGCGTTTTGAAGCCAAAGCCATTGCCAAAGCGTTGAGCTGCAAACCACTTTTTCATGTACGGGAACAGATGGAAGTCGCTAGGGGCCAAGTCCGGGCTGTACGGGGGATGGTCAGAAACGTCCTATTTGAACTTGGCCAAATTTCATTTGTGTTGTTTGCTGTGCGAGGGCGAGCGTTGTCATGCAAAAACAACAGCACCAGATGCCAGAAGACCACGACGCTTGTTTTGGATTGTTCTTCTTAGCCTTTTCACACTTCACACGCGCTTCACACTTGGTGGGATTTGTTATTTCGGCGCTCATGTTGTTAGGTTATAACTAGCAAATATGCGACGGTACGATGCTCCTCCTTGCACAGCTAGAAGCGTACTCAACCACTGCACATGCTGATGTCGAAAAGGCGGCACTACCCCCACTACTTCTTGTGCTATGCATGAACGGAGGTTACTTTCTGGACAGCCGTCGTATTATTTTATTCAAAATGAAAATAATTAAACTCCGCAGGGTTCCTTCCCGATAAGTGTTTGACAGCGGTTTTGGCTGAATGTTTCTCTACCATTCCTGGCCTAAATCCAGTAGCTGTAAAATTACAAATAAGCCAATCTCAGTACCTATACCTTGCTGTGGTATAAAACAATGCATTGCAAACTAGGACAGAAAAGACTATAATACTACGCAAATAATGCATTATATGATATATACCTCATTATACTGTGTAGTTTAATAATGCAGTTCGTCTAACCTGTAACAGTGTAACTATAAATTTGATATTCTGAGGAAAATGAGGTAACAGTCCTTTTTATTTTGTGCACGAAGCAAATTCTCTATGAGTAGAAATGTAATGTGCGTTTTGTTTACCTCAATAAGACCTTCAGTGACTCAACTAATCCATTGAATGCATTTGTCCTTCTCTTGCTGTCTAGTTTTGAAACCGATCAGTACCTGGTTCTAGAATTATTATTTGCTATTTTAGCATTTATTGTAGCATTTTAATGTTTATTAATTACTCTGCAGAAGCCGACAACCTAAAATCGTAAAACAAAATAAGAGTTATCTATTTGAAGTATTGAACACACGATATGTGGTATTATTATTATTATTATTATTATTATTATTATAATTATTATGTTACTGCATCTTCTGGGCAAAGAGTTGTAATTGCAACGTGCATAGCTTATTCGTAGCACTTTGCTGGATTTCTGTTCTGTCTCGAATTGTCTTTAAAACGGAAGTGCTTCAACATATATGCTATTTGTTTATTTACTCATTTATTCTGTATTTTAGAAGTATAAAATGCAATATAGTTGTAAGCTTCAAGTTTGTAAAAATAGTTTTCCCCAAAATTGTTGATCCCTCCTCTCCTCCTCTTGGTTAATGAAATACACAGAATTAGAGTTACTCCAAACATTCTTATATGTAGCTCACACCTTACAGTTGCATTGCTAAGTTCAAAATAATTACACCGTGGTAGTAGAGTTTGCAAAATGAATAATAAAAGCAAGATTAGATAACCGTGTTTAACAACCATGGTAGTGAATTGGTTTTAAATAACCGCAATCTTTATATTATACTTCATAAATAACGATAAAAATATTTCACAAGCATTTAATCACAATCATCATAAAAATATACCACCTCCTCTTGATTGTGTTGTCATACATCGTGAACTTCATGGATTCAATTACTGTTTCGTAATAGTTTCCACTGTCTTTCATAACTGCCGCGGATTTTATAGGTTCAAACATAATAAAGGCATTACAATAAATTAAAATTACTTATGGGGGCATATTATTTCTAAGGATAATTTTATCAAATTATACTCATACACTGGTGAACTTTGAAAAAATAACGGATTTTATCGGTAATGTATAATGGAAACCTATACACAAGTATTTCTCTGTTTCAGATCATCTGTGGCTGACGAACGAACTTCTTCTACTGCTCCTGCTGCGTATCCAATAAGGTAAGAGACATCAAGACGTGCTCTGTAATCAATTATGCTGTTTATTGTCTGAACAATTGCATATGTGTGTTATATTGGTAAGATTTTATCGTCATTGTTCATAATTACGTACAATTTACCTAATTATCATTTTTAGTATTTATGAAGTAGGAAATTGGAGGACTTTGATAGCACAGTAATTACGGTAATAATATCAAAAATATCAAAACTAAAAGCATATGCTTAATACAGGTCGTAATATAAATTTATGTCAAAACTTCGCTTTACACTCCTCTGATGTAGAGAGGAAAAGCATACTAATTGAGGCAGTATTTTAAACACTTAAATCATATGAGTCTAATTATATAATATATAAATTCAATAACAGCCTGCCTTAAAGCAATGTGTTATAAATAACATATAAAATGTATGTAACAGTCATTTTATTATGTTTATATTATTATGAACATGTATAATAATGTTATGTGAATATATTAGGTAATTTAACAACATAGGAGCTGTGATAATAAAAGCCGAAGGTTGCTAACAATGAGGTAACAGTGAGGTAACCTTGAGGCAAGAATGAATTTGGAAAGTTTAATAATGCACTAATAATTCTTGGAACAATAATGTATATTTAAAACAGTTTATAAAAAGCCAATCAACAACCAGAAAAGCTGAAAGTTAAATAAAAGTATTCTATTGGAGTAAAATTAGCCAATCAGAGACTTGAAATAGAAAAATTTACAAATTTAAGCGTCATTACAGCGAGAATATTATAAGGTTTGCGTGTTAAAAAGTGCAAGTAATTAATAAATAATCTCACATCTCTCTATATCAGTGATGTGTTGTTTAATCGTGTGAAGGATTAATAAAAGGAGTGAAGTAAAAATTATAATTAGTGTAAGCCTACATTCTTTAGCCGCATCACCCCCTGTTAAGAGATACATGCTTCTACAAATTAATAATGACGAAGCCGAGGCAAGCATAAATAAATAAATAAATATATAATATTTAAAGAAACGTTAAAATACAAAGTTCATTCCTAAACGTTGGGGCGAAGACCACCGGAAACTTTGTATCGTACGTGGGGCGAACACTCCTAGAAACTATCTCAAGTTTGGCTTCCTAACAGTGGAACTACAATACAACTCCTTCAAAATTGGCACCTAACGTGGGGCTAATAACGTAAACAACACCCTTCTTCATAATGAACCAAAGTCATTCGTCCGTTACATTCACCACAACACTCTGCATACAAGTCACTTTGGCGGGGGGGGTTGCATAAAAGTGTTCGTGTAAAAACAGTCACGTTATAAATATACTCTCCAGTTTACCTCTGGCTAGAGTGCAAATTGGTTGGAATGATCAACAACTCCTAGTTCGTAGGTTATGTCAATTTTTCCTTCTAACAATATTGTATGCGAGCCTGTCATCTTGCGACTTACTTAATTAGTTTACTAGCTAAGACATTCTCCAGGGTTACCTCAGCGCATCCGGGATTTGGAAGGATGACGTATGTATTTAAACTAACGAGGGCCATTGTTAGCTTTTTAAGAAAGATTTCCTTGTGGTATAATATTTTTATTTCATAGTATTCCGCACCATACAGCGTAAGCAGAATTAAAGAGAGAGTGGTAACAGGATAACACTGCTTCCACATTCATGATCATGTAAGACATCTTCATCCACTAAATGAAATGAGGATTACCATAAGTTTTGAAACACATTTTTACCTTCTCTACTGCTTATCTATAGTAAGTAGAGGAGCTATTGCAATCCATCCAAAAATTCGACACCGAGATTTCATCGAAAATACACGTTTTGAGGCTCCCCGAATCCAAAAAAAACACTTTTGGAGAATTACATTTCAAAGCCAACACATAGCAGCGCACCTTTAAAAGATTCGACTATCACTTTAGCTTACTGTATTCCTCTTCCTTTTTTATTGTTTGATTTGTATAGCTCACTTTAAGTTTATGGTAAAATCGGGGCTTTGACTTTAAAACAACTCCTTGACTGTAAGCTTTTTAACGTTGGCTTTTTAATTATGTTTAATATTAAACACACTCTCATATTCACTCTCATATGCAGGCTTCCAGAGTCTGCAGAGGATAGAGAATGATTCTAATTTAAAAAAAGGTTCCCCGCCCCAGCCTGAAATTGAACCCGGGGTAAGTTTACTACTCAACCACAAAAGCAATCTATTCTTATACCTACAAAGAAATGTGTAATTGTATAATTAAGATTTTAACAATAAGTAGGTACACGAATAAGCTTTTGTTAAATGGTCCTAGCAGATGGAGTAGAGAAAGTCAGTGAATGCAACATATCAGATTTTTGTTACCTCCTATATAAATCGTTAAACCAAATTTATACGCGCACCAATAATCAGATAAGCGTCTTAAAGTGCTACAGAGATTTGATTACATATGAGTATAATATAAGAAATTTCAATAATTATTTTAGCTAGTAATCAGATCACAGTTTTGAAGTTTCTTCTTTGAAGTAAAGGAAAATCGTGGCCGAAGCCGTTACTCATGAGGAAAAATCAAATTTGCATTTTTTTTCTCCTGGTTACTTCCTACGTACTGAACCCAGGTTTAAATTTTTGTCACCGACTCATTTAAGTATGAACTACTTTTGGTTTTCCTTTCCTGTTTGCTCAATTACAAGGAAATCCCTTATCGACATTAATTGTGTTATTTGTCACATGCTTACGTACTCATAGTAAATGTAGATAACTACGTAATTAATGACCCCTTTTACGCTCGAGGTTTCAGGGAACCGAAGAACACGGTGTATTATAAATACGTATCTCAAAAAGTTTTTGATGGTTTTTAGTTAATTTTAACTACAGTAGTACATGCCATGTTTAACATTAGAGTAATTCTCATACGTCTAATTTATAACTTCATTAAAGCAATTATTATTTTCCAACAAGCTTTAAAAACTGAGAAAAAATTGTCCTTTATAGTGCTAGTTTTTTTAAAAACTGTTACATATACAGCTCTGAAATTTATTGTAAATTATTGTATATACCCTTCTGTTTATTTGTCCCTAAGTTATTAAAGCATGTTTTAGAAACTACATAAATAAACGGAGAAAAATTTAGTTTCACTTCAATATGAAAACATTAGCATAGATAAACTAATTTCAGCAAACAAATAAATCATTCATCATTCCGTAGAATATCATCATCAGCAGCAGCAGGGCTTGGGCCTATAAAACTACTCGGTCCCCTCAGAATTGCTTGTTCCAACGTATTCTAGGACAACCAACATTTCTTCTCTCTCCTGGAGAATAATTGAAAGCTCTTTTTGGGATGCGGATTTCTCCATTCTTCCCAGATATGTATATGAAGTTTATGTCTAATACATTCGTTTCTTGTGTTCCGTCAATTTTATACCTAGCACCAATCTTACAAATTCCATTTCTGAAGCTTCCAAGCGTTTTTTATCTCACGTGTTAGACTCCATGTTTATGCTACATAAAGAAGCTGTAGAACTGCTACAGATACATATATAAAAGTCCTAATTGATTCTGTGAAATAATTATTGATTATTAATAATCAGGCATAGGCATTAAAGCCAGGACGAAAGGAAATAAAGCTCCACTGGATTTTAGACAGGGACGTCGTAGGTAACAAACCACTCTCCATCCCTCGCACAGTGTGTTGGCGTTTGCAGAGACTCACCGTACCGTGTTTACATCGCCATTAGTGACCCTTGACTACTGTTGTTTATATTGTTTGTAATGATATATGGTTTGGGTATAGATAACTTGATGCCAGCTACTCAAGAATTTTTATGCTTGTTCATCAATAGTATTTATCTCAGTTATAACAAAATTTCTAATTATTATTTATTTGCCCAAAGCATTGTACAACTTCATTGTTACAATTGAGACTTTCTTAATATTGCCTGTTTCACTTCAGGGGAGGCGTTCTGTGAAAATTGCTAAAATCCATAGTTTTGGTCATAATGATGTGAAATTTTGTATGTATTTGTGCCAAAGGTATCTAGTAGGTATACTAAATTTCACTTTTCCATCTAAGTTAGTTTTGCATAAAAAAAATATTTACTGTTTTATTGCCACACTTTTAGTGTAGTATAACAAATGCTCCATGCATACATTATTAGTTGTAAATAAACTAAACTCTGGATGTATGTTTCTTTTGATTATGTCTACAAAAATTGGTATTCTTTTTTAGATGTGTCACATAGTTTTGGAGAAAAAATTATTGAATACATAGATTATCTTTTTTTCCAAATTATTAATAATTTTAAAATAAAAATTCAATAACAATTAAACTGCTCCATATAGATCATTTAAAATACCAAGTTTTATTTATCAGTTATCTAAGAACATCTGTGCAAACGTTCAAAGAAATCCATTAAAAACTGCATTGCAAGGATCATTTTGAACATTAAAAAATGTAGAAAAACAGAAAGCGAAGAAAAATGACTTTAAAGTTTTAAATGTATAACAACACATATTTACTGCTTCAGAATTCCCCTGAACCAGATGAAGGTCCTTGAGATAACTGTTTAGCTTCCTCTTCTTTAAGTTTTAATACTTTTAACTGTTTCCTTGCTGATTTGAATGTATTTAATGTACTTAGTGCACTCTGCTTTAATCGTCGCCTATCCCTGACACTACTAATTCTTTTGCTGACTGGACTTACTTTACTAGCTGTGACCCTTTACGTTGCATACAGAGTACTCTCACAACCCATATGTAATTCACTGATAGTTGAAGTCACAGCAATTTGTTTTCTTTCTAGAAACAAAAACTTCTTTAGGACATTTACTCCACATTAAACTATGTAAACTATCATTTGCATTTTGAGTTTTTCCTTTTGTACACCTCTAATAAATTAGTATTGGTTAATCTTTGATGTACTGGCATAATTGCACTGACTAGATTGGATGAAAGAAATGTTCTGTTCCCTTCAGCTTTAGGGATTTCCTCACTTTTAACAACAGAAAATTATAAAAGTACCAAGATGATTCACCTCCGGCATTTAAAGTGCTATGGGTTCTCATCAGTTGAGATGCAGTGATAGAGAGTTGCAAATATTGCAGATTTCATCTGATTTACATTTGGAAGATTGTTTTTAATTGCATATTTATAATAATTTTGAAGCTTTACAATGAAAACTGCTTGGTGAAATGCATCAACCATTTTGCTATTTAAATTAAAATGTGCTCATTGGTAACTCTAGGACTAGTGTATGTATCCACATAACTTTAATGACAAGAAGAGGATTGTACAGTTACTTTACTGGTAAATCCTTTTGTACCACTAGATTTGGCTTCTAGACCTTGCAATCCACAATCTGTGCATGTTAAACTGCTAAATATTTTACTCCAAACTTCACTGAGCACAAGTACATAATCTGGATTTGGTAGTTCCACATTCATTTCATTTCATCATCCTTGAAGAAATGTTGAAATTTTTTACCACTTGAACTTGCTTCTTCAAGATCTACTGCAGGCCTAACTTAGTTTGTTTCCCCCTCAGATTTGCCATCTGGACATTATATTTTATCTTGCTGCAAGAGAGTTCTTTGACTGTCTTCTCTTACTAGACCTAACAATTTTGTAATAATATTATACCAATTAATAACAAGAAATTTATGGAAGGTTAGTCCACCTAACATACAATTTTTACAACCTTATAGTAGATTCTGACAGTGAAAAGCGAATTAGGTGCTTGCATGTTTACAAACAAAAACCACATTTTCTCTTACAATAAGACACTTATTTGATATTCTCTGCCTTATTTTGTACTATATTATACATATTCTTATTCTAAATTGTACTTATCTATTTGTAGGTCACTATAAAAAAGACTTCTCTCTTGTACAAGGTGTATATCATGTCTAAATTTTTCAAAAACATGAGCACGTGTTGACTCACTGACAATAAACAAAGGAACTGAAGACATGCTTTCCCGGGCTGAATGTTTGCAGAAAATCCCAGAAGATGTCTCTGCTATCATTTACCAGCACTGAATGTGACCGCCTGATTTAAACTTCAAAATTGCACGCGATTTTGCTGCAACGGGGTAATGAGTACATTTCAGGAGCCGTGCCCACTCGCACATGGACATTTGAATCATGACGAAACGGCCTTTTAAATGGCGATGCAGCGTGAACTACAATAGATTCTGAAAGTACAAAGTATAAACATAATTTTAAGGCAAAAAACGAAAAATTGGATTTTTCACCATTTTTGCCCGAATTTCACCGATGCCTCCCCTTCAGCTTGTGGGTCAGTAGACGGAGTGGTAATCCTGGCAAATGAACGCAATTTTGCTATAGATTCAAATTTTCCCAAATACTATACTGCAACACCTTATACTTGTGACGTCTTTTCAGAAATCTGTCATTCAAGCGCATCATTTCATCTTGGGAAATTTATAATGTATATACAACTGCAACATAGTTAATGGGTATCAATACAATGAATATGAATGTGGTAGTAAATATTCCAATATTAATCAGTTTATTAGCAGAAGGTATAAAATAACGAGAAAATATTTTCCAACAAACAACAATAAAGACAGGGGGATTATAGGGTATACAAGGATGAAAATACCTCGCGCACTGCGATCTATGGGAGATTTAATACGACTACTACGCTCCAGGAGGGAGGAATGAAGGGAAGGAACCACAGAAGGCTAAAGGCAGCAGGCAGACGGCCACACACTTGCTGGCTGGAAGAACCATCCAACTATAGAGCTGTTCAGAGAAGAAGATGAACGACCCGTCCAAACAAGCAGCCTTCTAGTGTACATGGGGAATCCCTTTCCTTGGAGTAAGCATCCACGATATCTGTCCGGCACCGCCATACACCACGAAACGTAGAAGCACACCTGAAAGATACGAAAAAATCTGATGTGTTACACTCACATGACTTTCTCTACTCTCATACAAACTATTTTTACAAACGCTTATTCTCTATATGCTTCATGTTAATCGAGATATCGAGATGTTAATCTTGTTGCTAATTTTCTTGTAGGTACAAGGGAAATTGGTAGGTTTTAAGCGATAATCAAATATTTTAAGAGCTGGTTGCTATGTGCAGTATTCCATTCTCTTTGCATTACCAGGACAAACAAATTAATAACGAATTCCCATTTGAGAAAAAGTATAAGTATTGGAAACTTTAGGGGAATAACAAGCAATATCTCGAAAATGGTTCACTCAACAAAAAAATGTATAGGATATAAATTGTGTATTTTAACGCGATATACATTTTTTATGTAGTAAAATTTTGTCTATCTCTTATGGTTTACCAGTTATGCAAAAGTCGTTCACAATGAAGAATACTTTTGGAGACATTCCCAGAAAATTCAAGATATACGTTTTATTTGTCATGAAAATATCTTAAATATATGATATTTTAATCAAAATCGTTAGAGCCATTTTTGAGAAAGGGTAATCTGGGGTGGGGGGATTTTGTTGAAAACCTTCGTGTCGCATTTCTGGAAGATGCTGAACCTAAATATCAAGTTTGGTGTTTATCCGACTGTTCGTTTCTGAGTTATGCTGTTTACAGACAGACAGACACATACATGGACATGTTTCCAAAAATACTTTTTTTTGATTCAGGAGGCCTCAAACATGTATTTCCGGTGAAATCTCGGTATTGAATTTTTGGGTGGAATGCAATACTTCCCCTACTTACTATACGTGGTAAAGAAAGCAAAAATTGGATAAAAGTGTATTTTTTCAAATTAATTCAACCTTATGATTAATCATTCTTCACCTAGACTTGATGGTTAATACGTAACGTAGAGAACCGACACAGCAAGCGTGCATCTAACCGAAGCATTAAAGGAACAGGGGAACTCTGGTCTGAATAACAATTGTATGATTCCAAAAGAGAATCTGAAAGCAGTATATCGTTGCTCATATATTGAAGTAGCGCATTTATGTTGCTCATCAGCATCACTGACATAATATTTCGTAACCAAGTAAACCACAAAAAGTGTACGAATGTTGGAGGTAGTGGTCAGTACTTCCTTGATTACAGCAATGACGACGGCGTGGCAGTAAGCTTGTTGGCCCTGAAGTGTGATTTTCGTCCTTGTTCCTGAATATTGCATGTATTGTGACGCGTTGTGGCCTTCCCTCGTTAAGGAATATTCCAAAACAAGTCATGCGCTTGCTAATCTCGTGCTCCAGAATGATTGATGAATCGAACCTGCAGATAGTTACGTACACTGCTGGACCACGGTCACGAGGAAATTGAAGTTTGATTCATAATCACCTGAAGATGAGAGGCAATGTGACGTTATGAAAGTGTACAAGTTCTTCGGGACAACTGAGACCTGCTCATAACTGAACAAGCCGATAGAAAGTTCTTCGGTAGAGCAATCCAAATGATACTTTAAATTGTTATTAACCATGCGTTACTTTACTTTGCTTTAGATTTGACCCGTTTTGTTATACACAATTGAACATGTTCTAGTTCACAGATATGAAAATTGTTGTGGAATGTGTAGCGGGAAATGGTCGTTGGGCGACATTTGTAGCGGGAAATTGTCGATCCTTGGTTTGGTGTGGTCTTCGGCAGTGTTCTTCCTGGGCTATTGATGCTCGTTGGTTGTTGCATATTCCATCCTAACTATATCTAATTATTAATTCTCAGGTTATAGTGGGTGAGGCAAGTTTAAGAAATACACTGCAATTTTCCCTTAATCAATGAAGTTTATTCACAATTGAAATAATTATGGGCGGCTAGCTTTTCCCATTATTATAACCCCACCACTTTAAATTAGTCAGGAGCCTAGCTATCTGCACACGCATTCCTACTCTTGTGCATCTGTAGCACCTCGTGTCGACGTGAATTCTCGATCAGTTAGCGAGAGAGTGGGATCTGAGGCCTTGCCTGCCCTTATATACGGGAGCCTAGTGACGCTCACCTCTGCGTTTAAAAATGTAACGTTTCCTATTGGCCCTCAGGCCGCGTTACCTTAACATGTATGAGAATGTGTGGCTTCAGATCCGTGCGCTTAAGTGCCATTTTGTAGCCACAGCTCCGTCTCTTTGTTTTCTCTATCTGTCTCTTTCTATTTCTCCGTATGGTTGCCGGTTCCCTGTCTATTGGCTTGGTGAAAGGTACGCTCTTTATGCTTTCTTGGAATTCTGCTAGCTCGCCAGATTCTTGCAATCACCTCTGTATAAATGTTTAGATGTTGAATATTTTAACGTGTCAGTGACTTAAATTATTACTGTACAATTCTTATATGTATCGTTCCCCTTTCATATGTACAATTCCTATATATGTATAATATATCCCCTTTCAAATGCAAAGAGGGAAGGCTACTAAATAATATCCACAACAAACAATTATCAAATCAGGACATGGGGATGTACGAATGTGTGTTAAGGGAAATGGAATTCATAGACATGTGCAATAGGTGTGTCCTTTATCACCCATCCTACTTCTGCATATACTTGGTGAATTTGCTGCAGAACTATTTTCAGAACAAGAGAGAAGTTGTTCTTGGAGGAAGACGAATAAAATGTTTAAGGTTTCCTGGTGAGATGGCAAGGCTAACAGAAGAGCAAGGGACCCCAAGAAACATGCTAATAGAAGTAAAAGAAAGCGTTGAAAAGATAAATGCAATCAACATACACTAGCGAACTCAAGATGAGCTAATGGAGCAAGCATACAGCGTTAGATACTTGGAATGTGTCATAAGTAATAACGTGACGTATTATCAAGAAGTCACATAGAAAATAGCAATCGCACAGGACCTTTTTGACAGAATAACAAGAATTTCCAATGTAACTTAAGGAAAGCACTAAAGAAGAGAATCAACAAGTGATTTTTGTGGAGTGTGCACTGTAGAAATTGTTACTTCTCAACAAACTGAGCTAAAGTTATTGGAGAAATTTGAAATGCAAATTTGTTGAAAAATGTAGCGAGGGAAAAAGGCATACGAAATAAGTAATGAGGCTGTTTTATAAGAGGGAGAATTGTTGTTTTGACATTGGATGAGATACAGGGCAGAAACTTATGATAAAAAAATCCAATGTGTTACATTCACATGACTTTCTATACTCTTGTACAAACTATTTTTACAAACGCTTATTCTCCATATGCTTCATGTTAATCGAGATATCGAGATGTTAATCTTATTGCTAATTTTCTTGTAGATGCAAGGGGAATTGGTAGGCTTTAAGCGATAGTCAAATATTTTAAGCGCTGGTTGCTATGTGGAGTATTCCATTCTCTGCAATACCAGCACAAAAAAAAATGAATAACGAATTTCCATTTGAGGAAAAGTATAAGTATTGGAAAATTTAAGGGAATAACAAGCAATATCTATAAATTGGTTCACTCAACAAAAACAAATATATATGACATAAATTGTGTATTTTAACGCGATCTACATTTTTTGTATAGTAAAACTTTGTCTATCTTTTATGGTTTACCAGTTATGAAAAGTCGTTCACAATGAAGAATACGTTTGGAGACATTACCAGAAAATTCGAGATATACATTTCATTTGTCATATCTTAACATATCTTAAACATATGGTATTTTAATCAAAATCGTTAGAGCCATTTTAGAGAAAATTAAAATTTTCGAAAAATGTTCCATGTAAAGGGTAATCTGGGGTGGGGGGGATTTTCTTGAAAACCTTCGTGTCGTATCTCTGGAAGATACTGAACCTAAATACCAAGTTTGGTGTTTATCCGACTGTTCGTTTCTGAATTATGCTGTTCACAGACAGACACACAGACACACACACATACACACACAGACACACACACACACGGACATGTTTCCAAAAATGCTTTATTGGATTCAGGGGGCCTCAAAACATATATTTCCGGTGAAATCTCGATATCAAATTTTTGGGTGGAATACAATACTTCCCCTACTTACTACATGTAGTAGAGAGTAATAGCTCACATGCGGAGAAAATCCAAAAAGAGGGGAGAACTGCAGGGCTAAAACAAAATGAATAATCAGAAATACGTACATTTAAATAATACCAAAACATTACGATCTAAGAATGAAAATTTAGTCACTCAATGCCACTCTTAGTCTATCCATCTTCATCACCGTCAACAGTGTGTAATAGCAAGTAGGTAGGTAAAGCTCAAGACATTGAGGCAGTATTTTTAACACTTAAATGATTTCAGTCTGATTATATAATATATAAATTCAATAACAGCCCGCCTAAAAGCAATATGTGTATAAATAACATATAAAATGATGTATGTATTATCTTTATATTATTATGTAAAATTTTAATAATGTTATGTGAACGTATTAGGTAATTTAACAATATAGGAGCTGTGATAATTGAGGTCAAAGGTTGCTAACAATGAGGTAACAATGAGGTAACCTTGAGGCAATAATGAATGGAAAGTTTAATAATGTTACTAGTAATTCTTGGAGCAACAATAATGCAATTTTTGAGACAGTTTATAAATAGCCAATCAACAACCAGAAAAACCTGAAAGTTAAATAAAAGTATTCCATTGGAGTAGGATTAGCCAATCAGAGACTTGAAATAGATGAAATTTGCAAATTCAGGCGGTAGAAGCCAGTTGCTAGTAGACAGAGTTCCTAACTGGACGCCAGACGCGTTCCCGAGCGTTTAAATATGTATTTAGTGTGAGACGAAAATTCATTACAGCGAGAATATTATAAAGTTTACGTGTTAAAAAGTGTAATAATCTCATAGCTCTCTCTCTCTCTCCCTCTATATATATACATATATATATATATATATCAGTGAAGTGTTATTTAATCGTGTGAAGGATTAATAAATGGAGTGAAGTAAAAATTATAATTTGTGTAAGCCTACATTCTTCAGCCGCACCACTCCCTGTTAAGAAATACATGTTTCTACAAGTTAATACTGACGCAGCCGAGGCAAACATAAATATATAATATTTAAAGAAACATAAAAATACAAAGTTGATTCCTAAACTTAGCGCGAAGGCCACCGGAAAGTAAACTTGGGGCAAAGACCACCATAAAATAAACGTTGGGGCGAAGACTACCGGAAACTTTGTACCATACGTGAGACATTCCATAATCAAATTGGCTTCCAACAATGAGAAAAAACATCACCTTTTCTCAACATGGCCTTTTAGAATTCAGAATCCAACTGAAGTATACATTAGGGAGAGGCCATAATGGAATTATCTTCAATATCGGCTTGCTTAGTGTATTCATCTTGATAGAGTTCTTCTGCCAGAAGAATAAGCTGGAAGAAGACTAATGCCCACGTGCCGTTGCAGGGTATACTTCGTCCAATGAACATGAACAACACAAATTTTCAATTCACCTAGAGTAACCCTGGAAGAATTCCTTCAGACATTGCTAATGTTGGCTCTACATTTTTAACTTCCTTCCAGATGGCATTTGTTCATATAGCCTTAGAATATACGATATTGTTTTGTACGATCATGTGTTTTGTAAATATCCCAATGATATTTATAAAGAACGAAATTTGAAATTCAACATACGAATTCGTTACAAGGATACTCAAATTTACCAACATATAATTTTAATGTATTTATTTAAGGTCACATAACTCGGTGTTCTTTTTTGTTCGTTTGTTTTTTTTTTTATTTTTACTTTCTCTAAGTAGGGGAAGTATTGTATTGCACCCAAAAATTCGATACCGAGATTTCACCGGAAATATATGTTTTGAGACCCCCTGAATCCAAAAAAATCATTTTTGGAAACATGTCCGTGTGTGTCGTGTGTTTACCTGTCTGTGTGTGTGTGTCTGTGTGTTTGTGAACAGCAATTTCGTTATTCATTTTTTTATGTCCTGGACATGCAAAGAGAATGGAATGCGCCACATAGCAACCAGCTCTTCAAATATTTGACTATCGCTTAAAGCCTACCAATTCCCCTTGCATCTACAAGAACATTAGCAATAAGATTAGCATTTCGATATCACGATTAACATGAAGCATATGGAGAATAAGCGTTTGTAAAAATAGTTTGTACAAGACTAGAGAAAGTCATGTGAGTGTAACACATCAGATTTTTTTGTTCTTTTTTGTTTTTGCGACCATAGTATTTCAATACTAAAATACATTATACAAGAACAATAATGGAACAACAAAGACTATTGCTAGAGCATAATAGAATGGGTACTTAACATTACCGTGACAAATCATTAAGTAATGCAAAGTAAAGTGTTGCAGTTTAAAAAGATTTACACATAGAAATATGAAAGAACTTTGGATTATTCAGAGCTATGGTAATTTCTGATATTCTGTGTTTCTTCCTGAATGTACTGTATGAGGTACATTCTGTAAAGATGTGGTTCTATAGTAGCTGCATACTGGCGACTCTTCTTTGGATATCAGATAGGAGTTAGTTTGGTGTGTTGGTGTGCTTTGTGTATCCAATTCTTAATCTTGTCAGTGAATCCTGATCTATTGTTTGTAGCTTACCTATGGAACGCATGTATTCGTATAAAATTCCATTGTCACTTATATTATAGTACGTGGTCCAAAGCTTCTTAATATTCTTGTTTATGAATGGCAGTAAATATCTGTGGTCCTGCGTCGTGGCGCTGTGGGCTATAGCGTGAAGCTCTGCTTCCTGGCAACGGACTGCCATCGGGTTCGATCTCACCCATGAGGGTGCCTAAGTCCCGTTATAGAACCCATGTCTACTCAGTATCATGAGGGAAATGAGGAACTGCGATAGGATGCGGTCCTGGCCACGGTGGCCAACTTTCTGGCTGGGGAAAGCATGATGCTGGGCACATCACCTCCCGTTGGATAATCGCCCACCTCTGCCGTGAGCACTGGGCGTGAGGTCGGCAGTCAGGTTGACAGGTCAAGGCCCTTCATGGGCTGTAGCGCCACAGGATTATTATTATTATTATTTATTTATTATTATTATTATTATTATTATTATTATTATTATTATTATTATTATTATTATTATCATCACTATTATCACTGAATCTCTGTGGAGTATTGATGGTGGCTCTAATAACATACAAGATACACAAGGGCAAGATCTAAAATACACTTGAAACCTTAATTTACATGTATTTAATAATCAGTAATAATACACTCAGTGAATGGCACACTTCGAACAGAATAACTTGTGTCGCCTGAAACATTATTTAAACCTAATTAACTGTAATTAAGTGTAAATGAGAATTTCAAATCCCATTCTAGATTTTTCAGGAATCAATGATGCACACCCAAATTCCCATGCCTCTTCAATACCTGCGTCTTCTTAACCCACTCTTCGACTTCAAATTCTATTTATCGTTATTTATCGTCTATATTATTATTTTGAAACAACTCGCTCTGAGTCATAGCGTCAACTACACAGTTCACTCAAAGCTTTTAAATTATAGTGTCTTACTAAGCCATCGTATTAGTTATAGCTGTTGACTTGGCAGCATTATGTTACTGGAAATTCGAGGTAACGATGGGTAAGTTCTTTAGAAATTGTTGCTTTACTAATAATTTATTCAAATCATATAATCGTACAAAAATAGTGTACAATACACGTGTGTGAAATACAGAATAGATTCTCGAAAACAGAAAAAAATCAACATCGTCTCGTCTCTTCAAGCTATTTCTCGATTCTGTAATTATTTCTCAATCCCACACTCGTATTGCAATACACTATTACTTGTGGCTCATAGAACTGAAGTTTTAATTTTCTAACACATGCATTGTTGAAAAAGATAATAATTTCTGTAGTTCCGGACAGTTATTAGTACAGGTTACACCTGCAAAAACTCTGAATTGCGTACGGTGAGACACAACTTCCTCTATCCATTAGAGATTCGCACCCTATAGCAGTCATTAAAAATGTTTTCTCTTATCCATATTACGTTATTCAGAAATGAATCTTGAAATCTTTCAATAAATGAGAGAAAAATAAGCAATAAGCATGCGGACATTGTTATTCATCATTAGTTTCTACTTATAATTATTGGAAATACATTTTTACTTTCCCTACTACGTATAGTAAGTAGGGGAAGAATTGCATTCCATCCAAAAATTTCATACCGAGCTTTCACAGGAAATACATGTTTTGAGGTACACCGAATGCATATAAAGCATTTTTGGAAACATGTCCGTGTGTATGTCTGTGTGTGTGTGTGTGTGTGTGTGTGTGTGTGTGTGTGTGTGTGTGTGTGTGTCTGTGAACAGCATAACTCAGAAACGAACAGTCGGATAAACATCAAACTTGGTATTTAGATTCAGTATCTTCCAGAAATGCGACACAAAGGTTTTCAAGAAAATCTCCCCACTCCAGATTACCCTTTATATGAACACTTTTCGATAATGTTAATTTTCTCAAAAATGGCTCTAACCATTTTGAATAAAATACCATAAGTTTAAGACATTTTTATGGAAAATGAATGGTATATCTCGAATTTTGTGGGAATGTCCCCAAAAGTATTCATAACTGGTAAACCATAAGAGCTAGACAAAATTTTACTACACAAAAAATGTAGATCGCGTTAAAATACACTATTTATGTCATATACATTTTTTTTGAGTGAACTAATTTCGAGATATTGCTTGTTATTCCCTTAAATTTTCCAATACTTATACTTTTTCTCAAATGGGAATTCGTTATTCACTTTTTTGGTCCTGGACATGCAAAGAGAATGGAATACGCCACATAGCAACCAGCTCTTAAAATATTTTACTATCGCTTAAAGCCTACCATATTCCCCTTGCATCTACAAGAAAATTAGCAATAAGATTAACATCTCGATATCTCGATTAACATGAAGCATATGAAGAATAAGCGTTTGTATTTTATGAGAGTAGAGAAAGTCATGGGAGTTTATCAGATTTTTAATTACATGTTTATCCCGAATAATTTCAATACACATTTTTTGGAAACATGGAAGAATAATTTCAAAAGTCGTAGTCATGGACGAATTAATTATCCTCAATGTCTTAGCAACGAACTCTTGCGAGGCAAAATAAAAACAGAAGAATCGTAAACTTTCAAGCCTTCCAAGGAACCTACGTTATGATCAGACAAATAACCGTTGGCTTATAATGTGTGCCTACAGCGAGTTTTTATCGACAGTGCGGGCGAGGGGAAGAGGTTGGCACAGGTAACCTGGAACTGTAAACAGATGCGTCAGGGGTAGAAAACTTAAAACATAGAGCTCACAGAGAGCACTCTACCATACCAGTAACGCAAGCGAGCTACTGACTGTCGACTGTGCAGCCTGGGTCCATGTGTTCAGTACATCATGTGTGCTAGATAAGATCTTAGTTACGTTGGTTTCTGCTCAAGGGATATTAACTAGCTCTAGTTATGATGCGCTTGGGTATTTAGGAACCTTGGAAAACGGTTTTAATTTTACATTTTTACTTTCTCTACTACATACAGTAAATAGGGGAGGTATTGCAATCCACCCAAAAGTTCGACATGGAGATTTCATGAAATACATGTTTTGAGGGCCCCTAGATCCAAAAAAATCCTTTTTAGAAAAAGGTCCGTGTGGTGTCAGTGTGTCTGTGAACAGCATAACTAAAAACGAAAAGTCAGATAAATACCAAACTTGGTATTTAGGTTCAGTATCTTTCAAAAATGCAACATGAATATTTTCAGGAAAATCCCTTCATCCCAAATTACCCTTTACATGGAACATTTTTCGAAAATTATGATTTTCTCAAAAACGCCTTTAACGATTTTGATTAATATATCATAGGTTTAAGATATTGTTATAGCAAATGAAACATATATCATGAATTTTCTGGTAATGTCCCCAAAAGTCCTCTTTATTCTGAATAAATTTTGCGTAACTGGAAAACCGTAAGAAACAAGATAAAATGTTACTATACAAAAATATAGATTTCGCTAAAGCACACAATTTATGTCATATACATTTTATTTGCGGAGTGAGTCATTTCCGAGATATTCCTTGTTATTTGTTTGAATTTTCCAATACTTATACTTTTCCTCAAATGGGAATTCGTTATTCGATTGTTTACTTGTTTGTTTTTCTATTTATGTCCTGGACATGCAAAGAGAATGGAATGCTCCACATATCAACCGCTCTTAGAAGATTTGAGTATCGCTTAAAACCTACCATATTCCCCTTGCATCTACAAGAAAATTAGCAATAATTTCTGCAAAGGTTTATCTCGATTAACATGAAGTATATGGGGATAAGCGTTTGTAAAAATAGTCTGTACAAGAGTAGGGAAAGTCATCTAAGTGCGACACATCAGATTTTTTCTAAGTAAGTTTCTGTCTCTCCCTTATAGTTTCTTAGTTCTGCAAAAGTACACAAAATTTAACCATCAGGAGCTAGCCAGAAAAAATTCAACATATAATTTTATGCCTTATACCAAACGCATGACATTTTAATGAAAATCGTTTGAGCCATTTTGAGTAAGTAAAAAATAAAATACGTTTTACCAAGCAAAGTATATTATGGGATGGGAATTTCGTGAAAAACCTTGCGTCCAACTTTGAAAGATTCTGGACTTAAATTCCAAGTTCGTTGTTCAACTGTCTTTTCTTTTTTGAGTTATCTGTTCATATATATTACGATATTACGGCATTGTGTAGTATTTTTACATTCTAGATCCCTAAGTAACAAAAATCATGTTCTGCTGGTTATGCTTTTGGCTTTTCTTACTCATGAACCATACTTTTGGATATGCGCGGTACGTTATAAGTGCTTAGATACAACACATACCATGTGATCTACTTCTGCAACCCAAATACGTCACAGTGACACAATAATAAAGTGTTTTACTTTTCACTTTCTTCTTAGAAAGAATTCCGTTTCTGCACAAGCAAAAAAGTGCAGCTGTTCTCCGTCGTTGCGTTGTAAGAAAACAAGAAGAGGGACGGATATTTTTCCAAACACTGGAACCCAAACGTGTACCCCGGACACTGACCTATCTCAAGACGACGTCCTTGCGTAAAATTCCAGCGAACTCATTTCGCCAAAGGGAAAGGTGTAAACACAGGTTTTCAGACTGAATATTGCACGTCTCAAGGCCATTGTCGCGGACATGAACCCAATTGCGAGGTTTCTTACGCCGATTGGATTTGACCTTCGGTCTTTTTAATGAGTCAGTAACGCAAATGTGGTCGTTAAATAACAGCACCGGTTCTAGAGCGTTGCAGAAAGATGACGCCTCAATTGTTAAACATTTTGGCGCCACAGAATTAAATGTTCATTAGTTCTAGGAAATGAGCATATGTTTTTTTATAATTTTGCGTCAGTTGGTCCCCATATTTTGGTTTGTTTCTTCTCCCTAGCAAGGCTCTAAATTTATCTGCTTATAACGCAATAAAAGTTAGGGTAAAACTCATATAAACGTTGAGGCAGTGTTTTTAACACTTAAATGATTTCAGTCAAATTATATAATATGTAAATTCAATAACAGCCCGCCTTAAAGCAATATGTGTATGTAACAATATATAAAAAGTGTATATTACAGTCATTGTATATGTTTATATTATTGTATACATGTAATAAAGTTATCTGAATGTATTACGTCATTTAAAATGTAGGAGCTGTGAAAATAATAGGTTAAAAGTTGCCAACAACGAGGTAACAATGAGGTAACCTTGAGGCAATAATGAGTAAGAAAGTGTAGTAATGCTACTATCATTTTTGGAGCAACAATAATGTAATTTTTGTGACAGTTTATTAAATAGCCAATCAACAACCAGAAAAAAGCTTAAGTTAAATAAAAGTATTCCACTGGATTAGGAATAGCCAATCATAGACTTGAAATACAGAAATTTACAAACTTAGGCGGTAGAAATCAAGTCAGTTGCTTGTAAACAGCGCTCATAACTGGACGTGTTGGTTGTAGACAGCGTTCCTAACCGGACGCGAGATGCGTTCCGAGAAATTTAATACGTATTCAGTGTGAGACGAAAACAGTTTACGTGTTTAAAAAGTGCGCAAGTATTTAATAAAAGAATCCTACAGCTCTCTATATCAGTGAAGTGTGATTTAAATCGTGTCTTGAATTAATAAAAAGGAGTGAATTAAAAATTATAATCTGTGTAAGCCTACATTCTCCCTCCAAAGAAATCCATGTCTAAAAAAAACTACTGACGCAGCCGAGGCAAACATAAATATATAATATTTAAAGAAACAGTCAAATTACAAAGTTAATATTTTTAAAATTTTTGGACGAAGGCTACCGGGTACCATACGTGCGGTTGCAACTACTTCAAGTTCGGCTCCCCAACAGTTGAACTACAACTCCTACTTCAAATTGGCTCCCAAAGCGTGGGGCAAATAACAACGTAAAAAATTAATAACAATACAGCAATAAAACCTCTTCAACGTAAATAAACCACCACTGACTTGCATATTGTCAGTAATACAGTGGCGTGCAAACTCTAGCGGGACAAGGAATAATGCACAATATTGTATTCTTTAGCTATTTGGAAGTACTACTGATTAACAACTTCGGATATAATTATACTTTTAAATGCTGATCAGTTAATACTGGAAATGTACGTACTGGAAATGCATATACATCTATATAAATTATATATATATATATATTACATTTATATGTGTATTTATATGTATAAATTACATATAACTTTACGATATATATGCAATTTTTATAAATAAAAATATTTTGGGGGGAGGAGATATTAACGACAGACCTATGTCTTAACAATGACCTTAGGTGATCTCATTTATAATAGCTGTCAATTAAGCATAATCATGGATGATGTTCGGGAATTTTGATAACATAAAATAAACGCAAAGAATTAATCAAATACGCTTCTTTTTAAGTAATAAATTTCAGAGTACACAAATATTAATAACATTCTAATAAATTCATTGATCGGTATTTTCAGCACGTGAATGTAATTGCCATTATCACAGAACCTGTGACGAAATTTTGTTTTTCCTTATTATCTGCTTTTCGCATCGGGGAATCCCACGCTTTCTTTATTTTACATAAGATACGTTAAAGTAAAATGCATTTGCTGCAGGAGGTTCATTTTTCCCTGTACATAGTATGCGCTTTGTTCAATTTCCAATGTTCTACCAAGTGATATCACCATCCCATCGTCTCTCTCTCACTCTCTCTCCCTCTCTCTCTCTCTGTTTAAAGCCTTAAAATATACGCTAGTGCCGAAGGGTTTCCTTCGATATACCTGAATTATAGAGAAAGGCGTTTGCGGATGATTCCTGACGACAAGGAGCTCCCCCTCCCCCCAAACAGAGAATTCATGCACAAATAGACTAATTTATAGTGAGCGGTGAACATTAAGAACTTTGAGGACTAATCAGTAAGACAGACTATGTTCCGACGCTATAGATCAGCAATGTCCTTTTCTTACTGATGCGCAATTTTAAGTTGGTTGGCCCCGTAGCTCAGTCGGTAGAACACCTGTCTGTTGTGCGAGGGATCCCGGCTTGGATTCCCGGCTGTTGGAGGGTGGGAATTTTTCTCAAGCCGAGATTATTCCTTATCCTCCCCCGAGACTGAAAGTGTGAATGAGAGTGTGAATGTGTGTATGATCTAATGATTAAAAACAGTCCAAGAAACCCAACGAGAAGAATTACACGAGTAAACACCGTTGCCAATAGGCAATAAGTTTCTAAGGAAAGGCCGCCGGTAAGACCAATGGAACTAAAAAAAAATCTGATGTGTTACACTCACATGAATTTCTCTACTCTTGTACAAACTATTTTTACAAACGCTTATTCTCCATATGCTTCATGTTAATTGAGATATCGAGATGTTAATCTTATTGCTAATTTTCTTGCAGATGCAAGGGGAATTGGTAGGCTTTAAGCGATAGTCAAATATTTTAAGAGCTGGTTGCTATGTGGCGCATTCCATTCTCTTTGTATGTCCAGGACATAAAAAAAAATGAATAACGAATTCCCATTTGAGAAAAAATATAAGTATTGGATAATTTAAGGTAATAAAAAGCAATATCTCGAAAATGCTCCATGTAAAGGGTAATCTGGAGTGGGGGGATTTTCTTGAAAACCTTCGTGTCGCATCTCTGGAAGATACTGAACCTAAATACCAAGTTTGGTGTTTATCCGACTGTTCGTTTCTGAGTTATACTGTAAGCCGAATCCTAAATACTGAATGATTCCGCTAAAAATTTCTCGTACGTGGTGCCTACAATAGTTTTTTAGTAAAAGCTCCCTAAATTATATTAAATAAAATAAATAAATGTAAGGTAACTGCTGTATAAATGCAAAAAGCATAATCAGTCATTTATTGATATATTCTCACAGCCACCTAATCCTACGCTATTAACGGTATCACCGCTTCCTAGAAAGGTTGACCGCAACAATATCAGATGCGGATGTAGATTGCAGTTCTTATTCTGAGTGCTCGTTTATAAAGAAGAGGCTTGTGACTGAAAACATGGGTGAAAATCCCGTGGAAATTTCATTCCGAGCCAGAAACAATTGAATCGGAGTCTCTGCCCACAAAATATCGGTAGCAGTATGAAGGAGAATATATTGTATTTAAAGACAGTTGCAAGGAAAGTGTTTCTCTTGTGAACGAAGACATGAATCACTGCCACCTGGATTCTTTTTATTACGGCGCTAATGGTTTCCATGACAAGTTTAGCGACAAGCATTCTTGTAGAGAACGTGTACTAAAAATAATTTATAAAATTATAGTAATTCCATAGAATTTTTTCAAAAAAATTTTTGATTTTCTCAAAAATGGCTCAAACGATTTTATTAAAATACTATATGTTTAAGATATTTACATGACAAATAAAATATATATCTTGAATTTTCTAGGAATAGCTTCTGAAGCCCTCTTCATTGTGAATGACTTTTGCCTAACTGGTAAACCGTAAGAGATGAACAGAATCTTACTACACAGAAAAACAATATTGATCTCATTAAAGCATTCAATTTAACTCCAATAAAGCTTTTTTTATGGAGTTAACCATTTCCGAGGTATCCCTGATTATTGACTTGCATTTTAAAATACTTATACTTTCCTGAAACGTAGTTATTATTCGTCCCCCCTCCCACCTTGGTCAAACAAACAATCCAAACAATTCAAATCCATTACCTACAGAGCGTTTGACTATCCCCTAATTCCGTTGCACTACTTACAAGGATGTATGCAATAAGACAATTTCTGAAAACATTTATCTCAATTGTCATGAAGTATATAGAAGTATAAGCGTTTGTAAGAATAGTTTGTACAGGAGTGGATAGAGAAAGTCATTTATGTGCAATACATCAGGTTTTTACTTTCTCTACTACGTATAGTAAGTAGGGGAAGTACTGGATTCCACCCAAAAATTCGATATCGAGATTTCACGGAAAAGCATGTTTTAAGGCCCCTGAATCCAAAAAAAAAAACATTTTTAGAAAAAGGTCCGTATGTGTGTGTGTCTGTGAATAGAATAACTCGAAAACGAATATTCGGTTAAATATCAAACATGATATTTACGGTAAGTACCTTCCAAATATGGTATAGGAAGTTTTTCAAGAAAATTCCTCCACCTCAGTTTACCCTTTACATGAATTTTTTTTCGAAATTTTGGTTTTCGGTGAAGTCCACTTCATTTGCAAGAAATTTTGTGTAATCTTGTATAACTGGTAAACCTTCAGTTATAGACGAAAACGTACTACAGAAAAAATGCAGATCTCCTTAAAGCACATAATTTGTTTCAAAAATGTTTTTGTGGCATAAAATATTTCTGAGATATCCATTACTAAGCGCTCAAATTGTTCATTTCTTGTCATTCTCTTAAGTTCTGTCAACATTCACTTGTTTCTCGCGTTGCATAGAAACAGCATGGAATTTTAAGGTCAGCGTATAATATCCAATTAAACATATGATCTTTGTATCTATAACGAAATGTGTAATGTACTTGTTTCTGTAAAGGCTTATTTGGATTAAAATGTAGTAGACAGAAGCTTTAGTAAGAATATTCTGTACATCCACTAAAACCGATAGAGGGTAGAGAAAGTCATGTTAATGTATCACATCAGATTTTTCGATTTAAATCAGCAGTAACTAAGCTCTGCTGATCAAATCTGGAGTGAGGTATATTAAACCAGAATGGTATTTGCCTTTGTTTGCACCTCTTGTCCCATGAAGATGTCCTTGCTCGTTGGAGGATTTGCTGATCCGTGCTTAAACATAAAACAAAACAATTGCTGCAATACATGTTATTTATAATACACATTATGCACTTGAAATGCCAGTAAGTAGGTCTTGTGCGTAAGCTGTATTTGCACTGCATGCAACACACATGATTTACTCAACCCATTAACATTCTAAACGCTACGGAACTTTCAAATGAATCATCATACCTACGTATATTTCTGTTATTACTTAACAAAATATTTGTTTTATACAGGAGAATGAGATAACACTCAACTGTTCATAAAAGCAAAGCGATTAATATAGTCATGAACTCAAAACTCCAATAAAACAGCTTCTACCTGGAAAAAGTTACCAACTAAACGGCGAATAATTCGCAAATAATTAATACCACAAAAATTATTTGGTAGTCTATACCAATACTATAAAGAAAATTTTAAAAGTCGGATTTGCATATAACGCTACTTATGCCACAATCTTTCACTAATCCTTATGGAAGAAACTTATGCTATTATTTCCTCTGTATTCACAATCGAGTTCATTAACAGCGTATAAGTTGTAAATAATTAAACAAATAGAGAACATTTAGTACACCCTAAGGTCAGAAATTAGCAATCATATTTTATAATTAACAACTGATACTATTTTTCCTCGATGATTGCAGAGTGTGTGTGATTCAAAAATATTCAACTGGAAGTGAAGAATCTGCATATTAACCAGTTTTGCCCTTAATACGTTGAATGTTTATGTTAGGGGTTAAACTGTGAAATCTATGTAATTACTTAACTGTGACACTAAAGAGAACAGAAATAAATCGTTTAAATTTTCATCCTATGTGATTATTTAAAAATTATTAGATCATTCCGATAATCGTTTCTTCGTTAAACTGACTTATGTGCTATACATAATTGTTTAGACAGCAAAGCCTAAAAGTCGAACTTCTAACACAGTGCACACGAGCTAATAGCTCGCACTACTTTTAGCCCCTATATCATAATCTACTGTCGGTGGAAGGTTAAGGGATGTGATACACTCACATGACTTTCTCTACTCTTGCACAAACTATTTTTACAAACACTTATTCTCCATATGCTTCATGTTAAGCGAGATATCGAGATGTTAAACTTATTCCTAATTTTCTTGTAGATGCAAAGGGAATTGGTAGGTTTTAAGCGATTGTCAAATATTTTAAGAGGTGGTTGCTATGTGGGGTATTCTATTCTCTTTGCATTACCAGGAGAAAAACAAACTGAATAACGAATAATTCGCGTTTGAGAAAAAGTTAAGTATTGGAAATTTAAGGGAATAACAAGCAATATCTCGGAAAAAGGTTCACTCAACAAAAAAAATGTATAAACCTTAAATTGTGTATTTTAACGCGATCTACATTTTTTGTGTAGTAAACGTTGGTCTATCTCTTATGGTTTACCAGTTATGCAAAAGTCGTTCACAATGAATAATACTTTTGGAGACATTCCCAGAAAATTCGAGATATAGATTTCATTTTTCATGAAAATATCTTAAACATATGATATTTTAATCAACATCGTTAGGGCCATTTTTGAGAAAATTAAAATTTTCGAAAAATGTTGCATGTAAAGGGTAATCTGAGGTGGGGGGATTTTCTTAAAAACCTTCGTGTCGCATCTCTGGAAGATACTAAACCTAAATACCAAGTTTGGTGTTTATCCGACTGTTCCTTTCTGAGTTATGCTGCTCACAGACACGCACACGGACATGTTTCCAAAAATGCTTTTTTTGGATTCAGGGGGTCTCAAAACATGTATTTCCGGTGAAATCTCGGTATCGATTTTTTCCCCCTACTTACTATACGTAATAGAGAAAGTAAAAATGCAACATCCACCGACATTTCATACATTTTTCAGTGCATATCAGAGAATTATTCACCCGTTATAAGAATATCACAAGGGTTTACAAAGTGAGTTATAAGGGGTAAACATTTTCTTGATGATTGTGTAACAATTCCATAGAGATAATGGTGTGATGGTAAATCAAATAAATGAAGTCTTCATTCGAGTTTTAAAATGCAACCCAACGTCGGGTAGAAAAGTTATTATTAATTAATTATTATTACCTATTATATTGTTGTTATGGAGGGACCTTGATACCGTCGTTAGCACGATACCCTCGATATTCGATGGTATCGAAGTATGCCTAATACTTTGAAATAAACATTCGATACCTTTTCGATACTTTTAAATGTTTTAGGTTTTGCATTATTAAATTTGTTGCGATAAGGAATGAAAGGAGTCGAGACTTCAGGCTATTGCCTCGCAAGTGTTCCCAAAGACTTCCTGGACTATAGTTCTTGATAGATTTTAACTGCGTTTCCTGTGGGTGAATCAATCAATGAGAATCGTGTCTATATGAAAACATGCTAAACACTGGAGGGAGGAATATAGGTACTCTGTAAAACAAGCAGCGTTAACTGAGTTGCGAATGAAGCTGATTTAGCTTACGTACTAAAGTACTTTTCTGCAATAGCCTGGCTTGGTGGCTCACTCTCAGCGATTACATTTACCTACTTTGGTGACCAAAATCTGTGAATGCAGCAGAAACAAATAGGAACTTAAGACGTGAGATAATACAGAGCATGGGCTATTGTTAGTTATCTGAGTTTCGTGACAAATATATATTAGTTTATATTTTCAAGATTACATAATAAAGAATTGCTAATATTTGTCTCAAAACATGTATTTCCGGTGAAATCTCGGTATCGAATTTTTGGGTGGAATACAATACTTCCCCTACTTACTATACGTAGTAGGGAAAATAAAAATAAAGGGAGATGAACCATAAAAGGCACGAGTTTGTGATTCAGTTGAGAAATATGCGCGGCAATATTACGAACATGTGTTCGCAAGCTCAAGAGTCCCATAAAGAATCATAAAGCAGCAAGCAACTTGGGAAAACAATGTCGTCGGCACGGCCACACTAAGGCGGATGTATGCAGAGAGCGAACTACAAATAATAGGATTAGCATACAGGATGAGGCGATGCTGCTGTACAAATTAAATACCTTCACCTCATTGCATTCTTTTCACATTAATAGTCAAGCAGACGAGAATACAGTCGCTCATGCAAGTAAGTCAAGAATATTTAAGTTTCCTGTCTCTTTCAGATCCACACCATACGGTAAAACAATTTAAAATAATGTTTACAAATGTCTGAAGCTGTAAATGTTTTCATGTTTACGACCAATGATTAAGTGACAATGTTTATATTGCTGATTTAAATATTCTGTGTTTTCCCTCTATGGGGTGTTTTCGCCGAGGAGATAGCTCCATGACAACGTATGAGGCTCGTATTCGGGAACTTTGGGGTTCACCTGGTCGGTAGGTGAATACTGGGGCGGTTTTTCATCTACAACGATTTTCTCTCCATCATTTCCCTTTCATTCCGTTTCTCTCTCATCTTTCAGGTGTGCTAATAGGTTTTGTGGTATATGTCGGTGCTGTACAGATGGCGCGGATGCTTGCTTAAAGGGAAAGAGTACTCCCCCTGGAAACAAGAGGGCTGCTTGGTCGACGGGTTGTTCATCGCCGGTGGAACCTGAGCCTGAAACTGTTAGGGACTTTCGCGTGTCTCTGTGGCCTAATCTGCCTGAGGCCTGTAGCCTACTGTGGTTCCTTCACTTCATTCCTTCCTCCTGAGAGGTGTTAACCACAAAAGATCCATGTAGGTCGCAGTGCGCGAGAAATTTCTTCTAATCTGATGTCAGCTAATAGGTAACTCTATTTGTCGTCCTCCATGGACTAGTGGTACCGTGGTAGCCTCTAGTTCCCAAGGTGGCGGGTTCAAACCCGGCGGAGGGCATCCTTAGCATGGTTTCCTTCGGGAGGGAAGTAAAGCCGGTGGTCCCGTGTCCGTACATGTACGGCACGTAAAAGAACCTCAAGCCTAATAAAGGGGCCTCTGAACAAAATTACCGGTCTTTCACGCCCAATATAGAATGGGACGCTAAGGAACATAATAGTTAACGAGCGTCCATAAATAAAACTCAATTTCAATTTTAGGTAACTCAACATCTTCTGTACAATAAGCAGATGTCAGCGAGAATATTATACTCTTTACCGCAAAACCTTCTCATGCATCTTTTTGAGAAGGTTTTTTTGTTCTTTGATCTTATACGATTTGTTGATTAAGTTCGTTTTTGCATCTTGCATGTAAAAATGGGGGAATAAATGTAACTACAGGATGTTCCACGGGAAACAGTACTTTTCAATTGTTTATTAAGAGGTTTAGGGTATATTTACACCAATATAACATACATATAATTGTACTACAAACATTGTCATTACCGAAAAACACAAACACAAGTTTATTTGTTAACACACACACCCAAGGCAGTGGTGGAGTTTGGCGTGTGGCTGTCCAACGGGCAATGTACCGTGGAAGAGACGACCATTTTGGTGTTCCAGCAAAAGGACAATATCCAGGCGGGTAAAATAATGTTCTGTAACCAATGTGAAGCATAAGGAACCTGAAATGACAGTTTCAGCCCCTGATTTTATTTAGTGGGATCATCTCAAGAACAAAGCTTTTTTTTTTCTTTCTTCGTAGCACTCCAATACTGATGAGTTGAAAGCCTCAATTCGGGAAGAGATTGAGATCATTCCTCAACAAATGATTAGAACGTAATGAGCGTCTTCGTCAATGCAGTGCCAATGATGGGAGCCATTTGCGGATGTACTTTTTAAGAAATAAACCTGTGTAGAATAAGTTATACTGGTGTTAATATACACTAAACCTCTTAATAACCAATTGAAAATGTACTATTTCCTGGCTGTAAATACATATAGCCTAATTTGAAGTAATTTCAAAGCGAAATTTACATGATCAGAATAAAATAAATACATAGAGGAATCACAGTTTATATGAATAATATATAAGGGATACTTGGGATAGAGAAAGTCGTAAAACGGCACCATGATATGTTTTGTTTTTCCTAAGTACCAAACGCTGAAGCTTTGCACCATTTTTTTAAGAATATGACATCCATTTTCTTACGCTATCTTCAATTCAGAAGATTGTAGTGCATTTAGCAATGCCACTAAATGCTTGAATTTACTTTGAAACAGAAAGCTATAATAGTATATTATGCAACGAGAGTATAATGGTAGTAATTAAAACGCGAGGTTAATAATTATCGTACGAGCGTTTTAATCACCATTATAGTCAAGTTTCATACGACTGTTTATGCTCGACCGTGTATCTAAATTAAAGATTTCATAAGTAGTGTGTTACAATTGCTATTCATTTATCTATGGTTACAATACAGTGACCTTGTAGCACCTGTGTCAAACAAAGTTGCTAGCGTTGTGAGACGTACTACGCAGAATAATCGATACTTGCGCTTTCACAATGTTACGTGGCCTCTTATGATTGGTCGAATACCAATACTTTAATGAACAGGTGTACTTTAATGAGGCCCAAAGTACTACTACCAGTCGTATAAATACTATATTTTGGCATGGTCGAGCATAAAAATACATAAATACCCCTGCTGCATCTCTTAAAGCTTAAATACAAAATGTACTTAACCGCTTAATCCTAACAACGCAGCATAAAGTTTAATTTCTGTATGGAAGCATATAAAAACTTTCTGGAAGTAATAATATGAACTACAAATACGATTGTAGTGTATGGGATCCAACAAAGCTTCTAGTCGACAGTTTACCTAAGTGTAACAAGTGGATCATTCACATTCTGTAAAGGTAGTATAATAAAACTCTTAGTGATCAAGCAGTGAAACAAAAAAGTTAACACATCTAATTCCAACCAGGTATGATATTCCTTATTTCTGATGTTATGTAAGGACAAACTTTCCTATGCTGAGTTCATGATCGGGTTTTGGTTTGTTCCGCCTCTTAAGTGATAACGGAAGAAGTATTTATAACCAACTTATCTTAATAATATTTCCTCCTGTGGCCTGCTTTAAAGCACTTGAAGAAAACAAAACCCTTTTATATGTTTGAATGGACAGTAGCAACTGGACAGCCGCGCGTGAGAGTTTGTATAATAAACTGATACAATCGACGTTCCATTACCTAAACGAGGTGAACACAAAATGAATCTATCTACTTTGGGACGACTTATACCGCCTTACTAACCAACTTGAACCCTGTGACTTTATTATTGTAATAAAATGCGAACAGAATGGAGGTTTTGTGGTGAAATCTAATTCCGGTAACATCGCGTATTTCACCATAGAGTAGTAACACTGTTAGGAACCTATTTTAATAAATGAGACATATGCCTCGGATTTAAATGTATACTTCAAATCCCAAAATTCTCACTATATGTGAACATCAGTAATACGAGCAATGCTCTTGTTATTGTTAAGAATTTGGAACTGGAACTTGCAAGTTGAGGATTTATAAAATGCTGTAAAAGACCCAAAAATACCCTAAAAAGACCTAATAGCTGGAAAAGAGCGTAAAAATCAGCTGCAATTTAATTAATATTTTAAACAGCTTTCATTTTAATTACATATTTAAATAATATATACGATGTTTGACATTAGGCTTCAAATAATGTGTGCTATTTTCCCCCAAATTGTGTTATTTAAGACTCTTGATATACATTAATAGTGACGTAGCGGCTACGACCCAAGGTTATCAGGAGATCGGCGCCAGGTAGCCGCAGATAAACAAAGATAAGTCGCGTTCTAGCCCGACGTAAACTTCAGAAGCGCTATCGGTAAATAGCCATCTTCTGGAAGCTTCTTTCCCCTCCAGAACGTGTGCCTAGATAATTAATTCTAGAATTTCTGTGGAAGATTCCACTGGCTATATAAGGGAGCGTTCTCGCAAGAGATTTCAGTGAGTTGAGTCAGTCTGTGAGTGAATGAGCGAGTTAGTGAGTACGTTTCCAGTGCGACGAAAAGTGTCGTTCTCCGAGCGAGTTTGTGAAGACTGCTGTGACGTGCAGTGAGTGTTGCTTCCTCGAGATATTGGAGGTCTTGGTTCGACTGGCCATCTTGTGAACGGTCCGGAAGGCTATGTCACGAAGAAAGTGAAGTGACGGGGAATTGAACAAGTTCACATTAGTGAAGTCCCAGTGACAGAACTGAGAGAGATGACAGTTGAAAAACCGGACAAAGGCGCAATACATGCATATTGCAGAGAGATATTGACGAACTTAATTTATCATATAACACACCAATGTTTTTCTTAACATTTGTGCTTAAACTACAAAACTACCATGGTATGGAACTTATTGTGCCAAAAAATGTATGAATAAAATGCTTCTTCTTTAAATCATACTCCAGGTTTTTATATTAATCCTTTTGGATCATCGTTGTCTATTCTTATTCAAAAAGACCTGCAAAAATGTAGTCAAAAGAAGGTGAAGTTGCATAAAAGCTGTTAAGACCTCAAAAAGGCTAAAAAGGACAAATAAGCAACAACAACAAAGCACCGAAAAGGCCAAACACTCACATTATTCTCTGCCTTCTATTATTTATTAGTGGGTGTACAAACTAATCTTACTAAAAGTTATTTTTATATCTACTACATTTTAATCCAAAGAAACATTACCATTTCGTTATTGATACAAACGAAACAGCGATAGTCAGATGTTTAAGACTAGACGCTATACGCTGGCCTTAAAATTCCATACACTTTCCATGTAATCGCTAGAAACAAATGAATGCTGACAGGGCTTTAAAAGAATGCCCAAGTAATGAACAATTCGAACCATTAATAACGGGTATCTCAGAAATAGTTTATGCCATAAAAAGTTATTTAAAATAAATCTTATGTTTTAGAGAGATCTACAATTGTTTGTAGTACGTTTTCGTCTATCGCTTGATGTTTAGCAGTTATACAAGATTATACAAAACTCCTTCTAAATGAAGAGGACTTCAAAGGTTGTTCCAGAATATTCAAGACAAGCATTTTATTTGACATGTAAATATCTTTAATACATGGTATTTTAATCAAAATCGTTAGAACCATTTTAGAAAATAAAAAGGTTTCTAGAGAAATCTTCTATAGAAAGGGTGGTTTAGGGTTATTTTTTAAATCTTCGTGTCCATCTTTAGTATGCACTGAATATAAACATCAAATTTGGTGTTTATCTGAGTTATGCTGTTCACAGACGCACCCAAGGACTTTTGCTAAAAATATTTTTTTGCATTCAGGAGGCCTCAAAACATGTATTTCCGGTAAAATCTCGGTATCGAATTTTTGGGCGGAATGCAATACTTTCTCTACCTACTAGGTATGTGTTAGAGAAATTAATAAAACCCACCATTTTATAGCCTACATAATCCAAAATGTACATATATTATAATTATGATGGGCCTCATCATAAAGGAATTGTCCATAATTACTTCACTAGTTTTAGAAATAACATTTACGATATCTAAGAATTTAACTGAAATTGCCAATGTCATATTGACAAATTCAGATTAAACTATGTTTGAAATGTATCCAATGTTCTTTTAAAAGAGTGCCTGATATGTTTAACACAATCGCAGTGAAATGATACACTAAAGAGATACTAGTACGTCACCAACACGCGTTTACAGCTTCTGTGTCATTGTAATCTTGAGATTAGGCAGGATGAGTAACGCATCATAAAATGTAATCCGTCAACTTGAAAGAGACTTAAAGGTTTGCCGAAAAATGTCCAAGTTGGACCACCGGGACAGAGGCTGCAACACCGGCTCCTGGAAGAGTGCGTTTTTGTGCCAGCGACTCTGGTATATTCCATCGACCTGCTCATTTGGCACTGGTGCGTAATTGCATTCAAGAGAAGTGCTTAAACTCTTATTGCTAAACTAGATAGTACTGGCTAACTGCCAGACTATCGCTCGTACAATCTCAAATCAAAATAACTGCACAAATAGAATATGTAAAGGTGCTTCTGCATTGGTAGCTTTCCTTTGTGGAGTTTATCTCATAATGTTCCATCAAATAGACATTGTATGGCTTTGTGCCTTTCAGTAAGTTCCCAATGAAATTCTGTTTTGAACTGGAAAAGTGGCTATCTTCATATTTTTGGTTACCACAGGTGAGTCTTCCGGATTCTTTCATTTCTCTAGTATAAATACTGTTCTCGAGACCGTGGTCGTAGAGTACCACCTTGGCCATGCGCATTAATGCCTGTGAAAATGTACGTGTAAAAGTATAAGCAGAAAATACGACCAGAACAACAGGAAAACAAATTAATAAAAGTAAAATGAAAAAAAAATCTGTGTTACACTCACACGACTTTCTCTACTCTTGTACAAACTATTCTTACAAACGCTTATTCTCCATATGCTTCATGCTAATCGAGATATCGAGATGTTAGTCTTATTGCTAATTTTCTTGTAGATGCAAGGGGAATTGGTAGGCTTTAAGCGATAGTCAAATATTTTAAGAGCTGGTTTGCTATGTGGAGCATCCTATTCTCTTTGCTTTACCAAAAAAATGAATAACGAATTCCCATTTGAGAAAAATTATTGGAAAATATAAGGGAATAACAAGCAATATCTCGAAAATGGTTCACTCAACAACAACAAAATGTATATGACACAAATTGTGTATTTTAACCAGATCTACATTTTTTGTGTAGTAAAATTTTGTCTATCTCTTATGGTTTACCAGTTTTGCAAAAGTCATTCACAATGAAGAATGCTTTTGGAGACGTTCCCAGAAAACTCAAGATATACATTTCATTTGTCATGAAAATGTCTTAAATATATGATATGTTATTCAAAATCGTTAGAGCCATTTTTGAGAAAATGCAATTTATCGAAAAATGTTCCATGTAAAGGGTAATCTGGGGTTGGGCGATTTTCTTGAAAACCTTCGTGTCGCATCTCTGGAAGATACTGAACCTAAATACCAAGTTTGGTGTTTATCCGACTGTTCGTTTCTGAGTTTTGCTGTTCACAGACACACACGGACATGTTTCCAAAAATGCTTTTTTTATTCAGGGGGCCTCAAAACTTGTATTTCCGGTGAAATCTCGGTATCGAATTTTTGGGTGGAATACAATACTTCCCCTACATACTATACGTAGTAGAGAAAGTAAAAATACAAAAATAAAAGCAAGTGTGCTCTAAGTGGAAAGCTACATGTAAACTTCCTTTTTCGTAAGTTACATTGTGTTATTTCTGAGTAGCGAGGGAGAAATCAGAAAGGGAGGGGGAGAGAAAGAGAGGTATGGGAAATACTATAAACACCAGACTATACGATATGGTATGTCATTAGGTTATTATTAGTATTGTTTTAAACATAAAGCATAATAAATAAGAAAATATTTTGTTATAGTATTATAAATAAATAGAACATATAACTAAACGTTTTATAATAAAAATAAAGAAACTTTATTATTATTATTATTATTATTATTTCGTACGAGCCGTATGAAGACATTAATCTACTAATTTACTGTCTTGTGTGAAACAAACATTATCAAAACATAAAAGGTACTTGTGCTGTTGTAAGCAGCCTTTGAGATGTGCTATTTCAAGTATTTGAGGTTGCTTTGAATGTTGACTTGAATGGCTGGAACAGAAGAGAACGTTTAATGTACGTATGGGCTACTAAGGGTAGAACATCGGCACCAAACCAATGTGGACAGGATGAAGATATGTACAATGCAGCCTATTGCTTTTACTTATGGTTTTCAATTTCAGCTTATATAATTACGTTTCGTTAGTTATTCTTTGTTAATACATCATTGCAATTTAATCCGGAGGAGTTGTCAGGGACTATTGTTCACCAATACGGACAAGGCGTTATAGTGCTTATTTTCTTGCGGATTTAAGGAGTATTCAGTCTAGAGGGCAACATCCTCTATTCAGACATGCGTACATGTTGGGAGGTTTCATTACGTAAACTACAAGTCGGGTAGCTATGTCACTCGTTCATTATTAATGTATAGGATAATATAACGGAGGGGAACACCGCGACTTACATAGATCTATTGTGGCCACCATCACTAGGAGGAAGAGATAAAGTAAAAAACATGCTACATGCCGCAGGCAGAAAGGCCACAGAGACTCGCAGAAGTCCTTAAGATTTCCCCACTACTAGAGCTGTCCAGAGAGGACCATGGTGTCCACGGGAATACCCTTTTCATGGGGCAAACATCCGCCCCATCCGTCCAGAATCTTACGCCGCGAAACCTGGAAAACACTTGTAGGAAACGGAATGAAAGGAGAATGATCGTGGATCGCGGTAGATCTGAAATCACCTCAGAATTTGCCTACCGAGCGTGAAAAATCCAAGGTTAGAGTGGGCGGTCGACGAGAATGAATCCGGGACCTCCCGAATTCGAGCCCCACATGTTACCGCAGAGCCAACTCTGCCGGTACCATTAATGTATACTGCAATCATCCCGTATCCCAGATATGCACGACCAAGGCTCGGAGCGTTACATATACTTTTATTACCAATACATATGCATATGTTGCGTATGAAGTAGCCGAAATGTTCTGACAACCTGTATAAAATAATAACCTACTTTCTCCTAAGAAAACCTGCGTGTTGAAACAATAACAATAACAGCTGCAATATTCAGTACCTGTCGGTAACAAGCACGGGCCCTGAAAATGGGACAGTGCTTATTACGCTTCACTTAAGAAAGCCAGGAATATCCTCAGCAGCGAATTCGCAGAATAATTCCCGGTAGAGAAACTGGTGTCCGGCTACTTGCTGCATGTTAATTACAAATAAAACTATATCAAACAAGAAAGAACCATATAAGCTCTCTTGTGTTAAAAGGAATACGTATATGTAAAAAAAACCCAGGCTTTCTACCCCATATTTGTTGTAGAAAGGCTGTTCCCTAGAAGGTGCATCGTGATTCCCATTTCAGATGTCATGTATTTTCCTCATACGCAGTAGGAAGCGAGCATTGTGATTTAACAGAGATTTAGTCCAAAATGAAGAAGAGATAGTCGCTGGATTCTCTCGAAGTACTGTATATTTACTTCCTCTACTACGTATAGTAAGTAGGGGAAGTATTGCATTCCACCCAAAAATTCGATACCGAGATTTCACCGGAAACACGTGTTTTGAAACCCCATGATTCCAAAAAAGTATTTTTGGAAACATGTCCGTGTGTGTGTCTGTCTGTGAACAGCATAACACAGAAACGAACAGTCGGATAAACACCAAACTTGGTATTTAGGTTCAGTATCTTCTAGAGATGCGACACGAAGGTTTTCAAGAAAATCCCCCGACCCCAGATTACCCTTTACATGGAACGTTTTTCGAAAATTTTAATTTTCTCAAAAATGGCTCTAACGATTTTGATTAAAATATATTAATATATATTTAAGATACTTTCATGAAAAATAAAATGTATATCTTGAATTTTCGGGGAATGTCTCCAAAAGTATTCTTCATTGTGAATGACTTTTGCATAACTGATAAACCATAAGAGATGAACAAAATTTTACTACACAAAAAATGTAGATCGCGTTAAAATACAGAATTTATGTCATATACATTTTCTTTTTTGTTGAGTGAACCAGTTTCGAGATATTGCTTGTTATTCCCTTAAATTTTCCAATACTTATACTTTTTCTCAAATGGGAATCCGTTATTCATTCTTTTGTCCTGGTAATGCAAAGAAATTGGAATACTCCACATAGCAACCAGGTCTTAAAATATTTGACTATCGCTTAAAGTCGACCAATTCCCCTTGCATCTACAAGAAAATTACCAATAAGATTAACATCTCGATATCTCATATGAAGCATATGAAGAATAAGTGTTTGTAAAAATAGTTTGTACAAGAGTAGAGAAAGTCATGTGAGTGTAACAAATCAGATTTGTTTGTCCTGGTAATGCAAAGCGAATGGAATACTGCACATAGGAACCAACTCTTGAAATATTTGACTATCGCTTAAAGTCGTCGACCAATTCCCCTTGCATCTACAAGAAAATTACCAATAAGATTAACATCTCGATATCTCATATGAAGCATATGAAGAATAAGTGTTTGTAAAAATAGTTTGTACAAGAGTAGAGAAAGTCATGTGAGTGTAACACATCAGATTTGTTTGTCCTGGTAATGCAAAGCGAATGGAATACTGCACATAGGAACCAACTCTTGAAATATTTGACTATCGCTTAAAGTCTACCAATTCCCCTTGCATCTACAAGAAAATTAGCAATAAGATTAACATCTCTATATCTCGATTAACATGAAGCGTAAGGAGAATAAGCGTTTGAAAAATAGTTTGTACAAGACTAGAGAAAGTCATGTGAGTGTAACACATCAGATTGTTTCTTTTAGAAAAATCCCATCTTCCTTTCTTTTTCTTTGAAATGTTCTCTTGTTTTTCCCCGGATTATTATTAGTGCGTTTTCGTGTTTTCTCTGGTTTATTTTACCGTATGATACCGCAATTACTGTCACCACAACACACACACACACACACACACACACACACACAGATTAAACTAAACACCAATTTCCATAGCGGGACTCGAACAGACGACCCTCAGCTTAGCGGAGCGCCGAAGCTGTACGCTCCAGCCACCATGGCCACGAGCGTCGGCACTTAATAAAAAAGCATCGCTTGAGAAAAGAGAAAAAATAACTATTTGAGTGTGATTACAATTTAGCTAATAGATTTTTTCTGCGTGAGTGCAGCCGAACTTCAGTAGAGGTAAACTTGGCCTTGACCGACATTTCCAACTGAAGCAGCCTTGCTGTTGCAGCCTAATGGGATATGCATTGCAAAATAATAATATGCAATATAGGAGTCCACGTAAACATGTTTGCCTAAACGAAGAATAACATACCTGCGCATAAATGTCTCTTTGAAGCTAGATTCTGTTCTTCCTACGCGGAAGAACTCAACATAATTGAGTCTCTGGCCCATTCTGACTCCAAAACCTTCTCAAAACATAAAAATAAAAGCTGATGTGTTACACTCACATGACTTTCTCTATTCTTGTAAAACTATTTTTACAAACGCTTATTCTCCATATGCTTCATGTTAATCGAGATATCGAGATGTTAATCTTATTGCTAATTTTCTTGTAGATGCAAGGGAAATTGGTAGGCTTTAAGAAAGCAAATATTTTAAGAGCTGGTTGCTATGTGTAGTATTCCATTCTCTTTGCAGTACCAGGACCAAAAAAATGAATAAGGAATTCCCATTTCAGAAAAAGTACAAGTATTGGAAAATTTAAGGGAATAACAAGCAATATCTCTAAACTGGTTCACTCAACAAAGAAATGTATATGACATAAATTCTGTATTTTAACGCGATCTACATTTTTTGTGTAGTAAAATTTTGTCTATCTCTTATGGTTTACCAGTTATGCAAAAGTCGTTCACAATGAAGAATTCTTTTGGAGACATTCCCAGAAAATTCAAGATATACATTTCATTTGTCATGAAAATACCTTAAACATATATTTTAATCAAAATCGTTAGAGCCATTTTTGAGAAAATTAAGATTTTCGAAAAATGTTCAATGTAAACGATAGTCTGGGGTAGGGGATATTTTTGAAAATCTTCGTGTCGCATCTTTGAAAGATACTGAACCTAAATACCAAGTTTGGTATTTATCTGACTTTTCGTTTGAGTTATGCTGTTCACAGACACACATTCACATTGACACACAAAAGGACCTTTTTCTAAAAATGCCTTTTTTGGATTCAGCGGGCCTCAAAACCCGTATTTAAGGTGAAATCTCAGTATTGAATTTTGGGGTGGAATGCAATACTTCCCCTACTTACTATGTGTAGTAGAGAAAGTAAAACGGGAGAGCGAGAGAGAGAGAGAGAGAGAGAGAGAGCGGGGGGGGGTAAGGAAAGAAAAGTTCTATTACTCATTTATCACTTCTTGTGCGCTGCGAATTTAGTAGAATATTTAGCGTAGTGACATGTATAATTTGTTTGCACTGAATTTATTTGGGCAAGTTAAAGAAAATTCACAACAGTTCGCCTCATAGGTTTGTAGTAAAGCGACTATATGACGGGAGTAATCCAGAGAGTAAGCACCGTTTGGTTTTGATATTAAAAATCATTAAAAAATGTCACTTACAAAATTGAAACTATATTATTTCTGCATACAATCATATCCGTTATTTAAGCATTTTACATATTTGTCCATGAATTTTAGAATCCCCTTGTTATAGTCGGTTGACCCCAATATAAAATGTGCAGAGACGATTTCACCAAGCAAAGATGGGGAAACCTTTTGGAGGGAATTGTGTAACTCGTCTATGGTTACATGTTTGTCTTGCACGATTTTGTTTTTCACTAGATACTTCACATCATTTGGGATGAGTGACGCTTTATTGAGTTTTATTTATGGACGCTCTTTGACTGATTTGGCCCTTAGCGTCCCATTCTATGTTGGACGTGAAACACCGGTAATTTTGCTCAGAGGCCTCTTTATCAGGCTTGAGGTTCCTTTACGTGCCGTAAATCTACGACACGGGACCACCGACTTTACTTCCCTTCCGAAGGAAGCCATGATAAGGATTTTTACGCACGAAACAAACCATCGCCCTGCGCCGGGTTTGAACCTGCGACTTCGGGAACTAGAGGCTAGCATGGTAACCACTACACCACAGAGGAAGACTGAGTGAGGATGTCCGGTCGAGTTTCATCATGCACATTTGCTCTCCGTTGTTGAAAACTTCATACCATATTTTCACATTTCTTTCGTTCTTACTGTACCATGTACACTTCCTTTAGTTGAGGACCAATTTCTGCAATATTCTGCAGAGTATTCAAAAACTGAATACATCTCACCTCACCTTCGGCGGACTTTATATCACACAGTTCATTTTGAATAAATACAGAATGTACGAGGGTGGTTTGATAAGTTCTCGGAATCACCGCGACGGGTCAGCACTAGCGAGTTGTTCACGTGATATTCATTGGACTGTTGCCTGTAAACACGTGCCTCGTCAGTGCTCTTGGAAGAAAACTGTGGTGGTGACGTGGCTCTGTTGTTGTTCCCGCGTAGTGATTTGCGAAGATTGGAAAAAATCGAGATTCGAGCAGTGATTAAGTACTTCGTAAAGAAAGGTATAAAAGCAAAGGACATTCATACCGACTTCCAGAATACACTGGAGGACTCTGCTCCTTCATATTCAACTGTTGCCAAGTGGACAAATGTATTTAAATTTGGCCGGGAGAGCTTAGATGATGATCCGTGCAGTGGTCGGCCAATATGTGTCACTACTCCAGAAATCATTGCAAAAGTGCACCAAATGGTCATGGAGAATCGCCAATTGAAAGCACGTGAAATTGCTCGTGCTTGCCAGATGCCATCTGAAAGGGTATATCACATTTTAACTGAAGAATTAAAAATGTAAATATTATCTGCGAGATGGTGCCGCGACTCTTGACGCTGGATCAAAAAGGCATGAGAATGGAAATATCGGAACAATGTTTGGCCCGTTTTAGGAGAAACAAACAAGATTTTTTTTGCGCCGATTTGTGACCACAGATGAAACTTGGGTGCACTACTATACTCCAGAGACAAAACAACAGTCAAAGCAGTGGAAACATGCTGATTCTCCGCCACCAAAGAGAGCAAAGACATTTCATTCGGCTGGAAAGGTCATGGCACAGTATTCTGTAATGTGAAGGGGATTCTGTTTGTAGATTATCTCCCCACTGGGCAAACAATTACTGGAGAATACTACGCTAACCTCTTGGACAAATTGCAACAAAAGATACGCGAAAAAAGGCCAAGTTTAGCACGGAAGAAAGCCATCTTCTATCAAGACAATGCGCGCCCGTACACATGTGCCGTCGCCACGAACTAAGGTATGAATTGTTGCCACATCTGCCTTATTCACTGATATGGTTCCGTCAGACTTCCATCTCTTCCTACAACTGAAAATTTTTCTTGGAGAACGAAGATTCACTTCAAACGAAGAATTGATAACAGGAGTTGACATCTATTTTGCAGGCCTGGAGGAATCCCATTTTCGATATGGGATCAAGGCACTGGAACATCGTTGAACCAAGTGCATTAAGCTACAAGAAGACTACATTGAAAAATAAAAAAAGTTTCAGTGATGCAAGTACTTTTTTTCTATTCCGTTCCTAGAACTTATCAAACCACCCTCGTATCTACAGTAACAACTTATTTCGACTGGTATTCACATAACGCTGAGAAAAGATTTCGAGGAAACCATTCGATTTTGGATAGAAGCCCGTTAGTGATCTGCGCAACAGAAATGCACAATTGGTCGTTACTTCCTGGATTACTCTCGTATATTTTCTATGCATCTATCTCATATATTTTGAAATCCATTTTGATATTCCTGCAATAGGCATTTGTGCTTTTAAAAAAAACTAACCAGAATAGCGCAAAAACAGGAAAACAAAGGAACATCAAGGGATAGAATTAAAAAAAAAAACAAATCTTTTTCTTAAATAAATCCCTCCCAAATAAAGAATAAATTTGTAGTAGATTGAAGCCTCAAAGTTTGGCAATACATACAACGACTTATACAACAAATATAAACAATCATGTAGTATTTCAATCAGCGTAGGTCTTCAAGTGAAAAAAAATTATTACTTACGTTGTTTCTGACTACCCCTTTGAGGAATTGTCTTTTTGTCACAGTAATAAAGTATGGGATCAAAAAGGATAACATTCCACTGCTTTGGTGCCAAAATAGGCAAAAATAATGTTCATCAATATCAAAAGTCACAATATTGAATATTATTTCATTCATTTCATAATCCCTTTACTTAACCCGACTTGTACCATAATGTGTATGATGTAATTTCAGTGCAGCAAGACCAAGAGGGATGGCTCAGGTGCTAACGTCTGTGCCCCGCATTCGGAAGTCCCGAGTTCGATTCCCGGTGATCGACAATGTTTTTTTCGTAATTTTCCCCTGGTAGTCTAGGTGAATGCCGGGGTAGTGTATTCTAACTGATTTCTCCTTTCCCCCATTTCCTCTCATTTTATCTCTCCCTTTCACGTTTCAAGTGTGTTTTCAGGTCCTGTGGTGCTGGTGGTGTCGGGCAGATGGCGCAGATGCTTGCGCATTGGAAAGATTTCTCCCCTACTTGTTAGGGTCACTTCATTGCCCTCTTTCGGGATTCTTCGCTGCTACTGGTGCACTGGTATTGAAACTGGAAATATTAGGGACTTCTGCGTACCTTTGTGGGCCTGTTTGCCTGCGGACCTGAGACCTCCTTCACCTCATCCCTGACTTCCGGGGGTAATAGATCAAACTGGTCACAGAACGCGAGGTGTTCCCCTACGATTAACACATCATATATCCTACATCCTATACCTGTTTCACTATAAGCTGAAAAGATAAGTAAACAAAACCACGTGACAAGACAGCACCTCATTGGCTGGTGGACAAATTACAACCTTTCCCGCTTAGCATGTCGCCTCTTCCTCTACAAAAACAGTTCGATTCAGATCTTAACATTCTGTGGTTATTCTCGCGCAGAGAAATTTAAAAAACTCATTATTGTAACAGTTAAATTTATGAAACTAAATGTGTTTGTTCAGATTCACCTATAACTAAATAAACCGTTATAGCAGAGGGTTTAAGATGCTATGCGCAGGTGCTGCAGCTCGTTTCCGGTTTCCGGCTGAGAATCTTCTGCCGCTGTGGAAAACATAAACGAGGGGAATGGAAAGAAAACAATTGTGTTAAATGCTTTGAACAAATTCTGTGAAAAGTACCCTCCTTTAATCGACAATGAATATGGTTGGCCATTATTTAGCAATAGTTGTACTTCTTTGTTAATGATACAGAATTATTGTTCGGATTGCTTACGTCGCGTTTGTTTTCTTATGTGTTTTAATCTATAGCGCTAATCGTTATTTAACTTGTTGACTCATAAAAAATTAAAGCAGAGGTGGTATACTGATATTAGTCATTAAATGAATGATTTCCAAAACCTGAAGTTAAGAACAGTTTAATCCAGTGCCTTTAACCACAGATGCCGAACTGTTCAGGTACAACATTTATTTGTCTACTATTAGTATTATGTGTTAGAAGTTTAGGATGTAAGGCAAAATATAGGAATAAGACATACCATGTTTAAAAGCTAATGATCCCCAAGCTGCGCAATATACTGTATTAGCATTCTGTCTAAAGCAATTTCCTCTCACGGGTTTTAGTCCCTGTCATCCTCCACGTGGTGCTGCCATGTGCTCGGCGGAGTGATACATTTAAGTTTTGTTTACTTCTCCTTTCAGCTTATAGTGAAAAAGGTATAGTGCAGTCCTCACAACCACCATTCCTAAACTACCACTCGCCTGTCTGACACGGTTGATTGCATCTTTTCAGCGCAAACAAATAGTGTATTAAAATATGAGGCTGGTGGGCGATTTTACAAAATTCAGCAAATACTTTGCATGCCATTTTTGTTACGGTTGTATATTTCAAAATTATAAAATATTTAAACTCTAAAGTAAGCTGGTTAAAAGAGAATTGCGATGACAGTGGCGATAAGCAAGCTTGATATTATGATGGATTCAAGTGAATGGAGTCATATAGACAGAGAGCAGTAATTTTACTTACAACACATGCAAGTATATCGTTGTATGTTACCGCCTTAATCTTCTTGTTGATTTATATAATCATATTCCAAAGTTCTTCTGTACTTTGTAACACGATCATTCGTACAAACTAATATTTTATACAGGTGGTACCCTTCTAGAATTCTGGAACTATTCATCATACACAAAATAAAAGCAACATGTTATAGCCTATAATTGTTCACTACCAAATAAGCGAGGAGATTGATGCAAATAGCCACAACCTGGCTGCTGACAAGATTCTCATCACGTCCTTCTCGAGTTTGTTGTCATTATCTGACGAGACGTCCTCCAAGTGTTACACGAATGACTAAACATATTTTCGTTTTGCTTCAGCAAATTGACTGAGCAGTTGCCAAAGTTGCGGGCGGGCGGGCAGGCGACTGATCTCGATAAATTATTCATCGACTGTCTGTTAACAGGTTGCTACGTGTTGTTGGTCACGGCTCACTTGAGGACGGCGTCATTCATGCAATTTCACTTCTCAACCGTTATTGCCGAGGGTGCAGAACTCGAGACCTTTTTTCTGCTGATACGACAGAACATTTTATGGATAGCATCAGCAACGAAGAATGGATTGAAGGGAATTTACTTCAACTGACGTCTCTCTTTTCATGTTTATGCAGCTTAGCTAAATGTCTTCTTGTTTTTCTTCCACCTCAGGTAGACTGTTCTGTCTTCCCAACGTAGTGTTGGTCTTTCAATTGATCTTTTACCTTGTGCGGTTACTTTTTACTTTCTCTACTACGTATAGTAAGTAGATTTCACCGGAAATACATGTTTTGAGACCCCTGAATAAAAAAATCTGATGTGTTACACTCACATAACTTTCTCTACTCTTGTACAACCTAATTTTACAAACGCCTATTCTCCATATGCTTCATGTTAATCGAGATATCGAGATGTCAATCTTATTGATAATTTTCTTGTAGATGCAAGGGGAATATGGTAGCTTTTAAGCGATAGTCAAATATTTTAACGCTGGTTGCTATGTGGGGCATTCCATTCTCTTTTCATGTCCAGAACTTAAAAAAATGAATAACGAATTTGAGAAAAAGTATAAGTATTGGAAAATTTAAGGGAATAACAAGCAATATCTCGCAAACGGTTCACTCAACAAAAGAAATGTATATGACATAAATTGTGTATTTTAACGCGATCTACATTTTTTGTGTAGTAAAATTTTGTGTATCTCTTATGGTTTACCAGTTATGAAAAAGTCGTTCATAATGAAGAATACTTTTGGAGACATTCCCAGAAAATTCGAGATATACATTTTATTTGTCACGACAATATCTTAAACATATGATATTTTAATCAAAATCGTTAGAGCCGTTTTTGAGAAAATTAAAATTTTCGTAAAATGTTCCATGTAAAGGGTAGTCTGGGGTGGGGGGATTTTCTTGAAAACCTTCGTGTCGCATCTCTGGAAGATACTGAACCTAAATACCAAGTTTGGTGCTTATCCGATTGTTCGTTTTTGAGTTATGCTGTTCACAGACACACACACAGACACACACACAGACACACACACACACAGACACACACACACACAGACACACACACGGACATGTTTCTAAAAATGCTTTTTTTGGATTCAGGAGGTCTCAAAACGTGTATTTCCGGTGAAATCTCGGTATCGAATTTTTGGGTGGAATGCAATACTTCCCCTACTTACTATACGTAGTAGAGAAAGTAAAAAAGCATTTTTGGAAACATGTCCGTGTGTGTGTCTGTGTCTGTCTGTGAACAGCATAACTCAGAAACGAACAGTCGGATAAACACCAAACTTGGTATTTAGGTTCAGTATCTTCCAGAGATGCGACACGAAGGTTTTCAAGAAAATCCCGCCATTCCAGATTACCCTTTACATGGAACATTTTTCGAAAATTTTAATTTTCTCAAAATTGGCTCTAACGATTTTGATTAAAATATCATATGTTGAAGATATTTTCATGATAAACAAAATGTATATCTTGAATTTTCTGGGAATGTCTCTAAAAGTATTCTTCATTGTGAACGACTTTTGCATAACTGGTAAACCATAAGAGATAGACAAAATTTTGCTACACAAAAATGAAGATCGCGTTAAAATACACAATTTATGTCATATACATTTTTGTTGTTGAGTGAACCATTTTAGAGATATTGCTTGTTATTCCCTTAATTTTTTCAATACTTATTTTCTCACATGGGAATTCGTTATTCATTTTTTGTCTTGTATATGCAAAGAGTATTAATCTGTGGCAAAGGGAATGGTGTTGCACCTAGCAACCAGCTATTAAGAGATATGTATATGCTTAAAGGCTACTGCATTTCTATATTGCCCTTATAAATATATATTCCTCTTACATCTGCAAGAAAATTAGCAATAAGATAGTCTGCAAATGTTTATCTCGATTAACATGAAGTAGATGGAGAGTAAGCGTTTGTAAAAATAGTTTGTACAAGAGTAGAGAAAGTCATGTGAGTGTGACACATCAGATTTTTATGTTAATGTATTTAAATATTAAATCTTTTAATGCGTTCATAGAATTACTGATTTAAGTAATCAATTTTTTCTTGTACGTTATAGATTTGTAGGTGTTCTCTTATGTCAGTACTTACTTGTGATCTCTTAGAGTGTATCCCAGTATTCGTGTTAAAAATCTCATCTCTGTGGACTCGATTTTCCTATTTCTTCCTCTATTTAGGGCCCAATTCTTACTGCCATATATCAGAAGTAAAACAGCTAGAACTTTATAAAATATTAAAATTGCGGGCGTAATCGCTTTTGGAATATAATTATACTTTGGATTTCAAAATCCCTTTCCCAATCACATTGTAGGATTTCTTAGAACAAATCTATGTGGTTTGAATTGATCTCTGTTACATGAGCGGCTCGGGAGCTCATAAAACCTACTCAGACGTGTTTACTAGATAAAACTGAGTTTTATTTATGGACGCTCTTTAACTGCTGTGGTCCTTAGTGTCCCATTCTATATTGGGCGTGAAAGACCGGTAATTTTGCTCAGAGACCTCTTTATCAAGCTTGAGGTTCTTTTACGTGCTGTAAATCTACGACAGGGAGTCACTGGCTTTACTTCCCTTCTGAAGCCATGCTAAGGATTTTTCGCTCGAAAACATCCATCACCCTTTGCCGGGTTTGATCCCGCGACCTTGAGAACTAGAGGCTAGCATGGTAACCACTATAATCCCACGGAGGACGACAGTTTCCTAGGCTAGACGTCGGTTGATTAGATGGAATTTCGTGCCAAAAGAAATAGTCCCACAATATATCTTAAGCATGCCTTTCATAGACCGAGGTAACGTGTGCGACTCGCATTCGGGAGTTCCCGAGTTCGATCCCCAAGGACCCACTCTGACCCGTAGATAGTTTGTGGTTTTCCCAGAGTCGCTGGGGTGGTTTCTTCTCTACCACGATTTCCTCTCTATCATTTTCCTTTTATTAGTTTCCTTCTCATCTTTCAGGTATGTTTATCGGGGGGGGGGGGTTTCCGACCACTTCAGCTGACGTGGTGCGGGCGCTGCAGACTCTGAGCGCTCATGGTACTTCTGACGTTACTAGAAGTACGCTGAGCCGAACATTCGAGCCCCTCCCGATGGGGAGCTGTTCGGATTGGGTTCGACTCGGCGGGGCAGTGGTTCCCGATACCATGTGAGATTGGGTACGCCTGGCTGGTTTATACGCCCAGGCGGGGTTGTGAGACGCCCCGATGTTCTCCGGTACCAACCATGAGCGAGAATTGGTAGACGGCATGCTAGATTACCGTTGTCCACACTGTGGTTAACGGTAGTCGCCCGTTTCGGGATGATGCGCGTAAGTGGCGTATCGACCTCCATCCTCGCGTAAACATGGGGGCCTTTTTAGACTCAAGGTATTGGCCTCATGGGAAACAGCCATGGTTGGAGCGCTACTCGGCTGGCATTAGCCCTGGGTTCTGGAGGGACCTTCGTTCAACATGTGCTTATATTTCGTGGCGTATGGCGGTATTTCCCATGTACACCAGAGGGCTGCTTGATTAGTGGGTAGTCATCACCCTCCTTCGTGACTCCAGCAGTGGGACGATCTGCGAACTTCGAATGTTAGAGACTTCCGCAATGTGGCCTGTATCCTTCTGTGGTTCCTTCACCTCATCCCTTCCTCCTTGGGGTGGTAGCCGCAGTAAATATGTGCAGGTCGCAGCGCGTGAGGTGGCTCACTAGTTGAATCATCTAAACCTATATACCTTTAATTGAAAACTCAGTGCTTTTGAGTATTTACAGTATCACCATCAATCATTTTCTTTTAGAATTTTACGTTCCCAATGTGTTTTCTAAGTTTCAAGTTGTTAAACCAAATCTAAAGCATAGTCATTGAAATTGATAGATATCCCTTTTATATATGAGGGAAGAGTGCCTAAAACGTCATGTCCTAAATATAGTATCGCTCAGAAAGTTTCTTGTTGAAATTCCCAAGGATACGACATGAAGATTTTCTACAAAAGCTACCCTTCAGAGACTACCCTTTCCATTTATAATTTCGTTTAGTTTTATTTCTTCGAAGCGGCTGTTACGATATTTGCATAATTAAGATATTTCTATGAGCATCTGTGGAATCTACATCACACTGGCTGAATTTTGTAAAATTGTATATAACCTGGAAATTCTAAGAGACAGACAGAAACTTAACTACGATCAGGAAAGTATGCAGTTCATATAATACACAATTTGTGTCAAATGCAACATTAGCCTTTTGTTAAATATTCCATTTTGCATATTTACTTTCCAAAGTCGCGTCATCTGATGGACATAATCGAAAGTTTGCGATTCTTTTTTACTCCTTACTGCACAAGAGCCTCTTCGCTTTTTAGGGTTAATTTGAATGCTGTTTATGCATGTTGTATGTAATTAGGCACTTGCTGATTAGTTTGAAATCCTTCCTGAGCAAAAATGAATCGGGAATAATGTAACAGGATGGAATAAACCCTTGTTATAACAAGTAAATATTTTGGTTGTTGTGCATTTAAATGCTACAAGTAACTGGTTTCTTACTCTATATCTTCAAGTCCACAAACGTATTGAATTGGGTTTGTCCGATTGCACCAATTAAAGTAGGTTTCAGTAACAGAGGATATTTGTGACCCAAACTTTGCTTCACACTGAATGTAACATCGTTCATTGGTTTATGATTAATTTGTTATCTGTTTGAAGTCACTAATATAAAGTGGCGATAAAGGAAAGGTGGCATCTAGTGTTAGATAAATGTGGAATCCTTACACATTATTGTTATCTAGGGGAACGGATCACTTCTGTGCTTAACTCCACACTTGCCTTTTCTGCTCCTGCCACTTCAAACGAATGAAGAACAAAACAGTTGTTTGAAATTAATTGTTCTTACACATAAGCCGTGTGTCGGACAAGCTTGGAAAGGTAGAATCAGACGACTGAAAAATCCAATGATATAGCCCGGATTTGAACCACGGATCTCCCGGTCTTGCTCCGGTTGCTTTAATCATTGAGCTACCATGGCAAAATGCCGGGAAGACATTAAATTCTCCAACTGATTCGCATTTTCCCGGTAAACCACAGGAGATCTCAAATTGTATTGAGATGACATACCCCAATGGCGACTTACAATATTGTGAGTACTTTAAGTCCCGGACTTCATAGTTTCAACCACTATTAGGTCAATTAATGGAATTAATTGTTCTTCCACACAAGCTGTGTGTTGGACAAGGTTGGAAAGGTAGAATCAGACGACTGAAAAATTCAATGGCAAATTTCAAGTTTGATTCTACCTTTCCAAAATAGTTGTTTCCTTGTCATCCTTGTGTCCTTGATTATCTCGGACTCTAGTGAGCAATTATAAAGTGGGTTATGTATTTATTGGCCTACTATCTTTTTGGTAATCAGTGTAACAGTAGCTGATCTTTGGTTTAAATGCTTTTAATTTTGCTGCGCAACTTTACATCCAAAATGTTCACTTTTGTATCTCAATTAGTAATGTTCATTGAAATACGATTGCCACTTTCGGATGACATATTACTTTCTCTGTTACGTACTTACAGTAAGTAGAGGAAGTATTGCATTCCACCCAAAAATTGATTTCAATATTTCATCGGAAGTACATGTTTTGAGGCTTCCTAAACCCAAAGAAAGCATTTTTGAAAATGGTCCGTGCGTGCGCGGAGTGAGTGTATGTGTGTGTGCGTGCGTGTGTGTGTGTGAGAGTGACAGAGAGAGAGAGAGAGAACATAATTCTAAAACTAAATGTCCGATATATACCAAAACATGGTAATTAAGTTCAGCATCTTCCAAAGATGTGACACGAATAGTTTCAAGAAAATCCCCCAACCTTAAAGTACATGTAAATATTTAGATACTTTTTATTTTCTTAAAAATGGCTCTAACAATCCTTAAGATAATCATATGAAAAATAAAACGTATATCTTGAATTTTCTGCAATAGCCCGTGAAGCCCTCTTCATTTGGAAATAATTTAGTATAATTTTGTATAACTGGTAAACGTAAGAGATAGGCAGATACTACACAGAAAATGTGGTGTACTTTAAAACAGAGTCTTTATTTCAATTACTTTATTTTGTAGTGTGCGCCATTTTCGAGATATCCGTTATAATTGTTTTGAATTTTTCAATACTTTGTCATTTTCTAAAGTGCTTTCGCTTTTAAACATCTGATTGTGACTATCCGCCTTGTACCTATAAAAAAAATTCTGACGTGTTACACTCGCATGACTTTCTCTACTCTTCTACAAACTATTTTTACAAACGCTTATTCTCCATCTACTTCGTGTTAATCGAGATAAACATTTGCGGTCTTATTGCTAATTTTCTTGTAGATGTAAGGAGAATATATATTTGCAAGAACAATATAGAAATACAGTAGCCTTTAAGCATACACATTACTCTTAATAGCTGGTTTGTATGTGCAGCACCATTCTCTTTGCCACAGATTAATACTCTTTGCATATTCAAGACAAAAAAAAAATAAATAACGAATTCCCATTTGAGTAAAAGTATAAGTATTGGAAAATTTAAGGGAATAACGAGCAATATCTCGAAAATGGTTCGCTTAAAAAAAAGTATATGATATAAATTTTGTATTTTAACGCGATCTACATTTTTTGTGTTATAAATTCTTGTCTATCTCTTGTGGTTTACCAGTTATGCAAAAGTTGGTCACAATGAAGAATACTTTTGGATACATTCCCAGAAAATTCAAGACATACATTTTATTTTTCATAAAAATGTCTTAAACATACGATACCTTAATCAAAATCGTTAGAGCCGTTTTCGAGAAAATAAAAAATTTCGAAAAATGTTCCAAGTAAAGGGTAATTTGGGGTGGAGGATTTTCTTGAAAACCTTCGTGTCGCATCTCTGGAAGATACTGAACCTAAATACCAAGTTTGGTGTTTATCCGACTGTTCGTTTCTGAGTTATGCTGTTCACAGGCACACACACAAACACATGTTTCCAGAAATACTTTTTTTGGATTCAGGAGGCCTCAAAACATGTATTTCCAGTGAATCTTGATATCGAATTTTTGGATGGAATGCAGTACTTCCCCTACTTACTATACGTAGTAGAGAAAGTAAAAATGTGAAATGATGCTATTTATGCAAGCATTCATCATAATTAACTTGCAGAATAGCTTTTGCAAGGATGCTTTGTAGAAGCTATATAAAAATCAATGAACGCAGGTAGAGAAAGTCATGTGAATGTGACACATCAATTATATATTATTAATAATTTTAGAACACAAGACAGCAGAACTTTTTATTGAATTTTTAAAAGTTTTTTAACTCTATTTATTTTACATCCCTTTACTTTATATTCATTATGCGACGGATATGTTAGGAGGTATATCTTCGATCGCTGTGTGGCGGACATTTAGCCTTCTAGGTCTCATCCCTGTAGCATACCATCTTGGTTCGTCACGTAACCAGAGAGACCTTAGTGTTACGCAACTATCTGTGCTTCTACACGAGACGGGCAGATGGCATTAGGGTATCGTCCAGACTACTTCCTTTCATTATCTGTGGAAATGGTAGAGTATTTCACTATTACCAACTATTTTCATTTTTAATATTGTTTTAGAATTGAGATGGAACATTGGGTCGTAGTATTAATTGTGCAATCCTGTATTTACCTTGGCGACTGAGGGAAACCTGAAAAAAACCAAGAAAAAACAAAAAACATGGCAGATTCGTTGGCCCAAGGGACCGGACCTACTGAATGCGCCATCCTGCTCTGTTTCTGAAAATTGCCTTCCTACGAAGACTTCCTAATTCTTAATATGAATAATTAACTTATTAAGAAAAACCATATCCAAGGATTCCGTTGGTAAATTTCTGAACATAGAGGAAGTATTACGTGGGAAATCTGCGCAGCTACTGAGACGAAACAAATAAATAAATCGGAACTAAGAAGAAAGCCGGACCTGCGTCACGGATCTCCGCAATACCGTTAAGATAAATATCCGCATGCAGCACCTGCTTTCTGAAGGGCACTTTTTCTTTCTTTTTATGTCTATCTGTCGCTCTACAAGATTTTTATTCCCTCAAAACTGATTTGTTTGTTTTCAGTCATTGATCGTCATAACATGAGTGTAGAAAGTGTGACCCAGTTATCTAGTTCCAAGAGATTCCTTCTTGCAAAAGATCAGTTGCAAATGTGACACTGTTCGATTTGTGTACCAGATTACGTTGCGAGATCAATTCCATGTCGCAAGTAATATTACGTGAGGTTAATATTTGTATTTTATTTAGTTTATACAATACCGACTGATGTAACAAAACATTAACTGGTCTACTCCTTATAAGAGAGAGAGAAAAAAGTAAGGCTGATTGCTGCCAGAGGCAAGTAAGAGTGAAAGCAACCTTGCTAGATGAATTGACGTCTCATATCGGAGAGAGTCTGTTCTGTTTCTCAGTTGGACTTCAGCAAAGAACAGCACGTACGATCTGTGGACCCGTGCGATTGATAGAAAGCTATGTATGTATACCGTTACGTAAATAAATACACTCATTCATTCATTTTTTACGACTGAAACGCATTCTAGCTGAAAATGAATGAACTCAAAGCGGATCGCTATATGCTGGGCTTAAAATTTCATAATATTTCGACGACTTGCGAGAAACAACTAAATAGCGACACCACTTTTAAAAAACAACAAAAGTATTTTAAAAAAATCTGATGTGTTACACTCACATGACTTTCTCTACTCTTGTACAAAGTCTATCTCTTATGGTTTACCAGTTATGCAAAAGTCGTTCACAATGAAGAATACTTTTGGAGACATTCCCAGAAAATTCAAGATATACACTTTATTTGTCATAAAAATATCTTAAACATATGATATTTTAATCAAAATCGTTAGAGCCATTTTTGAGAAAATTAAAATTTTCGAAAAATCTTCCATGTAAAAGGTAATCTGGGGTGGAGGGATTTTCTTGAAAACCTTCGTGTCGCATCCTTGGAAGATACTGAACCTAAATACCAAGTTTGGTGTTTATCCGACTGTTCGTTTCTGAGTTATGCTGTTCACAGACAGACACACACACCGACACCCCCACACACACACACGGACATGTTTCCAAAAATGCTTTTTTTGGATTCAGGGGGTCTCAAAACGTGTATTTCCGGTGAAATCTCGGTATCGAATTTTTGGGTGGAATACAATACTTCCCCTACTTACTATACGTAGTGGAGAAAGTAAAAATCACCCCAACAACAATACATATCTCGGAAATGACTGATACATTGTTTGAAATAAATTGCGTATTTTAAAGAGATGTACAGTTTTCGTAAAGTATGTTTCTATCTCTCTCATGGTTATACAAAATTATTGAAAATTCTTTCCGAATGAAGAGCGCTTCTCAGAAATTTCAAGGTATACATTTTGTTATTTAAAATTCTTAAATATACAGGGTGAATCACCTAAAATCAGCGCAAATATTTCGGAAATGAAAAGCGCTATTCATGTGCAGTTTTCACAGCATTGTTGGGTAGTCAGGGGCTCGAACATTTAGCCTATAAACAGATTTTAATAATACTGAGAAAGTGTATTTTTTGAGCAAACAATTTTTTAAATGTAACAATGCCTAGTTACATCAACAGAATAAAGGTAGGGTAAATTAGAATGTCAGTGGCCTTTGTTGCAAGATTCTAGTGCAAGTGGTTTACGAGAAATCTTATTTTGAAACCTTTACGCACCGACACTTATACAAACCAAACTAAAGAAAAACAAAAGAAAATTACAACACTTCTGTGGATTCTTACAAGTAAAGAGAACATAGCCCTTCAAAGTTTGTGTTCAAAATGACCACCGGCAGCTTCAATACACGCTTCCAGTCCGCTATGAAAAGACTGCTACACACGTTCTAGCATTTCAGCGGAAATTTCAGAGCACGCAGCATGAAACGTCGTTTCATGCTGTGAAAACTACACATCAATAGTACTTTCTATTTCCGAAGTATTTTCGGTTAAGTTTTAGATGATTCACCCTGCATAGTAATTTAATCATGCAACCATTTTTCAGAAAATAAAAAAATTTAAATTTCTTCCTTATAGAGTAATTTCGGTGGGGATTTTCCTAAACATTTTCGTGTCACATATTTCGAATATACTGAACTTAAATATCAAGTTCGGTATCTATCGACCATTTCGTTTTAGAGTTACCTTTGTTGTTAACAGATGCACACACGGACTTTTTTACTTTCTCTACTACGTATAGTAAGTAGGGGAAGTATTGTATTCCACCCAAAAATTCGATACCGAGATTTCAACGGAAATATATGTTTTGAGACCCCTGAATCCCAAAAAATCTTTTTTGTAAACATGTCCGTTTGTGTGTCTGTGAACAGCATAACTCAGAAACGAACAGTCGGATAAACACCAAACTTGGTATTTAGGTTCAGTATCTTCCAAGGATGCGACACGAAGGTTTTCAAGAAATCCCCCTACCCCAGATTACCCTTTACATGGAACATTTTTCGAAAATTTTAATTTTCTCAAAAATGGCTCTAACGATTTTGATTAGAGTATCATATTTTTAAGATATTTTTATGACAAATAAAATGTATATCTTGAATTTTTTGGGAATGTCTCCAAAAGTATTCTTCATTGTGAACGACTTTTGCATAACTGGTAAACCATAAGAGATAGACAAACTTACAACACAAAAACTATAGATCGCGTTAAAATACACAATTTAAGTCACACACATTTTTTTTGAGTGAATCTTTTTCGAGATATTGCTTGTTATTCCCATAAATCTTTCAATACTTATTTTCTCAAATGGGAATTCGTTATTCATATTTTGTCTTGGCTATGCAAAGAGAATGGTGCTGCACCTAGCAACCAGCTATTAAGAGATATGTCTATGCTTAAAGGCTACTTATTTCTATATTGCCCTTGCAAATACAAAACAAGGGGAACATAGTAGGCCTTAAGCGATAGTCAAACATTTTTAGAACTGGCCTTATGTGTAAAATTAATTCTCTTTGCATGTCAAAAGATCGTTTCTGCAAATGTTTATCTCGATTAATATGAAATAGATGGAGCATAAGAGTTTGTAAAAATAGTTTGTACAAGAGTAGAGAAAGTCATGTGAGTGTAACACATCAGATTTTTTTAAATGCTATTTAGGATACAGTGGGCCCCGAAATACGTATTTTCGGCGAAATCTCAACATCGAATTTTTGGATGGAATACAAGGTGTGTGGTAGAGAATGTAATACATTTATTCCTTTCTTTCCCCTGCCTATTGTCCTCCTGCCATTCGTCCCTTCTCCACCACAGGTATCTCAATCATTTCCCTGTTACTTTTCTCAGATACCTACAATCATGTACTGTCATTCACCTTTAATGCATATTTTTATCATCAAATCTTGTTTTCCAAACCAGGCCATTTTACCATATTTAAATTTGTTTCTCTTTAGCTCCGTTTCCGCACATACACACTGAAGCACTACATCTTTGTTTCTACATAACTCATGATTATAAAATCCTTCTCTTCATCCCCTTATATCATGATATCATATTCAATACTATTTCATATTTCTCTCTACTCCATTCTATGTCCGAGTACGTTTCGCACATACACTATTAAACAAAACATCTTGCTTCTCAACATTCTCAATTCGTGGTCGCACCTCTGCCTAGAAATCTTTCCTCATTTACCCTTCTTATTTCCGATCTACCCATTCCATTTCTTGCAAACTGTTTCCCATCCTAGAAAACCAGCTTTTTATCTCATCAAATTTGTCTATGAGACCTTCACAGAGATCTTACTATAACAAATAAAATTAATTATGAAATTTTTGTGAACATCCTGTAAAGTCCTCTTGCTTTCTATTGAATTTTATATAACTTAGAAACAATACGAAAGAGACAATCTTACTACAGAATCGTATTGCTATAGGTCATTAGAATATAAATTTGTATTTTCACAACGTCAGCCGTTTTCAAAATATTACTGATTAAAAATTTAACGCTTTCAAGTGGAAATGTCACCTGAGGAAAAGTTTCGACGTTTAACGACTCTTCTTTTTTCGCTTCCCTACTACCGCTTCTGAATAAGCACCTGAATGCCGTTTCCTCAATCGGTATTGTTTAATCTGAAAACACTCCTAGCGAGTCTGTTGTGAATAACCTAACATAATTACAATAATTACTGTTTAGATGAATAGCACGATATATAATGGATATCTGAATTTGCAGCGGGTTGAGAAAGTGACTATTGCTCATCAAAGCTTTTTTTACTTTCTCCACTACGTACAGTAAGTAGGGAAAGTATTGTATTCCACCCAAAAATTCGATACCGAGATTTCACCGGAAATATATGTTTCGAAACCCCCTGAATCCAAAAAAAGCATTTTTGGAAACATGTCCATTTTGATTTAATCGTCCCGGGGTATTTTATGGCCAATGTTCAGAAATTTGTGGAGCAAATCACAGATTTATGCCTATTGTAATTGAAAGAACTATTATTATACACTCTTTTAGCTTCATTACCATTATTAATAGGTATTATATACTTTTTGTGTGTGTGTGTGTGTGTGTGTGTCTGTAAACAGCATAACTCAGAAACGAGCAGTCGGATAAACACCAAACTTGGTATTTAGGTTCAGTATCTTCCAGAGATGCGACACTAAGGTTTTCAAGAAAATCCCCCCGTCCCAGATAACCCTTTACATGAAACATTTTTCCAAAATTTTAATTTTCTCAAAAATGGCTCTAACGATTTTGATTAAAATATTATATGTTTAAGATGTTTTCATGACAAATAAAATGTATACCTTGAATTTTCTGGGGATGTCTCCAAAAGTATTCTTCATTGTGAACGATTTTTGCATAACTGGTAAACCATAAGAGATAGACCAAATTTTACTACACAAAAATGCATATCGCGTTAAAATACACAATTTATGTCCTATATATTTTTTTTGTTGAGTGAACCATTTTCGAGATATTTCTTATTCCCTTAAATTTTCCAATACTTTTTCTGAAATGGGAATGCGTTATTAATTTTTTTATGTCGAGAACATGCAAAGAGAATGGAATGCGCTGCATAGCAACCAGCTCTTAAAAGATTTGATTAAAGTCTATCATATTCCCCTTGCACCCTCAAGAAAATTAGCAATGACATTAACATCTCGATTAACATGAAGCATATGGAGATAAGCGTTTGTAAAAATAGTTTGTACTAGAGTAGAGAAAGTCATGTGAGCGTAACACATCAGATTTTTTATATGTACACTCTTGTGTAGTGTGCTGACTTCTTAAAGTACGCAGGAGTTGTTAATTTATTCATAATATTGGGCCCTTCTTGGCGACCGCTTGGAAATGGCTGACATCTTGTAAGTTGTTAGTGCCAACGTGATAAAAACATTGTGGCTAACTGAATGTCGCGAAGCAATGCAAAAGGTAGCTAAAGTGAGGCGATAAGAGCATATTGTGTAAGATTTGCGGGAATACCAGATCACGTAAACAGTGAGGAATAACATGGCGTGCAACGAATGTCACCTCAGATTCTCGACTGTTTACTTTCTCTATCATTCCACCCAAACATTGGATACCCAGATTTCAATGAAAATACATGTTTTGAAGCACCCTGAATTCAAAGAAAGCAAGCATTTTAGAAAAGGTCCGGTAGTGTCTATGTACACCATAACTCAAAAACAAAAAGTTGGATAGATACGAAACCTGGTATTTAGGTTAGTATCTTTTAAAGATGCGACTCAAAGATTTTCCAGAAATTCCCCCACCCCATACTACCCTTAACTAGAAACTTTTTCAAATTTTTTTTTATTTTCTAAAGCATGGTTCTAACGATTTCGATTAAAATACCATATATTAAAGCTTTTTACATGACAAATAAAATGTATATCTTGAATTTTCTGGAAATAGCCTGTGAAGTCCTCTTTATTCCGAAGGAATTTTGTGTAATCTTGTGTACCTGGTAAACGTTAAGCATTAGACGAAAACGTACCGCACAAAAAATGTAGATCTCTTTAAAACACACAATTGATTTCAAATAACTTTTTTGTGGCATCAGCCGTTTGCGAATTATCTGTTAGTAATGGTTGGATTTTTTTAATACTTCATTCTTTTTAAGTTCCGCGAATTTCAGATTTTAAATATGTTAAGAATAAGTGAATTAAAATTCATTCTCTGTATTAGTACCATTATACATATAAAATGACTTTGTAAGTGCGTGTTTTCCACTTCATGCTACGCTTTGCCGCTTAGGGGCCCTAAACAAGTAGCAACCGACAAGTCCGTTGTTTGTAATCCATTTCCCTTTTTAGGTTGTTCTGCCAGGTGTTGGAAGCGCATATTACCTACCGCTAATTTTTCACTGCAATGTTGGCAGCAGAATCACAACGACAGCAACGCCATCATGATTGCCTTGCCTCGTTCGAGATGTTAAAAGTATGTTGCTTATGAACAATGAATAAAACTCGCAATATATTTCATAAATGCCCTGAAAACGTTAAGCAATTGGCGCAATACAGATTATTATGCAGTTCTGTGACATTCAGAAAGAATAAATCTCTTTGTAAAGGCGTATATGACGATAGCGTAAGTTTCGTAACATTTAATAGCTGCTACCCAGATACGGAATAATGTCCGTTATTTGTTTACATTGTACCACGTTCAACAGTTACATTACATTAATGGTTGACAGTATCGATCAGCTGAAACTACGTTTCAATATGATCGATGTCTATACGGACAGAATTATTTTTTTAGTTTCTCTAGATGGCATAATAGGTAGAGAGAGTACGTATTGCATTCCAGCCATATTCGATATCGGGATTTCACCGGAAACACATGTTCTGAGAACCCTGAATAAAAAAAAAAAGGATTTTAGAAAGAGGCCTGTGTGTGTGTGTGTGTGTGTGTGTGTGTGTGTGTGTGTGTGTGTGTGTGTGTGTGAACAGCATAACTCAAACACGAAAAGTCGGATAAATACTAAACTTGGCATTTAAGTTCAGTTGCGACACGGAGGTTTTCAAGAAAATCCCCCAGTCCCAAATTACCCTTTTCATGAAATATTTTTCATTTTTTTTCTATTTTCGGAAAATGACTAACGACTTTTATTAAAAGACCATATATTAATATTTACAGGCAAATTAAACCTATATCTTGAAATTCTGAAAAATGCCTATGAAGCCTGTACATTCGGAAGAATTTTATATAATCTTGTATGATTGGTAGATAAACGTTGAACAATACGCGAAAATCCACTGCACCAAAAATGTAGATCTCTTTAAAACACACAGTTTGTTTCAAATGACTTTTCTGTGGCGTAAGGAATTTTCGAGATATGCGTATTAATGGTTTCCATTTTTCAATACTTTTGTCATTGTTTGAAAATTCTGTTGACATTCACTTGTTTTTCGCGATTGTTTGGAAGGAGTACGAAATTTTAAGCAACAAACAGCGTCCTGTTGTTAAACATTTGGCTATAGCTATGTAGGTATTTCTGCAAAGATTTATCTCAATTAAAAGGGAGTAGATAGAAAAATAAACTTTCTAAGAACAATTTGTATACCGACTAATAAACAATAGAAAGCAGAGGTCATGTGCTTGTAACACATTTTACTTTCTCTACTATGTATAGTAAGTAGGGGAAGTATTGTATTCCACCCAAAAATTCGATACCGAGATTTCACCGCAAATACATGTTTTGAGACCCCCTGAATCCAAAAAAGCATTTTTGGAAACATGTCCGTGTATGGGTCTGTGTGTGTGTCTGTGTGTGTGTGTGTGTGTGTGTGTCTATGAACAGCATAACTCAGAAACGAACAGTCGGATAAACACCAAACTTGGTATTTAGGTTCAGTATCCTCCAGAGATGAGAAACGAAGGTTTTCAAGAAAATCCCCCCACCCCAGATTACCCTTTACATGGCACATTTTTCGAAAATTTTAATTTTATCTAAAACGGCTCTAACGCTTTTGATTAAAATATCATATGTTTAAGATATGTTCATGACAATTGAAATGTATATTTCGATTTTTCTGGAATGTCTCCAAAAGTATTCTTCATTGTGAACGGCTTTTGCATAACTGGTAAACCATAAGAGAGACAAAATGTTACTACACAAACATGTAGATCGCGTTAAAATACACAATTTATGTCATATACAATTTTTTTGTTGAGTGAACCATTTTCGAGATATTGCTTGTTATTCCCTTAAATTTTCCAATATTTATACTTTTTCTCAAATGGGAATTCGTTATTCATTTTTTTTTGTCCTGGTAATGCAAAGAGAATGGAACACCCCACATAGCAACCAGCTCTTAAAATATTTGACTATCGCTTAAAGCCTACCAATTCCCCTTGCATCTACAAGAAAATTAGCAAAAGATTAACATCTCGATATCCCGATTATCATAAAGCATATGGAGAATAAGCATTTGTAAAAATAGTTTGCACAAGAGTAGAGAAAGTCATGTCAATGTAACACATCAGATTTTTTTTAATGCAGTCTAAAAAGAAGCTTCTCTAGTTAAGACCTTGATTACTAGGGGGAGGTTCATAATCGCAAAATGCATTTCACTTTCTTCTACATTCCTGCATAATGCACAGTTTGCACAGGTGAACTGAGCTGCATTATGGAATCCTAGAAATACAAATCACGTGATGCAGCATAGTAAGAAAAATACATCACTATCCCCAATATCAAAATCAATCACATAATAATTTAAATATTTTCGTAAGACGTTAGATAAAACGTGGAAATGACATTTTGAAAGGCGACGTTGCTAGAGGTGAGAAACATTAACATCCAAACACACATAACTGCCTATCATCCCAAAAGATGCAGATAATCTCAGGTGGTTACATAATATGTATAGGTTACATACATTATACGTAGCAAGGAGGATAATTACGCATTTTTCTCGCCGAATGCTGTATTAGATCGACAATGCCACTCACGATCTCTTGCGGAGGATATTGACAATGCGTAACTGGTTGAGGTAACTACAGGGAGAGCCAAAAATCCACGAACCTCCTGAGCGGTGTTTTTCCTGACCGCGTCCTCGGCGCTCGTTGCAGTCTGCCGCTATCATAGAAAGGCGCAGATGAAACCATATAACATTTTTAAAACCTTTTAAAGGCTTTATTTATCAACTTTATGCAAGGAGATGCTGAAACTGACCACCGTCGTTGACCATACATTTTTGGCACCTCTTTAAGAAACTATCCATCACTCGCCAATTTTTTTCGAGTCAACAGTTGAAGCCCATACATATGTGAATACAATTTTTGATTAGAGAATTAACAGTCAGGGAGCGTGACTTTGCCTTTTTTCAAGAAAACTTTGCAACAGTTTATACGACCGATATTTCGACTAGAAAAATTGAAAGCGTATTTGAGGACAGAATTATTAGTACAGATTTGCGGCCCCCTCGGTCCCCCGATCTATCCCCTTGCGATTTCTATATCTGGGGTAACTTAAAACAAAGTATGCAAGACAACCCATACACACTGAAAGAATTAAAACAAAATATCGGCCAGGAAATTGCTAGCATTTTTCTACGTGAACTACGCGAGTAATGGATAGTTTCCTAAACAGGTGCCAGAAATGTATGGACAACGACGGTGGCCAGTTTCAGCATCTCCTTGCATAAAGTTGATAAGTAAAGCCTTAAAAAGGTTTTAAAAATGTTATATGGTTTCATCCGCACCTTTCTATGATAGCGGCAGACAGCAGCTAGCGCTGTGGACGCGGACAGGAAAAACACCGCGCAGTCGGTTCGTAGTTTTTTGGCTCATCCTGTAGTTCCCGATAAACGATACCAACGCACATGAGATGAATGATGTCATCCAGTAGCCGTCTCTTAATTAACCGTTAACGGATAACAAGTTACAGTCTTCCTTAGTTGGTAATCGTTATTGGGTAACTAGTTACTCTGCATCGTTGCTTTTGTAACCTTTAACGGGTAACTACATACTGTCTTTCTCCATTACTTCTGACATAACTTCCCTATATGTTGTACAATTGACGAAATAATAAAATTCGAAGGTGCGGCAGTACTCCCTCCTGTCCGATGTTGTGGTTTTTAATGCTCGTTGCTCGCGGCTTACCTTTCTGCAGCCTCCGCGTTGACTCCAGGCGTTCGAAGTATGCTGGTTCTCTGCATTTGTTTATCCTCGGCTAGCTGAAGTAATTTCTAGAATATGTGAGAGCATGGACTTTTCCTTGGTAAAGGAAACGTAGATCTCGGGTGTGGTAAAGGAGATAAAATAGACCTGCTTTAGTTACTAAAAGACGACATTGCAGTTTCTTTTATTTAACTACTTCTGGTGGTACACAACACTGATATTGTCGCCGTTAAAACACTGTCCACTGCTGTTGAAACACGGCGCTAATATGACGCGAAGTTTATATACTTATTAGATCTCTTTACGCGTAGCGATTCTTATGTGTGTTGCGAAAACTGTCTTAATTCACTTTTGGCGCGATATCTCTCAAATATCCTGCAGCATCTCTCTCTGCCTGTAGTTTAGAAAATGACCTTTAATTTTGGTCGTAACAGATCTATTTATTGTCGCAGGCTTCTTGGGCTGCTTCATTTCCTATTGGTGCATTTTTAGCGCCACTCAACGCGTCTCACTATTTCATATAAACTTACAGGGATATCATTGGTCTAATTTTAACATAAATCGCGGCTTTTCCTAATTTTACCGTTAAGTTTGTTGTATCCCTCACTCTGGTCACGGCGAATTATCGTACAAAAGCATAATAGCTAGACACCCTCGCTGTATGAACAATGCCTGCTACCAGAGAGACATCGTAAAACTAAACTTTTTGCCTTCGAAGACACTATTCCTACAGCTAAAATATCTCGTCGTGGACAGTATTTTAACATAGCGCTTAAATTATTTACATTAAGCAATTTATAACTCCTGGCGGCGCCGTGACCGAGTGGTTAGACCGCTCGCCTCCCACCGAGGCGGTCCGGGTTCAATCCCAGGGACCTGCATATGGGATTTGTGGTGGACGACGCGGCGTCTGGGCGGGTTTTCTCCGGGTTCTCCGGTTTCCCCCGCCATTCATTCCACCAACTGCTCCATCATCACCTTTCCTTTCATCCATTTCACCAGCATTTCGTTTCACCTACTTCCTTCATCCCATACCAGGCATCGGGCTGATCACCCATCCTGGATGCTCTGTCTGATCCATGAGTGTCTGCTCCTCGACGGGCCTCTGACCCCAGGCACCCGCTTGTAAGTCCTGGGGGTGTAAGTCCTACATAAGAGGAGGGTAAACAGTTAATGAATGAATGAATTTATAACTCCTCTAATATTAGTAACCTAAATACAGACATCGTTAAATCACCCTTCTTAAGCTATACCGGCAGTAAAAGAAAAATATTTGTACATACCATAATTTAACCTAACTAAAAATTAACTAATCAAATTATTAACAATTACATAACTCGGGCTCGGCCTAGAGTTGCCGTTTCAAAGGACAGGAAAGGCATATGCAACAAAAGCTCATATAGCTGTTTCTTGTGTTCGCCAGAATGTTTTGACTCTGCTTCTACTAGTGCCGAGCTTATAAAATTATTTCGATCATCTGAAAATTTATCCGCGCTACAGGAAACAAATAACAAAAGTCTAAGAAAAACAATGCATTACGCGGACTTGAACTTCAAGAGACGTTCCTCGTAACATACGTGCTTTGCCTTCAAGAAAGAGAGACGGAACCGCTCCAGAATGACGCACTGGAGCCCCTGAGGCATGGAATTTCTCGATCAGTGGTGGTAGCTGGTGAAATACTGCGCAACGTGGAGAAAGCGAGGCTACCTGGACTGTACAACGTTCAAACTCCGCATTCTCCGCGTCCTACTTGCCAAAAAGTTGCAAAGTCACCGTGCAAGAAGTCAATGCCATCCGGAACGGCTTCTCAATGAACAATTCGGTTTGTATTCTTGTCGCATGTACCCTTCAGTTGCAAGCACGCTTCTAGAGTTTTCCTTGCCGCATGCGTTTCAGCATCCTATCACACCACTGCCAGTTGCACAAGAATTTTACACAAACACTTCCAGAGAGTTTGCGTTTACAATCAAAACATCAACATTGCTTGTAATCCTATGAATGGAAACATTTTCCTTATTTGTGTTTTCTCAAAATGTTTCTAACAGCTTTGTTTTAAATAGTTCTTTTTGGGATATAGAATACATCTTGAATCATCTATGCTTACTACCGAAAATGTGGTTCTTCTATAAACATTCAGTCTGTATAAAATAAGTTTTTCATGATAACTATGAGTTTCTCCAAGATGGAGCAAATCCGCGTGGTGCGTCATCTAATGCAACATTCTGAGAATGCATTTTTCTGCATCAGATATATCAGTTAAACAAATGGTTGGATATATAAACAGATGCGCTTTGTTGCGTGTCATTCTGCAACATAGTCGATATTGCCTAATCCGGAGCCTTTTCTTTGCAAGCAATTCTCGTGATTAAAGTGGATAGAAGAACGTCATTTTAGTATGAATAGTACAACACTTCACAGCAAATATCACCTTGCTTCAATTGACGTAGTTGGCTTGTTAATTGGAGCCAGGGGCACTATCTCATGCTCTTCTGTATCATTTTGTAGAAAATATAAGTTAAAAATCTGATGTGTTACACTCACATGAGTTTCTCTTCTCTTGTACAAGCTATTTTTACAAATTCTTACTCTCCATCTATTTCATATTAATCGAGATAAACATTTGCAGAAACGATCTTTTGACATTTTACACATAGGGACCAGTTCTAAAAATATTTGACTATCGCTTAAGGCTACTATGTTCCCCTATGAAATACAGTAGCCTTTAAGCATAGACATATCACTTAATAGCTGGTTGCTAGGTGCAGCACCAATCTCTTTGCCACAGATTAATACTCTTTACATATCCAAGACAAAAAAAAAATGAACAACGAATTCCCATTTGAGAAAAAGTATAAGTATTGGAAAATTTAAGGGAATAACAAGAAATATCTCGAAAATGGTTCACTCAACAAAAAAATGTATATGACATAAATTGTGTATTTTAACGCGATCTACATTTTTTGTGTAGTACAATTTTATCTATCTCTTATGGTTTACCAGTTATACAAAAGTCGTTCACAATGAAGAATACTTTTGGAGACATTCCCAAAAAATTCAAGATATACATTTTATTTGTCATGAAAGTATCTTAAATATATGATATTTTAATCAAAATCGTTAGAGCCATTTTTGAGAAAATTAAAATTTTCGAAAAATGTTCCATGTAAAGGGTAATCTGGGGTGGGGGATTTTCTTGTAAACCTTCGTGTTGCATCTCTGGAAGATACTGAACCTAAATACCATGTTTGGTGTTTATCCGACTGTTCTTTCTGAGTTATGCTGTTCACAGACACACACACGGACATGTTTACAAAAATGCTTTTTTGGGATTCAGGAGGTCTCAAAACATATATTTCCGGTGAAATCTCGGTACCGAATTTTTGGGTGGAATACAATACTTCCCCTACTTAATATACGTAGTAGAGAAGGTAAACATTCTTTTATTAAGGCAGTGGCCCTCAGTGTTTATTAAAGGGTCACTTGTTATATTTAAAAAACATTTGTATGGTACTAAACTAATTTCGTCTTATATACAAATTTGATTGTTTTAGATAAGGACCATTCCATATAAATAATTATTTTCAGATAGTGTTTTATTTAGTTGTAACTTTTTAAAAGCTATTTGTAAAGCTTAGAATTTCACTTATGTATTTAATTTATAACCTTTTGTTGTTTGGTGTATGCTTTGATTATGGCAGCCTCCAATTAGCGGGGGGACAGATACCTTAAGGTGGTGAATGTCTTTGAGCGTTCATACATTTTTCATATTTTAGCCTCACCCATTAAGAATGACTTGTAAGATTATCCGTATCCTGTATGTGTTCTCGCGATCAACAGTTTACTGTTTTAATGCATTTCTTACCCCAGGATCTATGAAGCTAACATCGGACATAAAAAGCTGTAAGAAAAGAAACAAATAAAATTGCCACTTTTTCCATTGCTACAGGATATGGAGCACATTCTTGCACATTTTGTTCTTTTATTTATTTGATTATAAAGTATATCAGTAATTCCTCTTATAGCGTCCTTGATTAAAAGCTCTGTATGTATTATCCTACTCCTGTATTCTGTCACATGGTAGCCTCAACATCCTTATGTTTCTTCTTGTGTTGCTTTTCCTTTCCCCTCTGATGCTCCCCTTATTATCCATGAAACTCACTATCGTTGTTTAGTTATATAATCGGTGCTGATTCAGTGCCGTTTCTTTTTATCTTAAAGTATCATCATCCTATTTAGCGCCAAAAAAATCAGCAACGATGATAAATAAGCCATCTGGGTTTTCTCTCATTTCATGGAAAATATATTAAATGTAAAAACATTATCGAACCACAACCCTCATATAACTGGCACTTTTAAGATTTAAAGCATTTTTGGAAGCAAGTCCGTCTGTGTCTGTGTGTGTGTGTGTGTGTGTGTGTGTGTGTGTGTGTCTGCCTGACTGTGAACAGCATAACTCAAAAACGAACAGTAGAATAAACGCCACACTTGGTATTTAGGTTCAGTATCTTCCAGAGATGCGACACGAAGGTTTTCAAGAAAATCCACCCACCCCTGGCTACTCTTTACATGGAACATTTTTCGAAAATTTTAATTTTCTCAAAAATGGCTCTAACGATTTTGATTAAAATATCATATGTTTAGGATAATGTCATGGGAAATGAAATGTATATCTCGAATTTTCTGGGAATGTCTCCAAAAGTATTCTTCATTGTGAACGACTTTTGCATAACTGGTAAACCATAAGAGATAGACAAAATTTTACCACACAAAAAATGTAGATCGCATTAAAATACACAATTTATGTCATATACTTTTTTTTTTTGTTGAGTGAACCATTTTGGAGTTATTGCTTGTTATTCCCTTAAATTTTTCAATACTTATTTTCTCAAATGGGAATTCGTTATTCATTTTTACTTTCTCTACTACGTATAGTAAGTAGGGGAAGTATTGTATTCCACCCACAAATTCGATCCCGAGATTTCACCGGAAATGCATGTTTTGAGATTCCCTGAATCCAAAAAAAGCATTTTTAGAAACATGTCCGTGTGTGTGTCTGTGTGTCTGTCTGTGAACTGCATAACTCAGAAACGAACAGTCGGATAAACACCAAACTTGGTATTTAGGTTCAGTATCTTCCAAGGATGAGACACGAAGGTTTTCAAGAAAATCCCTCCACCCGAAATTACCCTTTACATGAAAGATTTTTTGAAAATTTTAATTTTCTCAAAAACCGCTCTAACGATTTAGATTAAAATGTCATATGTTTAATATATTTTTATTGCAAATAAAATGTATATCTTGAAATTTCTGGGAATGTCTCCAAAAGCATTCTTCATTGTGAACGACTTTTGTATAACTGGTAAACCATAAGAGATAGACAAAATGTTACTACACAAAAAATGTAGATCGCGTTAAAATACACAACTTATGTCATATATATTTGTTTTTGAGTGAACCATTTTCGAGATATTGCTTGTTATTCCCTTAAATTCTTCAATACCTATTTTCTCAAATGGGAATTCGTTAACCATTTTTTTGTCTTGGATATGCAAAGAGTATTAATCTGTGGGAAAGCGAATGGTGCTGCACCAGCAACCAGCTATTAAGAGATATGTATGTGCTTAAAGGCTACTGTATTTCTATATTGCCCTTGTAATATATTCCCCTTACATCTACAAGAAAATTAGCAATAAGATAGACTCTGCAAATGTTTATCTCGATTAAGATGAAGTAGATGGAGAATAAGCGTTTGTAAAAATAGTTTGTACAAGAGTAGAGAAATTCATGTGAGTGTAATACATTAGATTTTTTTTATGTCGTGGACATGCAAAGAGTATGGAATGCGCCACATAACAACCAGCGCTTAAAATATTTGACTATCGCTTAAAACCTACCATATTCCCCTTGCATCTACAAGAAAATTAGCAATAAGATTGACATCTCGATATCTCGATTAACATGAAGCATATGCAGAATAAGCGTTTTTAAAAATAGTTTGTACAAGAGTAGAGAAAGGCATGTGAGTGTAACACATCAGATTTGTTTATCTTGTATATGCAAAGAGTATTAATCTGTGGCAAAGGGAATGGTGCTGCACCTAGCAACCAGCTATTAAGAGATATGTATGTGCTTAAAGGCTACTGTATTTCTATATTGCCCTTGTATATATATATATATATATATATATATATATATATACATCTACAAGAAATTTAGCAAATAGATGCAAAGAGAATGGAATGCGCCACATAGCAACCAGCGCTTAAAAGATTAGACTATCGCTTAAAGTCTACCATATTACCCTTGCATCTACAAGAAAACTAGCAATAAGAATGACATCTCGATATCTCGATTAACATGAAGTATATAAAGAATAAGCGTTTGTAAAAATAGTTTGTACAAGAGTAGAGAAAGGCATGTGAGTGTAACACATCAGATTTTTTACATTCTCTACTACGTATAGTAAGTAGGGGAAGTATTGTATTCCACTCAAAATTTCGATACCGAGATTTCATAGCAAAATACATGTTTTGAGGTATACTGAATGCATATAAAGCATTTTTGGAAACATGTCCGTGTGTGTGTGTGTGTGTGTGTGTGTGTGTGTGTGTGTGTGTCTGTCTGTGAACAGCATAACTCAGAAACGAACAGTTGGATAAACACCAAACTTGGTATTTAGGTTCAGTATCTCCCAGAGATGCGACACGAAGGTTTTCAAGAAAATCCCGCCACCCCGGATTACCCTTTACATGGAAAATTTTTCGAAAATTTTAATTTTCTCAAAAATGGCTTAACGATTTTGATTAAAATATCATATGTTTAAGATATTTTTATGACAAATGAAATGTATTTCTCGAATTTTCTGGGAATGTCTCCAAAAGTATTCGTCGTTGTGAACGACTTTTGCATAACTGGTAAACCATAAGAGATAGATAAACGTTTATTACACAAAAAATGTAGATCGCGTTAAAATACACAATTTATCATATACATTATTTTTGTTGAGTGAACCATTTTCGAGATATTGCTTGTTATTCCCTTAAATTTTCCAATACTTATACTTTTTCTCAAATGGGAATCCGTTATTCATTCTTTTGTCCTGGTAATGCAAAGAAAATGGAATACTCCACATAGCAACCAGGTCTTAAAATATTTGACTATCGCTTAAAGTCGACCAATTCCCCTTGCATCTACAAGAAAATTACCAATAAGATTAACATCTCGATATCTCATATGAAGCATATGAAGAATAAGTGTTTGTATAAATAGTTTGTACAAGAGTAGAGAAAGTCATGTGAGTGTAACAAATCAGATTTTTAATATTATTTATTGCTTTTGGTTTACACACATACACACACACATTCTTATTCATGCTTTTGCACTTCAGGATGAGTGGAATAGGATAAGAAACAATCCTAGAATAAAAATTTCACCCCCCAGCCGGAAACCGAAACAAGGAGCTCTGGAATTAGTGTCTAACATCTAGTCATTTGACAACAGAGTCAGTCAATAACCTATTATTTTGTGGTTTAAGTGGAGGTTTATTTGTGGCCTATCTGTTACATTTCTGTTTCTAGCTGTTACCCCTGGCTGTTTCCTATCATATAATAAGATCCTTAGTGGCTTAGGAAATTTCTTTTGAAGATTTTTCTTTGCCATAAGAAAAACATACTTTCGATGATAGTGTTTTTGTTTTCATCCACTTGATGCTCATGATACCATACGTGCTTTTGTATTTAACCTTCCAGATATTGATTATGTATATATTCTGTTGCATACATGCAATATAATTTGAAAGGTAGAATCAGACGACTGAAAAATTCGATGCCATGGCCGAAATTTGAATCACGGATTTCCCGGTCTCCGTGTGGTTACTCTAACCACTGAGCTACCAGGGTAACATGTCGGTACGACATTAAATTCCCCAACTGATTCGTATTTTTCCCGGTAAACCACAAGGAGATCTCAATTTGTATTGAGATGACATATCCCAATGGCGACTTACAATGTTGTAAGTAGTTTAAGTCCCGGGCTTCATAGTTTCAACCACTATTAGGTCAATTAATGGAATTAATTAAAGTACTTATAACATTATAAGTCGTTATTGGGGTATGTTATCTCAATACAATTTAAGAAATTTAATATCGTACCGGCATGGTCCATGGTAGCTCAGTGGTTAGAGCAACCGGATGGAAACCGGGAAATCCGTGGTTCAAATCCCGGCTATGGCATTGAATTTTTCAGTCGTCTGATTCTACCTTTCCAACCTTGTCCAACACACGGCAGAACAATTAATTTCATGCAATATCATTATTTTGACAATTGAATTCTGTATACTTCTGTATAAATATTAAACTATAAAAAATTGACAAAAATTTACCAAACAAAAACTGTAGATCACTTTAAAACACAACTTATTTCACATAGGATTATGGTATCAGCCATTTCCGAGATATCCGTTTTTATTGGTTAGAATTTTTCAATATTTTGTCATTTCTTGAAGCGGTCATCAGTCAGTTGTTTCTCACCATGTCATGGAAAGAACTTCAAGGCTAGCATATACTGATGGGCTTTTAAACATTTGACTATATCCCTCTTGTACCTACAACGAAATGTGTATTGAAACCAGTGAATAGAAAAATAAGCTCTTGTAAGAATAGTTCGCAAAAGGTATATAAAATAAACGATAGTAAATTGAGAAAGTCATGTGAATATAACACATCTTTTTTTCTTAAGCTGGTAACCCATATTCTCAGGAACATTTCACGCTAAAACTGAAAGTCTGCACGTATTCAGAGATTTCCTCAGCATTTTTGCAAAGGTTTATTCCAAATAAACATTTCACATTTCGTTATAGATACAAAGGGAACAGTGATCGTCAAATGTTTAAGAAGTTAACACTATATGCTGGCCTTAAAATTCCACACTGTTTCGATAGAATCGCGAAAAATAACTGAATCTTGACTTAAGAGAATGAACAAGTAATGAATAATCCAAACCTTTAATAACAGATACCTCAGAAATTGCTTATGCATTAAAAGAATTTATTTGAAATAAATTGTGTGTACAGTGTTTGTGTAGCAGTAAGTCTATCACTTAAAGTTTACCAGATATACAAAATTCCTTCCGGTTGAAGAGGACTTCACAGGCTGTTCTTAGAAAATTCCAAGATATACATTTTATTTGTCATATAAATATGTTTAATATATGGTATGTTAATGAAAATCGTTAAAGACACTTTTAAGAAAATCAAAATTTTCGAAAAATGTTCCATGTTTCATGGGGGTGGGGATTTTCTTATGAATCGTCGTGTCGCATACTTGAAAGACGAACTTAAATAGCAAGTTAGACACAGATACACAGAAAAAGAAAAAAAATAGAGTTTTTACTTATGGACGCTCTTTAACTGCTGTGGTCATTCTATATATTGATCGTGAAAGACCGGAAATTTTGCTCAGAGGCCTCTTTATCAGGTTTGAGGTTCTTTTACGTGCCGTACATCTATGTCACGGAACCGCCGGCTTTACTTCCCTTCCGAAGGAAGGCATACCAAGGATACTTACGCCCGAAAAAATCCATCGCCCTCCGCTGGGTTTGAACCCGCGACCTCTGGAACTAGAGCCTAACATGGCAACTACTACACCACGGAGGACGATACAGACAGACGTAGAAACTTTTTCTAATTTTTTTTATTTATTATTATTATTATTTTTGGAGGTATTCTGGTGGTCCTTCAAAACATTATTTCCGGTGAAATATCGTATCGAATTTTTGGATGGGATGCAATACCTCCTTGGTACGTGGTAGAGAAAGTAAAAATGTATTTAAACTGTATCGTGCTTAAAAAGAGGAAAATGCAGTTTATAAAACTACACAGAAAGAGAAGGGAGAGAGAGAGAGAGTTTATTGAAAAATTCTGCTTCCTTCATGAAAGCTGCTGTATACAAAGCTTACCAGGATGCAAAACAGTATATACATGCAATATAAAAATTTCGGATAACATCTGACACATAATTTAACTCATAAATAACAAATCTAAAATTAGAAAATTATTTCCTAGAAATAGATATAACATTTTTACTTTCTCTACTACGTATACTAAGTAGGGGAAGTATTGTATTCCAGCCATAAATTCTATATCAAGATTTCACCGGAAATATATGTTTTGAGGTCCCCTGAATCCCCAAAAAGCATTTTTGGAACATGTCCGTGTGTGTGTGTCTGTGTGTGTGTCTGTGAACAGCATAACTCAGAAACGAACAGTCGGATAAACACCAAACTTGGTATTTAGGTTCAGTATCTTCCAGAGATGCGACACGAAGGTTTTCAAGAAAATCTCCCCAGCCCAGATTACCCTTTACATGGAACATTTTTCGAAAGTTTTAATTTTCTCAGAAATGGCTTTAACGATTTTGATTAAAATATCATATATTTAAGATACTTTCATAACAAATAAAATGTATACCTTGAATTTTTTGGGAATGTCTCCAAAAGTATTCTTCATTGTGAACTAATTTTGCATAACTGGTAAACCATAAGAGATAGTCAAAATTTTCTACACAAAAAATGTAGATCGCATTAAAATACACAATTTATGTCATATACATTTTATTTATTGTGTGAACCATTTTCGAGATATTGCTGGTTATTCTCTTAAATTTTCCAATACTTATACTTTTTCTCAAATGGGAATTCGTTATTCATTTTGTTTTTGTCCTGGTAATGCAAAGAGAATGGAATACTCCACATAGCAAACAGCTCTTAAAACATTTGACTATCGCTTAAAGCCTACCAATTCCCCTTGCATCTAGAAGAAAATTAGCAATAAGATTAACATCTCGATATCTCGATTAACATGAAGCATATGGAAAGTAGTTTGTACAAGAGTAGAGAAAGTCATGTGAGTGTAACACATCAGATTGTTTTGTCAATTTTCAAAATGTAGTCTCCTTAACATTTTGCCGGAATAGACCACTCGCACTTTCCTATTAATGATAGTAGAGATGATTCGCGGTATGGTATACCTGATTTGGGGGAGTTATTTAGGACCATAAAATATTAATTTCTGCTAGAATGACTGTTGAATTCTTAGGCTACAGTTTCTCCGTTTTGGTTGGAGTTTTCGCTGCGAATCTTTTAGGCTGATCTCACTCGAAACATGCATTTTTCGCTTTTTCTCAGAAAAGAGCTGCTGCATTTTCATTCAATCCCTCCGATTACTTTATTTTCCATTGCAGTGCGAATGTAAGACAATAGCATGCATGGAAATTTTTTGGAAGATCGGGGACAATCCTGTGGTAGGATGACAACCAAGCCAAGGAAGTTTGCATGGAAATATTTACCTTGCCGCCAATAAATTACTCTGAGCCGTTGCACGGTGGAATCCTTGAGCGATGACGCATATGGTGGGAGTGAATTGGGACATGAGCAGAATTCTGTTAAGGAGTAACGCAGTCACTTGTTTACTGACCGTACTTTCTCCAAGTCCACTTGATCCAGACATCGATAAATTCACATGTCGCTCTTGGGTCATTGGAAACTCATTTCAACACGTGTAAAACGCTTTTGTAATCTACTGCTACGCCAGAATTCAATATTTTTCAATAAGGTGAACGCGTGTAGTTTCAAACAGCAGTATTCTGAGAACACTTCGTTTAATAATTGTATTTAGAATACAAATTTGGGCTGCAAAATTAGAAACTGAGCTTCTAGTAAGAGTTGTATTCTGAAAATGTTACAGAATCCATATTTATTAAACCACAAATCCATCTATGGATACTTCCGAGTAAAAGGACACACGTATGCCAAAACTGAATTTATCATATTACATGAGGGGTCAAAAACTGAAAATGAATTATATTGTAATATGAAAGTAAAGATCATCATAGTGCTATCCTTGGTATTAAATTTAATAAACTCTTAAAAATTAACTATCTTCGTCTTTCTAAACGTCTCCTTGGTGACTTTTTGTTAATTAATATTCAGTATAAATGATAAACTTTATGACTTATTCTTTCCCCATTGTACGGGACATGTAATGCAACTTGCGTTCTAAAATCAAATAATGGATAATGTACCTAATGTTTATATTCATTAATGTGTAATGCCTTTCTAAAATAGACAATTTTAATTATACTTGCACAAATTTTGTAATTATAATTTTGAAGAATGATAATTGTTAGGTTATTGCTATTATTATTTTGCTCCACGTTCTGGCGCCAATTTGAAATAGCTTTGTTGTCGATGTTAGCCCCACGTTTGGGGAACCAATTTGAAGAAGATTTTGTTTGTATTGAAGGAATTGTATTATTTATTTCAACTGTTGGAGAATCGAACTTGTAGTAGTTGCAACCGCACGTATGTTAAACAGTTTCCGGTAGCCTTCGCCCCAAATGTACTTTCAGGTGGCCTTTGCCCCAAGTTTAAAAATATTAACTTTGTAATTTGACTGTTTGTTTAAGTATTAAATATTTATATTTGCCTCGGCTGCGTCAGTATGTATTTTAGAAACATGGAAGTCTTGGCAGGGCGTGATGCGACAAGAATGTAGGCTTACACAGATTTTAAGTTTTAATTCACTCCTTTTTATTAATCCTTGACACAATCTAAATAACACTTCACTGATATCGAGAGCTGTGAGATACTTTTTAACACGTATATTTATTTTTCGTCTCACACGAATACGTATTATATTTCTCTCGAGGACGCATCTTGCATCCGGCTACACGGTCTGCAAGCAACTGACTTGAATTCAACCGTCTAAATTGTAAATTTCTGTATTTCAAGTCTCTGATTGGCTAATCCTACTCCAATAGAATACCCTCATTTAACTAAAGCTTTTTCTGGTTGTTGATTGGCTATTTTTATAAACTGTCACTAAAATTACATTAATGCTTCCAAGAATCACAAGTAACATTTAAACTCTCAAACTCATTATTGCCTCAAGGTTACCTCATTGTTACCTCGTTGTTAGCAACATTTAACTTACTTCTCACAGCTCCTACATTATTAAATTACGTAATGCATTCACATAACATTTTTGAACATGTTTCCAATAATATAAGCATATGCAATGACTGTTACATACATTTTACAAATTATTACATAAAATTGCTTCAAGGAGGGCTGTTATTGAATTTACATATTATATAATTTGATTGAAATCATTTATGTGTTAAAAATACTGCCTCATTTTATACAAATTTGAAGTGTGACGAATAGAGCAGAGTCCTTAAAGTGCAGTTGGGTTACTGCAAAGTTCTTGAAGTTGATGCATTTTATGTATGAAATATAACTTTTCGATCCGTTTTACTCTTGAATCAAATATTTCTATAAAGTAAAATTTTCAATAAACACCTTGGTTTGCTGTTGATTTCTTATGCCAGTCAATGTCATGTTGTAGGGCGAATTACCATAGAATGGTCCCAATGGCTTTTGAAAAATGAGTAAAAGTTGATATACTGCAGTTTCTCCTACCTCTATATCACTTACCCAAATAGATTTTCCTCCAAAAATACACGTTTTGAGTAACAACATCAGATCTGTTTACCTATTTGACTGTCGTCATAACCTCCTCTGTGCTCTGTAGCTACAACAAAATGTGGGCTGCCACTGTGGTCGATTGGCCAATGTACTGACTTATCATCCCAAAGGTCGCTAGTTCGATTCTCGGCTGGACATGGGAATTTTTCTGTAATTAGAATCATTTCCAACCATCCGCGGATTCTTTGAGTATGACTAGAGAGAAAGAGAGTGAGTAAAAGTGAATGTGAGTGTTCAAGGTAATAATTTACTGTTTCAGAATCCAATATCATCGACACTAAGGAGTTGCTTCTAATGCCAAAGCCACCGGTAAAACATAGAAGTCAAATGCGGCCATATAAATGAAGCAATGAACAAAACAATGTACAATGAAACATAGATGCCGACTAAGTGGGGGCAAGGCACTTCGGCCCTCCTACATTATAAAGCCAGCGACTGGCATCAATTTAACCGAAGGGGCCTCCCCACAAAATTCCATAATAGATCTCTCATTAAACAAACAAAAATTGTTTAAATAGACCGAACGGAGTTGCAACGGATTACTTTTATCTCAAATGCAGAGTTCAAATGTTAAACAAAAGCAATGATGACGCAACCTAGGTTTCAGTTAGTATCGGATCAGCATCCGAGTACACTAATACTGAATTGTTCTTCTAAGCATTATAGATTATAAAGTATTTTACAGCTGTATTATCTGCGATATGTTTCTGAAGCAAAGAGTAGTGAAAATTCAATTCATTTTGTGTAAGAAATCAATTTTAGGAATCACGTTACATCTATTTTTCGAATTCGGTACTATCGTAAGTAGTAGCAAGCTTTTAAAATTACTTTTATCATTTGTGTGGCCAGGGACTGAAATTCTTTGTCGCCTAAACGCTGTTGTTATCATCCAAAGTCATGAACTTCGAACTTTGTAAACAGGAATGACAATGACAATGAGCAGCTGATGGAGAGCGCACCTAGCATCTCGACCCCCAATCGATCTTTTGTGCTTACACTCCCAAGAGAACGGATGAGGTGAGAGAGCCGTAGGAGAGTGTGCGCTGCAGAGCAGGCCGGCGCAAACTGACAGAGATGCGTAGAGTTCCCTAATAGTTCCAGGCTGACCACCCGGCCAGGGGAGGGTCACTAGAGGGACTGGGGAAACACAATCCGGCAGGGGAGGTTCGATAGGCTTTCCTATAGCAGGGCCAAGAAGAAATTTCAAAATACCAAGCTTATACGCCATCTCCCCGACACCGTCCGAATCACAGCCAGAGTCAACCTGAAACATGAAAGAGGGAAATCAAATGAGAGGAAATGGGGGAGAGAGGAAAGTCGTGGTAGAATACACCACTCCAGCTTCGCCTTTGCCAACCAGAGAAAAGGTCAGGCCACCGGGAATCGATCCCAGGACTTCCTGAACGCGAGCCTCACACGTTACCGCGGAGCCGTCTCGCTCGGTAAGCAAGAATGACCTTACGCCTTATTACTACATACGGCACCTCAGGCGGTGGATACTGGTGATACATGAAATTAAATGATAATTGGAAAAGGAAATTTGGGAACTAAACATTTCAGGCAAAAGTTAGGATACCTCCTTGACATTTGCTAGTTGTGCCGACTGAGGAAAACCTGGAGAAAATCTCAGTCAGTGAGGACGGTCCTGGTGGGATTTGAACCACAGACCTCTCGCTCATTTGTGCATGTCTTAACGATCTCGCCCACCCGTATCGGTAGGAATGGACTGAGATGCAACACTTTCGCCAGAAAACAGTAAAATAATACTCAGCATACCTTATATTATTTTTCTTCATACTTCAAATTTATTTAAATTCATTAAACAACATTTCAAAAGACAGCAGAGACTTGATGAAGAAGATAAATTAAAAGATATAGATTATAAGAATACTAAAGATAGAGTTGGTACACAAAAAAAGCCAAAGAGAAATTGCAGTGGCCTTATTTAGGATGGCAACTGGCCACGATTGCCTTGCAGAACACCTCTACAAGATAGGATGCCTACCTACACCCAAGTGTAGTCTCTGTGAAGATGTCATCCTGAACAAACAGCATCTCGCCAAATGCAAAGGCCTTAAAAGTGATAGCTTATAGACTTTATATTCGGAAGGCAGAGGGAAAATGATGCAGATCAATTAATCCCCAGTGCCATTGGTGAATAACAACTTTAAATTTATGAACCTTTCAGGCAATTAAAGCATCTGTACTGTACTGTGATTAAACACCTTTTATTTAGTATATTCACTAATTATGTTATTAATACCCAACTTTATTGCACAATCCTGCCCAAACGTATAACAAATCGGTGCCTGTGCACTGAAACATTTCTGGGGATATTTGTTACAGTTAATAGGAAGTAGAAAGCAAAACAAATTTCGTATGAATTAATTTTAGAACAGGTATAGAAATACAGGGTTATTCTAAATTAATTACCTGAAAGTATGAATGAATTATTTCGAAACTGTTGACGGAAATTTATTCCGATGTTCATCAAACCTTATGTCATATCATCAAGTTTTAAACATGGTCGGCAGACTTCGCTACATGCACTCGCTCGCTCGTCTGGCGGGGAAAATGTGAAGCACTCGCAACACCTGGGGCCTAGTAAGCAGTCGCCATGGAGTCTTACAGCGGTGCGGAGCGCGCGCAGTGTTGTCTGTGGTTTCATGAAATTAAATCGCAAATTACCACACAAAGACGTTTTCGTACAAAGTATCAAAAAACTTCCCCTCAGGTGAAAATTATCAAAACATGGTATGATCGATTCGTAGAAACAGGTTGTGTGGGACACCGAGAGAAAGGACAGGGACGCCCATCTGTAGCAGGCCACGTTGTGGAAGCCGTGAGAAGAACTTATGCACGAAGTCCAAAGAAGTCTACAACTAGAGCAAGTTTGGAGCTGTCCATTCCACAACCTACGGTATGGAGAATTTTACGACAACGACTGCAGTGTAAGGGGTACAAGTTGCAACTGGTTTAGGCATTGAGTGCTAATGACAAGCTTAAACGTTATGAGTTCTGTGCGGACATGCTGAACAGATGGAAGAAGACGATAGTTTTCTTAATAAGATTGTGTTCGGTGACGAGGCAACTTTTCACCTTAGTGGTACAGTTAATCGCCAAAATCTAAGGATATGGGGTACACAGAAACCGACGAATGCCTGGAACATACACGTAACTCACCAAAACTGAATGTGTTTTGTGCGCTAAGCTCCGTGAAAGTGTATGGACCATTCTTTTTTATGAGAAGACTGTGACTGGCATCACATATCTAGATATATTAGAAAACTACCTGATACCACAGTTGCAAGTAGATATGAGAGATGATTTCATTTTTCAACAAGATGGAGCACCTCCTCATTACCACCATGAGGTCACTACGTACCTATCCCACACCACTCCCGCTTGGATTGGACGTGGCGGGAACATAGCTTGGCCTCCACGATCTCGCGATTTAACACCGCTGGATTTTAGTCTGTGGGGTTACATTAAAGATAACGTGTACAACCCTCCATGAGCTTCGTCAACGAATTAACGTAGCGGTAGCTCGGGTAGATGCGGACATGATCACGCGTATCTGAGATGAACTGTCGTACAGGTGGGATATCTGCCAGTGACAAAAGGGAGTCACATTGAACATTTGTAAACATTGCAAATAAAACTTAATGTTAATGTCAATGTATGTAATCGAAATAAAAATAAACTACGTAAGATAACTATGTATAATTTAGCTTTATTATCAAGTAACTAATTTAGAATAACCCTGTACTTGGTACCGGATAGTGAAAGTCAGGGATTGTATTATTTTTATAGGATCATTTTCATAAGGAACGATTTACATTAAAGAATGATACAATAAAATGAAACTAGGAAGCGGGAAGACTACGATAAATGTGAAATGAGCTCCAGATGTCACACGTTCGGAATCCCCACTATAGAGTAGCTGTGGGCTTTAATGGAGTACACGTTTCTATTAAACAAAAGCAGATGTCACTTCCCAACTTGTGAGCAACTCCATGTGTGTTAGTGTGCAGGGAAAACCATCACGATTCTTACTCAAACGAAGCGTAAATTTGCAGTAAAACACGAAAACGTGCCAGAGTTTCCCGAAAAAACAGAAGTCACGTATAGCACTTATCCTTTAGTGGCAATGCTTTCGACCGTTATCTGTATCTGCCGATATGATCACTGTTCTAAAAATATTTATTCACATAAGAGGGTTTTATCCGCATTAAAATACAAAACCACTTTGTTACCTAGAATTATATTGCTTAAACAGGTAACATATTGGTTTATTTTACATTAAAACTGCGGACTTTAATTTATACCTCTTCATATTTAAACATTCATTTGGCATTTGGAATTTAATTATATTTTAAATCATCTTCTTGACTGCATGGATTGGGCAAATTGCCTGTTCCGTCTTCCTTTGCTCAGCTCCACCTTTTCCATGAGCATCCAACAACCCTTCTATCTCGTAGTTTATTCCTTTGTATCATCAGTGGTATTCTCCCATTATTCATTATAATCAAATGTTTCCAATTCTCTTTGGACTATTCAATTTTATCATTTACTTTTTATATAGGAAACTGTTCTTCCTTATATCTTCATTCCGGAAGGGATCTCTTCTGGTACAACCTTTTAGCCTTCTAAAATCTCATTTCTGCTAATTTACTTTTATCTTTCTCTCTCATAGTCTAGGATTCACTGCCATACATCAACGTTGGAACGGCCATTGTTTTATAAAATTTAATTTTTGTATCTTTTCTAGTCTTATTTTGTAATGAACTTGTTATTTTGCCACATATTTTATGAAATTTATTTTCTATGTCTTATGTCTGTCAAAAATTATATTACAACCAAGTAATCAAAGTGGGGGACTTTTCTAATATTTGCCTTCTATGATAATTTTAGATATGTTAGGACATTTTCCTATGTCTGTCATAACTTTTGATTTACTTTTTGATACTTTCGTGTTATAATTATTTCCTATAATATTCGACTTATAGACGGAGAGTTGCAGGTTATTTTCACTCTTTTGCATTAATACATCATCAGCATATAATAATATTAAAATAATAATTTCCACCTATCTGCATACTTGAATTTATATTTTAAATAAGTGATAAATTGCGAACATTATACTAAAATCGATAGACTCAAACGCAGCTTAAATTTGTGTTTTTTCTGAAAAAAATGTAAGGTAACAGAACTTGATTCAAGATAACCATCGAATGCGAGCTAAAATGACGAATGTTTATTTCTATTATAAATTCTGTATTTCTGAATTAAATCTTCTACATTAAATATACAGTAAAAATATCTTTGCTCATCTATTTAGTTAAGGATGAAGGGTGAAAATCTTATTCCCAATGGTATCTGGACTCCTTCAGTCTCTTCCTTTTGGAATGACAGTTCCCTCAATTTCCAATTGTTGCATGCTGTCCATTTCTGGATTCGGGGAACGAAGGCATTCCGTTATGCCTGCTTTAGTTTCACATAAAAATTAAAAATTGATTTTATATGCATTTCTTATGCAAAGATAAATGTTTATAAAACTAATTTAAAGCCTTCTTCTGAGTGCCAATTTTTAGATTAATCTACACTGTCATTATGATATCAATAAATACTCAAATTACCAAAATATAATCAACAACTGTTAACACCACCGTAACATTCATTTGGTAAACGATTTGATTTCTAGAATGACCCATTCTGAAGGCTCCTTAAAAGAGTACCTCGAGCAAAGGCAAGATTTTGACTCTTGTCGTTCTAACTGACCAATTCACTGCAGTAGGACTCTGACCGCGGCCTTGTACAGGTCGGACACTAAGGTATCCCTGTCGCTGCGCACTGAAACAGGATATATAATTTTTATCAATTCTATGAACAGTGCACAACTTAAAATTATGATATGACAGCCACAGAAGTTTTCTTCGTGCTTGTACAGATGTCTACTTAATATACAGATGTCACACTTGCTATACGTAAGTGTACACCATTCTTGATCAAACCCTTGTTGATCGAGGGTCATCGAAATGTAGTCAAACAATTGCAGTTACGGCGCATCAATGTTAATTCTCGTTCAACGAACCACCATCAGTTGACCGTCGCTAAGTTGCAGAACGCTGAAGAAGTTTTATTGTTGTATATTTATTTGCCACACGCTTTGGAAGCCAATTTGAAGAAGTTTTATTGCTGCTATGTATGGAAAGCCGAACTTGAAGTAGTTGCAACTGTTTATTTAAATATTATATGTTTATGTTTGCCTCGGCTGCGTCAGTATTTATACTTTCTTTTTAGAGACATGAATGTCTTAGCAGGGAATGGTGCGACTGGAGAATGTAGCCTTACACAGATTATAATTTTACTTCACTCCATTTATTAATGCTTGACACGATTTAAATAACACTTCACTGATATGTATATATCAGAGAAGTGGTATTTAAATTTATATATATATATATATATATAGAGAGAGAGAGAGAGAGAGAGAGAGAGAGAGATGTGAGATTTTCTTTATTAATTACTTGCACTTTTTAACACGTAAACTATTTTTCGTCTCACACTGAATACGTATTAAATTTCTAGGACGCATTTCGCGTCCGGTTAGGAACACTGTCTACATCCAACTGACTTCTGAATTTGTAAATTATGCTATATTTCAGTTTCTGATTGGCTAATCCTACTCCAATAGAATACCTTCACTTAACTAAAGTTTTTTCTGGTTGTTGATTGGCTATGTTATAAACTGTCACAAAAATTACATTATTGCTTCCAAGAATTACAAGTAGTATTGTTAAACTTTCAAATTCATTATTGCATCAAGGTTACCTCATTGTTACCTCATGGTTAGCAACTTTTAATCTATTATTCTCACAGCTCCTACATTATTAAATTATGTAATACATTCACATAACATTATTAAACATGTATACAATAATATAAACATATACAATGACTGTAATATACACTTTTTATACATTGTTACATACACATATAGCTTTAAGGCGGGCTGTTATTGAATTTGTATATTATATAATAAGACTGATATCATTTAAGTGTTAAAAATACTACGCTCATGATTCTACGAGAATACTCAAAGGAATGATCCAACCAGGTTGCAGTGCATTCAGTCTCCTTGTCTATAGCTTCGTTTTTGTTTTGATTTTGAAATGCTGTGTGACTGCTCATTATTTTGGCAGTAAACGAAAATAGAAAATAAAAAGTGGTCTCCAAATTTTTCTCGGCATAAATGGGCGTTGTGTTGTAACTAGCTGTGTCATATTCCAATAAAATGGAAAATAACTGATTCATGTTCTTTTAAGGACAAATAGCAGGCATGGATGCATTTAAACATGCCAGCAGGCGATTTGTAATAATCAAATAAACAAGTAAATCGCTATTTGCTAATATAGCGTCAGTCATGATGTGTAATTTAATTTCGGAAAATGAAAGGAGTTATTTATACTGAATATTTATAATATCTAGTGTTTTAATAATACTGCATTCCTTAACTCACAATAATGATATGTCGTAAATAATTGTAGGTTAACAAATGTAATAATTGAGTTTAAATTTTAGTTTCAATTACTTGACTAACGTTATTCAAATGATGACTGGCGCTTTAATAAATACTTATGCAGTAATAAATGCATGTCTATAGTTCCCACGATACTCGGAAATACAGATTTGATGAAATCCATCCTAGATCCTTCCATGGGAGCGACACAAATCGTGAACAAAAAGAAGTATTATATCCAACACATCACTGATATACCCAATATTAAAAGCTCCTGTACCGTATGATCCCAAAGTTGTAAAAACTCTATTCATGGGCGAAACATGGTGATTGCGGCTAGGAATCTCTAACCTCTCAGCATTTCACTTACTCGCTATCGTGAGTTGCTGTCGTTCTAAACTGATGTTTGTTACTTTCAGGAATCACCATCGTATTTTATTTTATTATTTTATTCAAAAAGAAACCTTTCAGCTTTCCCAAAAGTAGGGGCTGCCAAATAGACGAAGCTTAATATGTTTACAAATGATTTTATAAAAACAAAAATAGCAGAAGAAGACAAAACATGGTTATCATTGAAAAAGAAAAAGAAAACAGCGGAAAATGATACATTAGAGGGGAAAGTATTAAAAGTGTGGGTCTTCTTCTGTTAATCATACGCTACAGAATTAAATTAATATGAACATAGATGATTTTGGAGAATTTTGATTGAACCTTTAAGAGCAAAAACTGCAATGTTGTACATAAAATTGGCTTTGAGACTGAAAACTCAGCAATGTGCCCAGATATGGTTCCTTTTGCTCCAAACATCAGTCCAATAACTTCAATGGATAATAAATCGTACTTCTCAAAGTGGTAGGGGATTTTAGGCTCGTAGATTAGACATTTTTCAGTGTGTACTTCAGCTGGTTGTTGTTCATTCTGCTCCATTCTCACTGTTGAATCGATGATATATCCGGATGATGAGCCTGTTGGGATGGAGAGTATGTCAATCCGACGAGAGGAGCCGTCTTGAGAGAGTCCATGCACCTCCTCAAATACTGTATGACCTTTTAGTTTTAAGGCTTCAGCAATAATGGATCTAATTTTATGATGCCAACAATTCCGCGGTGTCTCTCCGAAAGGACAGGCGCCCAAAACTTGACCAAGAGTTTCCATCTCACAGTTTCTTTAATGCTGTTTTCCATTCACTACTGGTAAGCTAGTCAGGTTGTCGAATCCATTTATTAGCTGGAGTGTACCGCTTGTATAGTACAACACCTTAATACTGTATCGTTTGAAAGGTGTAATTGTTCTTCAAATTTCCTGTCTCCATACTCTTTAAGAGAGTTGCCACTTTTTACAACCCTCCGGCTTTGACTTTGGTCACGATTTAGGTAACCTGGGTGCATCATCCTGGTTTCAATACCTTCAAGAAAATCGAAACGGGCAGCCACTTTGTGCATCTTGACCGCAATCAACGGAATTGATCGGTGCAGCATCTGTGATCAAAGTTGACTATAATCAACTGTCTCCTTTAACTTTGATCATCGTCAATGCATCAAAAAATCGCGTTGATCGCCGTCAAATATCGAAATGACCGCAATCAAACATTGATCCAGAATGGTGCACATGCCCATAAGTGTGTTTAAAATCATGTAAGCATTTTAGTAACAGAGTTACATTTCTTTTAAACTGCAATTTGTAAATTTTGTTTCTGGTATATGTCTCCTCAGAGTTGTTTGTGTTCTGATTCCCTCTGTTCCTTTCTCATGGAGCATGCTTCCTCATTCCGCGTTTCAAACTATTTTTCCTCACTTCAGTTTCTACACTGACGGTGCAATACTCTGTAACACCTTCCTTGCTTTTTTATTCAAGGCTTTCCTTGCCAAGGCTATTCTATCCCTGGCTTCTTCACAACAGCTTTGGTTACTACACAAAACCGCCCACTTACTCCATCATATTCAGCACTTCAAAGCATGTGTTTCTGGCGAAAACTCGGTACCGAATGCTTAAGTAAAATACAATACCAGCTCAACCTTCATGAATGTGAGAAAGTAACAATGTGATCTGTTATAATCGCAAGACTTTATATACCCATTATAATCTACTTTCATATCTATTGTTTTTCTTTTTCTTGTTAATCATGATAAATAATAAGGTTCCAGTTTGCATTTTCTTGTAGCAGCATATAAACATTTAGTACGTGCGTACGATAATGCAATGTAAAAATTCTTATGTGTTACACTCACATGACTTTTTCTACTCCTGTACAAACTATTTTTACAAACGCTTATTATCCATATGCTTCATGTTAATCTTATTGCTAATTTTCTTGTAGATGCAAGGGGAATTGGTAGGCTTTAAGCGATAGTCAAATATTTTAAGAGCCGGTTGCTATGTGGAGTACTCCATTCTCTTTGCATTACCAGGACAAAAAAAAAGAATAACGAATTCCCATATGAGAAAAAGTATAAGTATTGAAAAATTTAAGGAATTAACAAGCAATAACTCGAAAATGGTTCACTCAACAACAAAAATGTATATGACATAAATTGTGTATTTTAACACGATCTACGTTATTTGTGCAGTAAAATTTTGTCTATCTCCTATGGTTTACCAGTTAGGCAAAAGTCGTTCACAATGAAAAACACTTTTGGAGACAGAAAATTCAAGATATACATTTTATTTATAATGAAAGTATCTTAAATATATGATATTTTAATCAAAATCGTTAGAGCCATTTTTGAGAAAATAAAATTTTTCGAAAAATGTTCCATGTAAGGGGTAATCTGGGGTGGGGGGATTTTTTGAAAACCTTCGTGTCGCATCTCTGGAAGATACTGGACCTAAATACCAAGTTTGGCGTTTATCCGACTGTTCGTTTCTGACCTATGCTGTTCACAGACACGCACACGGACATATTTCCAAAAATGCTTTTTTTTTATTCAGGAGGCCTCAAAACATGTATTTCTGGTGAAATCTCGGTATCGAATTTTTGGGTGGAATACAATGCTTCCCCTACGTACTATACGTAGTTGAGAAAGTAATTATTACCGGAAACTTTTTGGCTTCCAACAGACGGAGGACAGCATGCTGGGACTTGATTCTAAACAATCAAAACTGGCCAAACTTGGGCACATACTTAATGGAAGTACGTGTACTAAGAGATAAAGTGTTTATGTAAATTTTCTTTAAATATGTGTGGCACTTGAACACTGGTGTGCATGAGTGTGTGATTCAGACTATTTTTACTTTCTCTACTACGTATAGTAAGTAGGGAAAGTATTGTATTCCACCCAAAAATTCGATACCGAGATTTCACCGGAAATATATGTTTTGAGACACCCTGAATCCAAAAAAAGCATTTTTGGAAACATGTCCGTGTGTGTGTCTGTGTGTCTGTTTGTGTGTCTGTCTGTGAACAGCATAACTCAGAAACGAACAGTCGGATGAACACCAAACTTGGCATTTAGGTTCAGTATCTTCCAAGGATGCGACACGAAGGTTTTCAAGAAAATACCACCGCCCCAGAGTACCCTTTACATGGAAGATTTTTCGAAAATTTTAATTTTCTCAAAAAGGGCTCTAACGATTATGATTAAAATATCATATGTTTAAGATATTTTTATGACAAATAAAATGTATATCTTGAATTTCCTGGGAATGTCTCCAAAAGTATTCTTTATTGTAAACGACTTTTGCATAACTGGTAAACCATAAGAGATAGACAAAATTTTACTACACAAAAAATGTAGATCGCGTTAAAATACACAATTTATGTCATATACACTTTTTTAGTTGAGTGAACCATTTTCGAGATATTGCTTGTTATTTCCTTAAATTTTCCAATACTTATACTTTTTCTCAAATTCCTTATTCAATTTTTTATGTCCTGGATATGCAAACAGAATAGAATGCGCCACATAGCAACCAGCGCTTAAAAGATTTGACTATCGCTTATAACCAGCATGTTCCCCTTGCATCTCCAAGAAAATTAGCAATAAGATTGACATCTCGATATCTCGATTAACATGAAGCATATGGAGAATAAACGTTTGTAAAAATAGTTTGTAGAAGAGTAGAGAAAGTCATGTGAGTGTAGCACATCAGATTTTTCATGTTATATGTATGTATATTGTGTCATGATTATAAAATAGTTGTTTTCTATCGATTCTGCAAGTCATTTACAGATCAGGTATTTTTCTAGAGAGCATGCACGGTCTAATGACTCATGCGATTGTGTTATGCAATTAATGTAATACTAAGTGCTTAATAAATACCACTACCACTACTTTAAATCTTCTTTCGTTGCAAACCTTTTCCATACTGAAAATACTCCAAGCGCTGCAACTTTTTACTTCTTTGTTTGAAAATATTTGTACTCCACCTTAGAAGTAGGTACTTTAAGGAAAGCGACTATATACATGTTTTAAAATTATGCTCCAATTTTGAGAAAATTATTGAAATTTGAAAAAAAAATTCTGAAGTATAAAAAGTGTAAAATCGAATATGATATATATTTTTGTAAGCTTATTAACTGTAAAACCTGAAATTTTGTGTAAATATTTTCAAAAATGCATCGTATGAATCATTCCGATTAGAATATGGAATTTTACACAAAAAAATTAATAGATACTTAAATAAACATGCAAGCTAAAATTTCGAAAAATAGCAAATCGTTGCTATTATTGTGTGTAATACCAGGCACAAATTCCAACAATATACGTATATCTTGTGGACGTTTCAAATTTCACAGATGCATTACCTTAAAAGCTCTTTTATAACTATAAAAATTTCTCTTTCGATTATGGTTTATTTTTAAAACTGTTAAGCAATTTATGCATAATTTGTTATTTTCTTTTAATCATGATTTAATATTTGCTAGAAATGTTTTCAATACTACCTTTTAGTGGTTAGGTATAATGCACATACACATAACATGATACCCTGACATTATATTCTCTCTGTATGACGAAATAAAAGAATGATCACTTAACATTATGAAGTGTACTGTCTAAAAGTTTGAAAATTCAAGGGAACAACAGCGAATGTTTTGGAAATGGTGAATAGCATAAGCATTTATATTAGACATAAGTTTACATATTTAATGAGATTGGTATTTTTCCTATAGTGAGATACTGTGTATCTCTTATTGTTTCTCCAGGTATAGATATAGGCTTTTCATTTCAATACTTCCCAGCATAAATAACCATTTATTTGCTTTTACATTAATTTAAATTAAAACACCCTAATGCAAATAATGAGGGAGAAGTTTAAAACCAAGGTTAGCTATATTTTAGGTTTCGCCCCTCATCCCAGCTAGGGGCTCTTTTTAATAATGGTAATCCTATGTTTTGACTTATTACTTTCTCTACCACCTACCTATAGTAGGCAGAGGATGTATTGCATTCCACCCAAACATTTGAAGGAAGATTTCATTAGAAATACACCTTTTGAGTTTTCCTGAATCCAAAGCAAGAGTTTTTAGAAAAGATGCATGTTTGTGCACTTGGTTCAACATCTTCCAATATTACTATGAAGATTAAAAAAAATTTCCCCATCCAAAGTATCTTTTACATGGAAGTTTTTATTTATTTTTGTTACTCTCAAAAATTCCTAACAATTTTGATTAAAAACAATAATAATAGGTAATAAGTGAAGTGGGCACAAGTGTGCAAAATGTACATAATTTTAGTTTTCAGCACTGAATTCTGACACTGTTTCTGGACGTTTACTCCATTTCAACATGTGGTATGTATCACATTGTACTTCACAGAATTTGCAAACGCATTTATCCGTCGCTGCATGAAATTTATTTTAGTAGCATACTTTATTATGGAAGGCATGATCGACCAGCTGCGTTACAAGGTTCATCTACTGATTCGGTCCTATCCCACTCCTGTCTGACATGGTGCTTGTTGCATAAAAGTCCACTTGGGTCTCATTTCTTTTCCTCAAGTGTTCTGCCATAAGTCTCTATAGGTCTCTGTTGCAGGGAGTAGTAGTTCTTAGTAAAGATCGTCCATCAAAAGTCTCCCTCGTCAGAATATATCTCGATGTAATGAATTTCGACACCCCAATTACTCGCTTGAGGAAAGTAGCCTTCACTTTCTCCCATTCTTTTAGGTCCTTCTTTTTACTTTCTCTACTATGTACAGTAAGTAGGGGAAGTATTGTATTCCACCCAAAAATTCGATACCGAGATTTCACCGGAAATATATGTTTTGAGATCCCCTAAATCCAAAAAAAGCATTTTTGGAAACATGTCCGTGTGTGTGTCTGTCTGTCTGTCAGTCTATGTGTGTGTCTGTGAACAGCATAACTCAGAAACGAACAGTCGGATAAACACAAACTTGGTATTTAGGTTCAGTATCGTCCAGAGATGCGACACGAAGGTTTTCAAGAAAATCCCCCCACCCCAGATTACCCTTTACATGGAACATTTTTCGAAAATTTTAATTTTCTCAAAAATGGCACTAACGATTTTGATTAAAATATCATATGTTTAAGATATTTTCATGACAAATAAAATGTATATTTTGAATTTTCTGGGAATGTCTCCAAAAGTATTCTTCATTGTGAACGACTTTTGCATAACTGGTAAACCATAAGAGATAGACAAAATTTTACTACACAAAAAATGTAGATCGCGTTAAAATACACAATTTATGTCCTATACATTTTTTTGTTGAGTGAACCATTTTCGAGATAATGCTTGTTATGCCCTTAATTTTTTCAATACTTATTTTCTCAAATGGGAATTAGTTATTCATTTTTTGTCTTGGATATGCAAAGAGTATTAATTAATCTGTGGTAAAGGGAATGGTGCTGCGCCTAGCAACCAGCTATTAAGAGATATGTATGTGCTTAAAGGCTACTGTATTTCTATATTGCCCTTGTAAATATATATTCCCCTTACATATACAAGAAAATAAGCAATAATATAGATTCTGCAAATGTTTATCTCGATTAACATGAAGTAGATGGAGAATAAGCTTTCGTAAAAATAGTTTGTACAAGAGTAGAGAAAGTTATGTGAGTGTAACACATCAGATATTTTAGGTTTCCTCCTATTTAAAGTATGTCATATGTCAGAAATTGGACAATGGTCACCTCTAGGGAGCTTTGCTATATACGATCTATGTCGTTTATGGCCCTTATGGCCTTTTCTTTGACATGTACCTACAATTTTGATTAAGATATAATATTTTTGAAGTATTGACATGAGGAATAATATATATATATATATCTTGAACTTTCTGTGAATAGCCACTTCTTTCAGAGTGAAAGTTTTGTAACTATGAAATCAGAGGAGACAAACAAAAACGTGACTAATAAAAGTGTAGAGGAATTTTAAATATCTATGTAATATGTGCGAAATAACTGTCGTTGTAGCTTTAGGCATTGATCAGATGTTTTCAGCGCTGTTGATAGGATTTTTTTTAGTTTCATTTATACCCCGCCGTTAACTGCATTGGTCTTATCGGCGGCCTTTCATTTAGAACTTATTGCCTATTGGCAATGATTTTAACTCGTGTAACTCTTGTCGTTGGGTTTCTTGCACTTTGCTTTTTTAATCATTAGGTCACACACACATTCACACTCTCATTCATACTCCAGACTCTGGGGAGGATAGACATTAATTTTGGCTAGAGAAAACTTCCCACCCTGCAGCCGGGAATCGAACCCGAGACCCCTCGCACAGGCAGTTGCTCTACCGACTGAATTACGGGGCCAGCCTGATAGGAATTCTCAGTATTTCAAGCTACACATCTGTTATGTCCGTTCTTTTGTTTCTCTCCACGCCATGCAAAGAGTATACAAACTATTGAGTCTAGCATGCATATAACGAGCTTCTTTTTACTTTCTCTACTACATATACATATATTTCGCGTTAAAATACACAATTTATGTCATAAACATTTTTTTTATTGAGTGAACCATTTTCGAGATATTGCTTGTTATTCCCTTAAATTTTCCAATACTTATACTTTTTCTCAAATGGGAATTCGTTATTCATTTTTTTTATCCTGGACATGCAAAGAGAATGGAATACGCGACATAGCAACCAGCCCTTAAAAGAATTAACTATCGCTTAAAGCCTACCAATTCCCCTTGCACCTACAAGAAAATTAGCAATAAGATTAACATGAAGCATGTGGAGAATAAGCGTTTGTAAAAATAGTTTGTACAAGAGTAGAGAAACTCATGTGAGTGTAACACAGATTTTTTCCCCTAATACCCTCCTTCTGCACGCATGCTGCCACAACATGCATCCAGTCCTCCTGTCCCCCGCATAATGGGCAAATCCTCCTGCAACCATCATCAAGAATCTTGCGAGCTTTCCATCCTCCCAACCTAAGCCATGCTATTCCCATTCCAAAATATGTTTCCTTACCCCACCCAGCTTTTAATTCATATGCGCGCTTTTTATAAGTTTGTGCCTGACCAATATTGGTAGTTAAAATGTGGCAAATATAAAAAACTATAGGCCTTCTTAAGGTTTAGAATTAATATTATTTTATTATAATTTTTTTTTAATTTTTTTTATAATTTTTGGTGAAACTTCACAGATGCCTCACCTTAACTAATAACTGTTCCAACTCAACTACAGGACAAAGAACTTCTTTCAAGATTGAGCATGTCCATAAGGAAACAGGTTTATGCACGAAGAATATTTATTTACCAATTTTTTTTGTGGTTGTCAGCTGACGTAATAGCACACCCACATGAAGCTCATCAACCCTTCTACGCCATCGATTGGCGAGGAGGGGGCAGAGCTCAAGTAGCGTGGAGGGAGAAGGTCGTTCTCCCCACTACTCAAATATTTCGAGGTCGTTGCATACCTATGGTGCAACTGTCGGCGCGAGTCACCTCCGCTTCCTCTAGCGCGGGTGTAACACCACCCAAAACCGATATCTCAGGAACGCTATGTGCTCTGTCCCCAACTGGGTTTTTCCATTCACAACAACCCTATTATTGCATATCTGCTTGATGATGTAAAGCGAGAAATGTCACGTTCTGACAGCATGACAAATCCACAAGTCATTAAGGAAGAACTGGTGGCAAAAATTTGATCCATAAAATGTCATTTTAAATACGAGTGGTTCAGGAAAAATGGCACACGCCTAGCATTTGAGTATATCAGAAGCTAATTCACAGATGCAGCCAAAAGTCTTGGCAATAAATATTATGTTTAGAAGATGTTAGGTTGCAAACATCAAGGCCTTTTAGAATTGTGCAACTGGAGAAAAGCTAGGTTAGCAGAGATGCCTCATGAACTAAGAAGAGTATCAGCAGAATCTCCGTTAGGCTTTATCTTGTTTCTTCATTTAAGGAAAATTTCTGACAAAAATTAAATATTTAATAGTAGAAGATACAAGTGTAAAGTAGGGCATTGTTTTGCGAGTAGGAATGTTTGCAAAACGAAGGCCGTAGGCAAAATAAAACCACTTTTAACACATCTGGCATATATTATTTTGTAGACAGCGCTCGAATTTGTAAAATGTCAATCAAATATTTCTACGTTGATTCCTAAAACTAAGAACAATCAGTCAGAGCGAGATCAACTCACGTGTAGGTATAGCGAGATTCTTGAAACAAGGGAAATGACCTTAAAAACGAGATCAGTTCTGTGTGCAGCGAGATGTCAGATGTTTTGTTGATTCGCTAGCAGTCATTTTCAGTGAAATTATTTTCAACATGTTTTGCCTTACACCTGACAATGAAGCGATCAAATACTATATCATATTACTTTCTGGATTCTTTGGGTAAGCAGTTCTAGTGTTATTCTTTCTGATGATTCTGTAATTTTACCTGGCTCTTCCATTTCAGTTTCTTTGAATTTATAATTGCCGCCATTTAATCTTGATTTAGGTTATGTTAAGTAAAAGAATAACGCTTTAGTTCAAACAAAGCACAAAGCGCCAATATAAGGCATAGATTAACTCAACAACGAATTGCGATAAATTGAAGTATGGCGTGTTGTATTGTATAGAGATTTTTAAAACTACTTTTACAGGATTTTCTTACCAACTTTATGAAAGAAGATGCTGAGTCTGGCCACCATCGTTGTCCATACATTTTTGGCACCTCTTTAGGAAACTATGCATCACTCGCCGTAGTTCACGTTGAGAAATGCTGGCCATTACCTGGCGGATATTTTGTTTTAATTCTTCCAGGGTGTGTGAGTTTGTCTTGCATACTTTGTTCTAAGTTACCTCCGAGATAGAAATCGCAGGGGATTAGATCGGGGGACCGAGGGGGCCACAAATCTCTAGTAATAATTCTGTCCTCAAACACACTTTCATAAAGTTGTTAAGTAAAGCCTTTAAAAGTAGTTTTAAAAATATTGTATGGTTTCATCCGCGCCTTTCTATGATAGCGGCAGACGATAACGAGCGCCGAGGACGCGGACATGAAAAACACCGCGCAGCCGGCTCGTAGTCTCTGTGTATATATTTGAAAATGGTTTAGAAAAAACGTTTATTTTGCGATGAGGAATAAGGAAACAAAATAAAAAATGTGGTTCCTGATTACAAAACGTAACTTGACTCTTAAGTGACCATTCATTGCGCTCATCCTACACAGGCATTCAGAATTTTCGTTGTTATTTACGTTGGTGAAACAACAATTCCAAGTGCTTTATACATATGTTTTTTGGTTTTTTACCAGTGAGAAAACAACACGAAAAAGATCTGTTCCCATTTAAAAAAAAATATGATGTGTTACACTCACATAGCTTTCTCTACTCTTGTACAAACTATTTTTACAAACGCTTATTCTCTATATGCTTCATGTTAATCGAGATATCGAGCTGTTAATCTTATTGCTAATTTTCTTGTAGGTGCAAGGGGAATATGGTAGGCTTTAAGTGATAGTCAAATCTTTTAAGAGCTGGTTGCTATGTGGCGCATTCCATTCTCTTTGCATGTCCAGGACATAAAAAAAGGAATAACGAATTCCCATTTGAGAAAGAGTATAACTATTGGAAAATTTAAGGGAATAACAAGCAATATCTCGAAAATGATTCACTCAATAAAAAAATGTATATGACATAAATTGTGTATTTTAACGCGAGCTACATTTTTTGTGCGGTAAAATTTTGTCTATCTCGTATGGTTTACCAGTTATGCAAAAGTCGTTCACAATGAAGAATACTTTTGGTGACATTCCCAGAAAATTCAAGATCTACATTTTATTTGTCGTTAAAGTATCTTACATATATGACATTAAAACATTATGATATTAAAACAGAGCCATTTTTGAGAAAATTAAAATTTTCGAAAAATGTTCCATGTAAAGGGTAATCTGGGGTGGGGGAATTTTCTTGAAAACCTTCGTGTCGTATCTCTGGAAGATACTGAACCTAAATACCAAATTTGGTGTTTATCCGACTGTTCGTTTCTGAGTTATGCTGTTCACAGACAGACACGGAACTTTTTTCTAAAAATGCCTTATTTATATTCAGGGGGCCTCCAAATATGTATTTCCAGTAAAATCTGGGTATGAAATTTTTGGTGGAATGGAATACTTCCCCTACTTAGTATACGTAGTAGAGAAAGTAAAAAGTTCGGTTCCCATTTAAAAATAAAACCGACTAATAACCTCCAAATAAAACCGACTAATGGCATTTACTTTCTCCCATAAGAAACTTTTATTCAAGACATTTCTTTCTACAACGCTTAGTTTTAGAGATATTGTACAGTCTCAACAATGGACCACCCTGTATATAACTTGTTAGCATAAAATATGCTATCCAAAGTAACTTATTCACTTTTACTGAAGGTCAAATATTTAACATCACCACCAGTGAGAGAAATTTTTTTATTCACCATAAGTGTTCAGCATGAGCTTTGTACCAAACTCTAAAACATTTTACAAAACCATTTCCATTTCAGCTTGCACACTCTTGCTAGAGAGTGATAGACTTTTCAGACAGAGGGGCAACCAGTAACAGAACATAGCACCGCACGTAAGCCATAGTGGGCCCTTTGCGCTGCCAGCTTAACCGCTGGGAGTAAGGTGAAACGCGAAGAGCGGCCAGATCCAGGACGAAAGTTTGAGACGGTGTGTGGTCTCCATTATTGCACATATTCTCGGATACAAGCATTTGTGAGAAAAAAAAAATTGTAATAAGTACAAGAGGGCGTGGGAATTGCACAGCTTATAACGAGGGGCTGTGAAAGTTCGGGATCCACTGGCTTAGATGATATCATTTTCTTCAAATACCGATACTGCCAACACTTTCCGCTATACATTACAGACATTCTGGGAGGTGGTTATTGCAGTCACTCCCCTCAAAGTGTATCGTAACTTTTATCTTTAACATACCCTTTAAAATAAGCCAGATGATTATGTAAACACACATTCCTACAATAGCTCCAGTAACAAACCAGTGCTTTCTTTACAAGATGTTTATCATTTCGTTATTTCAGAATTTGTCTCAATGGACAACCGTGGTTTCAGCTCAAATGCCAATTCCTATTTTGAATCTGTATATGATTTTACTTTACACTGCTGACAAAGATTGCAAAGACATTCAAAAGATACATTTTAATTCTTTTCTTCAGAGATATAGATGACGGTCATCTAAAAGCTACTAGCATAAAAAGGTGTACTTTGGTGGACATACAATAACATAATATCAAAGTAATCCTCAAACGTTTGAGGAAGGTTATTCTTATTACGTTGTTTGCACCATGCTTTGGGCGAGAATTTGAGGAAGGTAGTAGTTTTTGCCCCACGTATGGAAGCCAATTTGAGCAAGGAGTTGTATTGTTAGACCACGCATGGTACAATGTTTCCGGTAGCCTTCGCCCCAAGTTTAAAAATATTAACTTTGTAATTTGACTGTTTCTTTAATTATTATATATTTATGTTTGCCTCGGCTGCGTCAGTATTATTGTTGGAGACATGAATTTCTTTGCAAGTAGTGGTGCGGCTAAGAATGTAGACATACACAGATTATAATTTTTACTTCACTCCTTTTTATTAATTCTTGACACGATTTAAATAACACTTCACTGATATAGACAGCTGTGAGATTATTTATTAATTACTTGCACTTTTTAACACGTAAACTATTTTTGTCTCACACTGAATACGTATTAAACTTCTCGAGGACGCGTCTCGCTGTCTACAAGCAACTAACTTCTGAATTTGTAAATTTTGCTCCATTTCAGTTTCTGATTGGCTATTCCTAATCCAATAGAATACTTTTATTTAACTTTCAGGTTTTTCTGGTTGTTGATTGGTTATTTATAAACTGTCTCAAAAATTACATTATTGCTGCTCCAGGAATTACCCGTAGCATTATTAAACATTCTAATTCATTATTGTCCTAAGGTTACCTCATTGTTACCTCATTATTAGCAACTTTTAACCTATTATTCTCACAGCTCCCACATTATTAAATTACCTAATGCATTCACATAACATTATAGAACATGTACATAATAATATAAACATGAATAAAATGACTGCTACATACATTTTTTATATTATATTATACACATATTGCTTTAAGGCGGACTGTTATTACATTTTATAATTTGACTGATATCATTTTAGTGTTAAAAATACTGCCTCAAATTACGCACATAGTGGAGGTATAAACTGTCACTTAAATTTTACTCTTTATTTGATCACATGTATAAGAAATGTATACTTATTTGACTGCAAAATATGTGCGACCTAGGTTTAAAAATGATGGGTAGTTTACAGATTCTAATACTAATCCAAAAGTAAAGTGGTAAACACCTGATGCGTTATCACTTATCACCACCTAGAAGAATTGTTTATTCGAGTATATCGCCCAAATGACTGCAGAATTCTTGGACGTTATATGCCTATAAACTTCTCATATACGTGTGTTACCGCTTTCAAGAGTGTAATTCTACTTATAAATGACATTTCGCCTATGGAATATGAGTTTTGAACACTGCTTCGAATTTATTTGCCCTAAGTGCCTGCTACAATAGTCAGATCTGTGATAGTCACTTATGAAACACAGTTACACTTATTTACATTTATGAAGTCTGAAGACATATATTGAGCTAAACCGCGTCACTGAGAGCTCTACCAAAATTAGTTACCAAATGACTGATCCTTTGATATTTGTCCTCATATTCATGTAAGCGGATTCTTTGTAAGGATATATAAATTTATTCTTTATCGAATTCGTACTCTATGGTATCAACGTTTCCATTTTGCCCTTTTAAGAGTGTAATATCATCGACACATATTTCTGTATAGTTATTCATTTATTTATCAGCTGATATCCCAAACTTCATTGAATAAGGGCTGTTAGTATGCTTTATTTCCTTATCAGGAGCGGGTACGTTAAAATAGTCCTTGTTTCGCCTAAGTAACCTTTCATTGCTTGCACTGCTATACAAAAGATTTAAAACAGGTTAGGAACCCCTTCACTTATGAATCATAATGTTCCTTCGCGGCTTGGTCCGTTAGGGCGTCGGTCCAAGTCTTGTCTGCATAATCAGATGTCGTAAGGTGGGTCAAGCTAGCTGGTTGCGGCTTTGACCTGCAGCTTTTCCTTTGCCCCAAGGACGAATCTTCAGGAGTTTGTAATTCTCTTTTCTGGGAAAAATATGTCAGCAGCTTATCCTGAACTTCCAAAGGGCAGCTTTCCAACATATCACATTTTTCAATGAACAATGAAAACGCAATTAAGGGTAGCACGGGGTACATCATAAAACTTAAGATAACTATTCAAACCGCAGCTCATACAGATATGAAGTTTTATGTAGAGGAGGTTGAGGAAAACTTAAAGACATTCAAATCTTGGTAGCAACTGGTACAAAATTAAAGGCAGTTTATATGGAGAGTTTCATATAATTTTTACTTCCAACCGCTGCACTTACGGATTTGGGAAACTTTGGTTGATGTATTTCACACTTGACTGAAATCAGCAACAAAATTAAGGATAGTTTCTGTTGAAGTTCCTGTAATTTTGTAGTTTTAAAGATTTTCTCAGTGATTTTTATCACTGATGTCTGATCATTTAATTTATCCTCTCAGTTTTTGAACCTTTGTTTTTTTTTATTCCCTCAACGTTTTTCAAATATCCTATATCTGCTGTATAGCGTGTGTTGCTTTCTTTCCATCCATTCTATTGAGCTGCGCACAATCAAATTGAGAGCGTATTGGCTTTATACAGTTTTATTGGGCTTCTCTAATAACCTTATTCTTAAAAGCTCATTATTGGTATCAATTATTTGACTAGTTGCATTAAAGCGTACTGACTTAATTAACGAAATCACAGGATGTGTAAGAACCATAAAGCTAAACATGTAACTTTATGAATTATAATTAATAATCACATACTGAAGACAATGAAGTTAAATATAAATAGCAAATCAACCAAAAGTAATAAATCTACTTGGAACGCCAGCTTAAATAAGAATGAGAATCAAGGTAGGCCATTAGGAAGTTTTAGTTAGTTTAGTTTGTTAGGGGGTAACACTGGACCTTTGCAGATCTATTGCGCATCACCAATCTCGTTCTAACGATTTAGAATTCTGATAATAGTAAGGAAGTGAATCAGGCTTTGATAGCTCTTTCGTGAACAATTGCAGGACTGTCGCACAATAGATGGACAACTATCTTATTTGCCGTTGACACCGTCTACAGGCTGGATTAACTTGTGGTCACATTCTGTCCGGATGCCCTCTTAAGGTCGTCACCCGTGATGTAGGGGCACCAGGCTAGCCTCTCGTTCCCAAGGTCGCGGGTTCAAATCCGACGGAGGGCGATGGATTTTTTTCGGCCACAAAAATCCTTAGTATGGCTTCCTTTGGAAGGGAAGTAAATCCGATTGTCCATATCGTAGATTTACGGCACTTAAAAGAACCTCAAACCTGATAAGGTCTCTGAGCAAAATTTCCGGTCTTTCACGCCCACTATGGAATGGGACGCTAAGGTTCATACTAATTAAAGAGCGTCCATAAATAAAACCCAATTTCGAATTTCGCCCTTTTAGGAGACAGTGACCTGTAAAGAGGCTGGTCGCTCATGAGAGCTTTTCTTTGCTTAATTTTAGCAGTTCTTACCACCTGCTTCTGTCCAGTATCCGTATGAGAGCTTTGGAGTGCTTAAAACCTACAGATGAGTTCTACTATCTCTCGCCTTCGAGCAACCAGTCCCTGACAGGCAGCTTAACTGGTCCTAATGACAGCCTCAATTCTCGTTCATGTCCAATAAAATATTACCTCGTTCCCTTCTTAACAGCTGCATCTGCTCTTTTATTGCCCAGAATCCCCACATGACCCGGCACCCACCTCAGCTGAACTGCATTGTGAGTAGCCAGTGCCATATAGGACTCGCGGTATTCTAAAACCAACTTGGACTTAACCAAGTAGTTATCTAGAGTCACCAGACCTGCCTTACTATCGAAACTCATAATCTTATACTTCTATGTGTCTTCTTGCGCTCTACCAAGGTTGTTGTCTTGTAGAGTAGACATAAAGCGTTAGAGACAAACACCATGCATCAAACAGGTATTGCAGCGCAACCTTTGATAATAGCAGTAGCAAGTGCGATGCTTACATTTCTATGGAGTGCTTCAGAAGAAGATGGTTCAGCTCTCATGACTTATGGGTATTTGGATAAGTTAGCTGATTTTTTTCCACTACCCAAATAAAGTAAGTATAGGAAGTATTATATTCCATCCAAAAATTTTATTTTTACATTTCATTAGAAATACACGTTTTGAGGTCCCTTGATTAAACATTTTTTTGAAAAGCGTCCCTAACTGCGACTGTCAGTGTGTTAGTGAACAGTATAAACAAATAAAAAAACGAAAAGTCGGTTAAATACTAAAATTGACATTTAAATAGAGCATCTTACATGGGGATGCCACAATAATATTTTCAAGAAAATCCCCCATCCCATACTACCCTTTACATGGAAATATTCATTATTTTCGATTTACTTATCAATGGTTCCAACGATTTTTATTAAAGATTTTTATGCTTAAGATATTTGCATAACAAAAGAGTATACCTGGAATTTTCTATGAATAGCCTGTGAAGACCCCTTTATTCATTCACTTAGCTTAATACTCAAAGACGTAGGACTATTTAAAATACAAAATGTACGAGATATGAAATGACCATTTGTAGTGTTAACCATTTCCGAGATATTTTTTGTTATTGGCTTGAATTTTCAAATACCTTATACTTCTTTTCAGCTGCTAACTCTCTGCTCATTTTTTCTCGTGAACATGCCAACAATACGAATTTCAGAAATTACATAGCGACTCGTGTTTTTAAAGGTTTATCTAGTACTAGCGCTTCAGCCTAGTGTCCCACTTATACCTACAATGAAGTCTGTAATAAAAGCATTCCTGCAAACTGTTAAAATGAAGAACATAGAAAAATAAGCTTTTGTAAGAATAGCTTTCGGAAGAGTGCGTAGAGAAGGCAATTTGTAGGTAACACATCACATATATTTAATAAATCGCAGGTGCTAATCACTGCATTTACTCAGTATCAATGTTCTTTCTATTTTAAGAAAAACAGGAAACGAGGTGGATTTTGGAGTATCTAAAACCATCAGTACCCACATACAGCCAACATATCTAGCTGATAGTGGATGTGGTTTTACATTTAAAATCAAATAGTAAATTTATAAAATACTAGCTGAAATACTCGGCGTTGTCTGTGGTTTGAAGTTTATTCCTACAACATTTAGCCTTAGGTTGCACTTACCCAATAACCTTGCGTTTCTTTGGAGACATTTAAAAATTGTTACGCAAGGTACTTAAACAAAGATTTGATTAAAACTCGTATAAAGAAAAACATTAAAATATGAGAAAACACTAGCAAAAGCACGACTGAACAGTCATAAATACCCAGTTTTGAATGTAGCTAAGTGACCTTACACGTTGTCACATTTGGTCTTCCTCGCCGTTACTCATTGAGAAAACCTAATTTGGGAAGGAATAATAGCACATTAAGTAACATATACATAGCCTTGTTCATTCTCAGTAACTAGCATATACGAAATTTCTAAAAAAACACACAACACAAAAATAAAATGAAGCAAAAATTAATATACAAAGAAAAGAATAGCAATAAGAAGTGGTACTTCGACTGGTTTGATGCTCTTGTTGTTATCCATGCCCACTTTTCATAAACCACTCGGTTCTTTTTTTTTTTTTTTTTTTTTTTTTTGCTTATCAAATTTTCCATAGAGAAAGAAACCCACTGCTTACAAAAAACTGAAAAAACTACAAATTACAATACAAGAATATCCGAACACTGGAGTACATCGCGGAAAGTATGGATATTAACTTCGGCTTATTAATTACTCTTATATTAGCAATGTCTGAGCATGTTAGGAACTATTGTAGTCAATATGATTCTGTTAAATGCTTTTATAATTTATATCTATACATAACAAATAATCACATGCAGATAAAGAAGAGGTGGTATTTTGTCTGGTTTGATGATATTGCTGTTATCATATGTAGGATAGCTATTGTAATTATTTATTTAACTGTGTTAATACTCCATGATCACTGTTACAGGAGAGATCAACGAATAATATGTGGACAGCTGTTCTTTTGTGATTTAGTGAGGACGTGAAAGCCTAAATAATTATTATTCTTATTTGGCAATGTTCCACCTATTAGGATTATCTTTGAGAAAAGTATAAATGGCATAACAAAAAATTAAATAACCAATCATGTGAACTGGAGCGAATTTCAAAGTCTAAGCTAGAGAGTAATTTTTGCCTTGTGTGAAAGGTTATCTGTGCCAAATTTGGTCGAAATCGGTGCAACGGTGTAGAAATTTATAAGGAACACGAGCGCGCGCGCGCGCGCGCGCACACACACACACACACACACACTGACTTTATAGATTAAGATAAATCGCAATTTATATTTCAAACATTCGATTATATAGCAAATTTAAACATGGAGGGCGTAAGATTCTATTTTCCATGGCGTTTATAGTTCGAGAAAAAGCAAATTTCAACTTCGTATTTATGTTCAGTATCTTTAAAGCATGCAACAAGAAAATTCAACGAAATTCTCCCACCTCACATTAACTTTACATGGACAAGGTTTCATTATACATAATCTTCTAAAAAATGGGTCTAACGATTTGGATTAAATGGCCTACGTTTGACATGAAGAATAAATTTCATATCTTGAATTATTCCATAAGTAGCCATTATTTTAACTGAATTTTGTACAATTTTTATATTTCAGAAACCATAAAGGATAAACACAGCTTACTTCAGGAAAGATAGAGATCTCGTTAAAATGTATAATTTATGTCAAATAAAATGTTATGTGGCCTTAACCATTTCCGACATATTGGCTGTTGTTCACTTTAATTTTCCAATACTTAAAGTTACGCATTGTTTTAAGTGCTGCGATTCCTTTGTTTCTCATGAGGTCATGCAGAGAGCACATAACATTGAATTAAGCGTTTAGCAAGCGCTTTTTAAACAAATGAGTGTCCTTCTAGCCTCCTGAATGCCTTATATACCTACATCATCCTTAACAGCAAGTAGACAGAAAAATAAGCTTTTTAATTAATAATTTGTAGAATAGCTATGTAAATAATAAGTGTAGTGTGTAAAGAAGGTAGTGTGTTTGAAACAAACATGGTGTTTTATTGAATATGCTTTAATTTTACTGTGATATACATAAAAGTCGTTATGCAGGATCAGTTATTGCTGCGAGTACATAAACCATACAAGTTTCCAAAAGGTATATAGCAAACATATGCTATTCTGTATTATATGCAACAATCATATGAATTTTGAGGCAGTATTTTTAACACTTAAGTAATTTCAGTCTAATTATATAATATGTAAATTCAATAACAGCCCGCCTTTAAGCAATATGTGTATGTAATAATTTGTAAAATGTATGTAACAGTCATTGAATATGCTTATATTATTGTATACATGTTCAATAATGTTATGTGAATATATTACGTAATTTAATAATGTAGGAGCTGTAAGAAATAGGTCAAAAGTTGCTAACAATGAGGCAACAATGAAGTAACCTTGAGGCAATAATGAGTTTGAGAGTTTAAATGTTATTTGTGATTCCTGGAAGCAATAATGTAATTTCAGTGACAGTTTATAAAAATAGCCAATCAACAACCAGAAAAAGCTTAAGTTAAACAAAGGTATTCTATTGGATTAGGAATAGCCAATCAGAGACTTGAAATACAGAAATTTACAAGTTTAGGCGGTTGAAATCAGTTCAGTTGGTTGCAGACAGCGTTACTAACCAGACGCAAAAAGTGTCCTCAAGAGATTTAATACGTATTCGTGTGAGACGAAAATAGTTCTACGTGTTAAAAAGTGCAAGTAATTAATTAAAGAATCTCACAGCTCTCTATATCAGTGAAGTGTTATTTAAATCTCATCGAATATTAATAAAAGGAGTGAAGTAAAGTTATAATCTGTGTAAGCCTACATTCTTAAGCCCACCACAACCCTGCCAAGACAGCCATGTCTCTAAAATAAATAATGACGCAGCCGAGGCAAACATAAATATATAATATTTAAAGAAACAGTCAAAATTACAAAGTTAATATTTTTAAACTTAGGGCGAAGGCTACCGGAAAGCGGCTACTATACGTGTGCTTGTAACCAACTTCAAGTTCGGCTCCCCAATAGTTGAAATATAATACAACTCTTTCAATACAAACTACTTCAAATTGACGCCCAAAGCGTGTTGCAAACAAGTTACAAGAAAATACCTTCTTCAAATTGGCTTTCCAAACGTGGAGCTCAATAAATACCTACTTTAATTTAAAGATGGAAAGACATAAATCTGCAAGTCTTTAAGCAATATTTTACTAAGCATAATAGTGATGATGGTGATGACGATAATGATATTACTATACTACTACTACTACTACTACTACTACTACTACTACTACTACTACTACTACTACTAATAATAATAATAATAATAATAATAATAATAGTAATAATAATAATAATAGTAATAACAGTAATAGTAACTTCTCCTGGTTGCAGTTTATTATGCGTTTTCGTTCTTCTCTACAAATGTGTCATAAAAAGGAATTTGACTTCACTTTGCGCGGACCGGATTCTTATCCAGAATCCGTTAATGCCAATGATACGTGTTTACGAGGATGTAGATAAGTCAAGGAAAGGTTGCATCTAAGCATGGAATTTGGGTGCGGTCCCGCTCTACCTACCCCCCCTTCCATAAGCCTAAGTCAGAAGATAAAAGGCGAATCCCTTTGTTGATGAAGCTTACAAAGTTAATTAGAATTAACAACCTATCGATAACTAAGCTACAAATAACTTTGATTTCCAATAGGTCCGGTAACCCTTTGTTTAACTTAATGATCATACTAGTTGAGGAACTAATATTAATCGATAGGAGCAACAGAGTACTCTGCGATGCCTCTTAAAGCCGAATTCATCAGCCTTGTGTAACCTTTAATTATTCTTTAAACTCCTTTTAAACGACACTGCGTTTCACCACCGCCAAGTATTTGTAAGCTCTCTTTAGATTGTGTTCAACTTAAATGTTCAATCGTTAACCAATCCAACTGTTTTAACATACGTTAAGCATCTAATCCACACATCACATAGAACAATGTAAGCATAACTGCTGATACCTAATTATTGACGGGAAGATATAATTAATTAAATAAAATGTAATAAGAGAGAAATATTTAAATAAATATTGTAATTTTAAATATTATATATTATACATTAAATCAATATATAATGTAATATGCTTGAGTTGAAAGACTTTTCTGAAATAAACGTTATTAGCGAGATATGTATGTTAAAAACACCATTAGTAATAGCGTGAGTAACGAACACATTAGGCATAAAGGATTCTGGAATGCGGTTAAGAGGTGAATTCAATACGTTTTCATGTAGGCAGAAATTCTGTAAAAGAAAAAAATTTAAATGAAAGTCTTAGATTCGGAAAGGTTCCGTTTAGAAACAGTGTCATATGTAGGAGTTTTTATTATTGCCCTGCGTGAGAAGGAACCTTGGTGGGATAGTTCTAAAGTAGGCGGAGCTTAAGTTAATAAAAGAGCGTGTATTGCTAAAATTAGCGGTCTTTTGTCTTTTCTTTCGTGTACAGCCCTAGGGGCTTAGAGTCTTATACGGATATCGGCAGTTCGCGACGCCTAAGACTGCGCTTCAGTTATTTAACGTAGCCGCGAGGGGTTTTACCGGTAGGCATTTTAGCGACACACGGCAAGTTACGCTTCTAGTTTCTTATACTGCGGAACCGTTATTTCAAACCGTAAAATTGATACTGCAAAAGTTAGGAGGTATAATAATTCAGGTGTTATAATTTCGAGTGCTACAATTCATAATCCGTTTCATTCTTTATCTTCAAACGGTCGGCAACTCGCTTCGGTAGCTGGAGTATTAGATAACATTAAATTTCTAAGTTAATTTAAATTGGTGTTATACTTTCACACTACGCCCACGCATACCCCGAGAGAAAGATCTCATAGCCAACCACTGTACCAGACAGCAGCAGAATCAACACCGACCGTCCCGTGAGAAGATATTTATTAGCCCCACGTATAGACGCCAATTTGAAGAAGATTGTATTGAAGATGGTTTGTTGCGTTATTTTGTTGTAGCGGTTGTATTATAGTTCAACTGTTGGGGAGCCGAACTTGTAGTAGTTGCAACCGCACGTATAGTAAACAGTTTCCGGTAGCCTTCGCCCCAAATGTAGTTTCAGGTGCCTTAGCCCCAAGTTTAAAAAAATATTAACTTTGTAATTTGACTGTTTCTTTAAATATTGTGTATTTGTGTTTGCCTCGGCTTGGTCAGTATTATTGTTAGAGACACGTTTCTCTTAGCAGGGTTGTGGTGTGACTAAAGAATGTAGGCTTACAAGATTATAATTTTACTTCACTCCTTTTATTAATACATGATACGATTAAAATAACACTTCACTGCTATAGAGAACTTCGAGATTCTTTTTATTAATTAATTAATTACACTTTTTAACACGTAAACTTATTTTTCGTCTCACACGAAAACTATTAAATCTCTCGAGGGCGCATCTCGCATCCGGTTACAAACACTGTCTGCATGCAACTGAATTGATTTGAACCGCCTAAACCTGTAAATTTCTGTATTTCAAGTCTCTGATTGGCTATTCCTAATCCAATAGAATACCTTCATATAACTAAAGCTTTTTCTGGTTGTTGATTGGCTATTTTTATAAACCGCCACTAAAATTACATTAATGTTGCTCCAATAATCACTAATAGCATTTAAACTTTCTAATTCATTATTGCCTCAAGGTTACCTCATTGTTAACTTTTAACCTATTATTCTCACAGCTCCTACATTATTAAATTACCTAATATATTCACATAACATTATCACACATCGATACAACAATATAAACATATACAATGACTGTAATATACACTTTTTATATATTTTTACATACACATATTGCTTTAAGGCGGGCTGTTATTGAATTTCATATTATATAATTTGACTGAAATCATTTAAGTGTTAACAACACTGCCTCACCCGTCACAGCTATCCGATTCACCACCGTTCTCAAAAACGTCATGAATGCATTGACTTAAATCAGTAAATAATACAACGTATACAAATTTTTCAAGTGCCTGAGCGAAACATAGAATATTTGGGGCAGAAAATATCTAATATGTAACTCTCACACCTAATATAAATTCACACATATCCTTGTTAGTATTATGCAATTATAATACAAACTTACTTTTCTATTCATGTTACATTATTCAGAACAAATGCCCGAGTATAAATGATTTAAGGGACTATGCTAATAATTGTATGCAACATGTGGAAACAAGATTCAACTGTTTAAACCCAAATCGTTTTTGTTAATAACGATTGAATGCGAATACGTTCCACCTGATGATGTACCTTAATTTGGGAAAATATAAGAATGCAACAAAAAACATCCCTGAAACACCCACTGCTAGAAGAAAGGTGTTTGACACAAATTATTAAATAAATATTTGTCTTTTTCTTTTGCCCACAGAAAATGAATGAAGAGGAGTTTACAGGCTGTTCTAGAAAAGTCACGATATACATTTTGTTTCTCATGTCAATATCTTAAACATATTAGATTTTAATTAAATCTGAAAGAGCCATTTTGAGAAAATAAAAAATAAGCACACATTTTCCAGCTAAAATTTATTCTCAGATGGGGAATATCATGAAAAAGCTTCTTCATGCTTCTAGAAAGATGCTGGGCCTAAATACCAAGTTTGGTATTCATTCGATTTTCGTTTTTACTTTTTCCAGCTTTACCTTCTCTACCTACTATGTAGGTAGTAAGTACAGAAGCTAGTGATTCCATCCAAAAACGTCGATACGAGAATTCATTGGAATTACATGTAATTGAGGCCCCTTGAATCCACGTCCGTGTGTGTGTGTGTGTATGTGTGCTGTGTCTCTGTGTGTCTCTGAACAGCATAACTAAAAAATAAAAAATCTGATAAATACCACAATTGTAATTTAGGTTCAATACTTTCCAAATATACAACACGAAGATTTTCAAGAAAATTCCCTCCAAACTACCTTTTACATTTAACATTTTTCGAAATATTTTTATTTTCTAACGATGGCTCTAACAATTTTTTTTAAATTTCGTATGTTAAAGATATTTACATGGCACATAAAGCGTACATCTTGAATTTTCCGGGAATAGCCTTTGAAGTCCCCTTTATTCGGAAGGAATTTTGTATAACCTTGTATAACTGGTAATCGTAAAGCGATAGACAAAAATGTAGATTTCTTTAAAACACAGAATTTATTTCAAATAACATTTTATGTGACACCAGCCATTTCCCAGATATCCGTTATTAATGGTTCGATTTGTACAATATTTTGTCATAAGTCACGCTGATTTTTAGTTGTTTCTCGCGATTGCATGGAAGGAATCAGGAATTTTAAGGCTGATATATAGCGTCCAGTTCTTAAACATTTGAGTATCGCTGTTTCCTTTCCATCTCTACAGAAATGTGTAATGTAGCTACACTGTGTGATCTAAAGTATTTGGACACCCCACAAACTTACGTTTTTCATCTTAGGTGCATTGTGCTGCCACCTACTGCCTGCTACTCATTATCCGCGACCTCAGTAGTCATTAGACATCGTGAAACAGCAGAATGGGACGCTCCGTGGAACTCACGGATTTCGAACGTGGTCAGGTGATTGGGTGTCACTTGTGTCAGAAGTCTGTACGCGAGATTTCCACACTCCTAAACATCCCTAGGTCCACTGTTTCTGATGTGATAGTGAAGTGGAAACGTGAAGGGACATGTACAGCACAAAAGAGTACAGGCCAACCTCGTCCGATGACTGACAGAGACCGCCGACATTTAAACAGGGTCGTAAAGAGTAATAGGCAGACGTCTATCCAGACCAGCACACAGGAATTCCAAACTGCATCAGGATCCACTCCAAGTACTATGACAGTTAGGCGTGAGGTGAGAAACCTTGGATTCCATGGTCGAGCGGCTGCTCATAAGCCACACATCATGCAGGAAAATGCCAAACGACGCCTCGGTTGGTGTAAGGAGCGTCAACTTTATACGATTGAACAGTGGCAAAACGTTGTGTGAAGTGACGAATCACGGTACACAATGTGGCGATCCGATGACAGGGTGTGGGTATGGCGAATGCCCGGTGAACGTCATCTGCCAGCGTGTGTAGTGACAACAGTGAAATTCGGAGGTAGTGGTGTTATGGTGTGGTGGTGTTTTTCCTGGAGGGGGTTGCACCCCTTGTTGTTTTGCGAGGCACGATCACAGCGCAGAGCTACATTGATATTTTAAGCACCTTCTTGCTTCCCACTTTCGGTGCTTCGGGGATGGCGATTGCATCTTACAACACGATCGAGCACCTGTTCATACTGCACGGGCTGTGGCGGAGTGGTTACACGACAATAACATCCCTGTAATGGACTGGCCTGCACAGAATCCTGACTTAAATCCTAACACCTTTGAGATGTTTTGGAACGCCGACTTGGTGCCAGGCCTCGCCTTCCTACGTCGATACCTCTCCTCAGTTCCGCACTCCGTGAATAATGGGCTGCCATTCCCCAAGAAACCTTCCAGCACCTGATAGAAAGTATGTCTGCGAGAGTGAACGCTGTCATCAAGGCTAAGGGTGGGCCAACACCATATTGATTTCCAGCATTACCGATGGAGGGCGCCACGAACTTGTACGTCATTTTCAGCCAGGTGTCCGGATACTTTTGATCACGTAGTGTATTTCTGCAAGTATTTGTTTGGATTAAAATGTAGTAGTTAGGGAAATAAGCTTTAGTAAGAACAGTTTTTATTCCAACTAATAATCGATAGAGGGTAATGAAGGTCATGTGAATGTATCACATTAGATTTTTTATTTATGTTGCTACACACGCGCACACATAGACAGTGTCCAGAAAACGAGTGCTATGTTTTCGTATGGTGGAAGCAGCAGCGTAGCTAGAGAAATATTAAAGGGGGGTGGATAGGGATCCTTTTTTTTAAACTATTTATGTCAAGACATGCAGCGTAAATATAGCGCTACGAGTGATACGATTAGGAAGTATCTCATTCACACCGACCTAGAAAGATGCTATTATTTTAATTAAGCTACCTTTACTATTAATTTTTGCACTGTTTTAGCAAAGGTTGGGTTCCAAACCTCCACCCTGCCCAGCTACCCCTCTAGGTGGAAGGGAACAACCAGACGAGTACTTTAACACAATGAACCATAGGTCGGAACTGCATTGCTATGGGTTAAACAGTACAAGCCACTTGAGCGTGCAGTGCGCTTGCTTGAAGGATAAGCTGTCCTACTTTGGTCATTTGCTTGCATTGCGACTTCCGTTAAAACGGCTCGTAGTAAACAAGTGAGTGAAGACCGCTTGCGTTCAAACCTCTTCATTTATTTCATTGTTAACTGGCTTGTAGGATAGGATTTCATGTTTAAAACATGAATCGTTTTACAGTGGGTTGGTCGAGCTGGAACCGTTCCATGGAAACGAGGTGCCCAAATCTTACACCTTTGGATTTCTTTCTGTAAGGACACATGCAATTGCTTGTTTACGAGACTCCGGTGAACTCAAAAGCGGAATCTGTAATGAGGATAATGGTAGCGGGCGCAGAAATAAAGGAGCAGCTAGATATATTATTTAAAGTGAATCAGTCCGTGGTGAGGTGCGCGAAGCTGTGCAGCCCGGTTATTGATCGACATTTGCAGTAATTGCTGTAAAACAACTTCTAATTGCCTTTGCTTTTAGTTGTAATTAATATTAATTAACAGCAATTTGTATTAAAACAAGAAAGGTTCATTTGTAACAAAATATTCGTACAATTTTGTGGACACTCCACGTGCCCGCCAACATCATTTTCTAAAAGCCTTGGTACCTGTGCATTTGTGGCGAGATTTCAATTTCAAATGTTTGGACAGATTTTTTTTTTCGAGTGGAGGAAAATGCGTTTGCGTACTAACCCCATAGATGGGAGTGTAGGACTCCACCACTAAAAAACCTCCACCGGAGAGAATTCGGGTATAGGTGTGGCAGTACCGCTTATGCACCTGCGGATTTGGGTGTAGGTTTATTGGCCAGCCCTTAGGGCTTGAGCTAGTGTAAGGAGAGGAGGCCGGACGTAGCCATGACCGAAGCCCTGATTACGCCCTGGCGAATTAGGGTGTTTGGTGATATGTTAGTCCTTGCTCACGCCGAGGCGTGTCGTCGTGTTATATTGAAGGTGTTGAGCATCACAAGTGCGCCCTTGTGTGCGAGTCGGATCCTGAGCCGGAGGCGGCTTCCCTGAAACAATCATTCTAGGCATGCACAATACATATGTTTACACTTATTTGTATTAGTTGTTAGTTGTGTAGAATGAATTCATTTGATGATTAGCTCTAATTGGGAAGTTGACTCCGCCTTGTGGCTTCGTCTTTTTATTGTGTATATTTAATGCTAACTTGTGTTTTAATAGTGTTGTGCTCCGCCTGGTGGCGTCTTCATTTTCTTATTATGATCATTTTGTGTTTATGTTACATTAATTATGAGTGTTTGTTTTACAGCCGTTTGGCATCGTCCTTAGCTTTAATAAACTATTTCATTATCCATATTCCTAGCACGGTCGTATATAGTGCGCACACGGCGGGCTGCCTGCCTGAAAATGCAGGTGCGAGCCAGTGCCACTCGCGGGGGATCCCTCAGTCCCCGGGCCGCCTTGGCTCGGAGAGCAAGGACTTCGAGGGCTACCAACGGTCACCTGGTGACGCCGTAGTCATGGGTATTATGGTAATGTTAAGGACAGAATACAATACTGCTGTCCCTAACATAGACAAGCGGCAATAAAAGTAAATAAAGGGAATTTAGAAATTGCATTATAAAAGTACTATAATTACATTATTGATATAATTGACATTACTAGTTTCAACACATAATCATCAGCAGCAGCATTGCCATTACTCGGAGTAGTCAATGGAAGAGTCCCAGTAACTAGAACACGGCACCACACGTAGGCCATAGTGGATCCGTTGTGCTTCCAAAGTGGCCCCTGGGAGGAAGACATTAAGGGGAGGCCAGAAAGGGGACTAGATCCGGACGACGAAGTGTACTAGCAAGGACGATGACGTGCGTTAGCAAGGACGGGGTCCTTACCGATTCCAACCTGGCACCACTCCTAGCCCTGCTTTAGCCGCTCTCACCCTGGGGGTCCTGGGTGTAGACGATAAATCCCGAGGAATAAATGGGACTCCAGGAGTCCCGCCAAACGTCAGAAGAAATCTTTCCATAGCGCAAATTCCACCATCCTGCTGCAATACACCAACCGCCGTCGCTTGGTCCTACAGTCCTGAAACAGATGAGAGAAAATGTGGATAGGAAACAATGGGCAGTGAATTAGTGATAGAAGGGAAGCCACTCCAACATTCACCTACCGACCTTGGGAAACCACGAATAAAACGAATAAAAGATCATGGCCAGAACGGTCATTCCGACGGGAATCCAACCGGAGCGTCCCGAATGCGAGCATCACACATTATTGCGGAGCCATGTCGCTCGGTCAAGGAGAGAAAGAGAGGGAAACGAATATAAGAGATAGGAAAACGGGAGAGAGTTTGGGTTGGAAAGAAAGAGAAAGGGTATAAAAAGAAAAAAGAACCTCCAACGTTTGCAGTAACGTGAGGAGTGATTTGGGTTCTCCTAGTAACCAATGAAGGACCACTGCTGTTATTTGTTAATGTTTATTTTTACCGCCGCTTATGCTGGCAAAGCATCAAATACTAAACATGAGTCGTTCCATGTCAAGTCGGATACCCATGTAACACCAAGCCATTAAATCTCTTCGAAAAGTTTTGTATGCATTTGATGCTTTGAAATAGAAGATACGTGTTTCTTTTTGGTCCGTAGCTTCAATATTTTGAAATTTTCGAATAAGTAGGTGATCCCCCATATATAATCGCCTGTATCTCCCGTTTAAATTGGCATACAAATTTCCAAATTGGACTCATTTTAAAGCTTATGGAATCTCCTTTAAACAATTACTAGAATGAATCTGATTCAACATATTAATTATTTATAGCAGACATTTGAACTTTTAAAATTCGATATTGTGTTATATATCGACAACCTAAAAAATATTTTAAAATATACACATATTCTTCGTTTAGTAGTGTATCCATGTGAAAACTTTCAGGAGGGCTTTCGTTCAAAGTTGTTTATAAAAAAAATATTTTCTCAGTCGGAACCCTTCTCATAATAACGTAGCGCAGAGGCTTCTGCCTGGAGTGTGAGAGCAGATGGGATGGCGCGCCGACTCGCAGCTGTTAGGAATTCCCAAGGTTATTCTTCTGAATCGCTTCCGGATTTAAAATACAAACAAATCCTTATCACGGTAAACCCGGTTACGCACTTACTTTCACAGAAAGCCAATCCAAAGTATTTACAAAATGGTGTGATTGTTCCTTTAGCCCCTTCAAAATTAGCAAACACATGTTCAAGATAATAAAGACTCATAAAATGCTTTTAAAATTGAAAATGAACGATATAGAGGTCTCCCCATAACTAAGAGGTGTGCCTCATGTGGTATAAGAATTTTTCAAATTCTAGATATGAGTGAAAACAAGAGTAAGTAACGTAGTACTTATGATATCTGGGTAGGTCAAGTAAATTAAAGTAGCTCAGAAATTGATAACTCACCTTCACATCAGAGTAGTGATGCGAATGTGCTCTAGGAAAGTATAGTTGTTTCAAATCATAATACTAGTCTAGTATCAAGTTTAGACGAATCGTCCATAAAGAAAAGAAAACTGTCTCAGAAAATTAGTCATTTCAGAAATTACAAAAATAACAGAAAACTTAAAGAAAAGGTATTTCATATTGAAGAACGAATCGGTCCCAGAAGAAAAACAGGAATAATTCAGAAACCGATAGCTTTCATAGTAAAGATGATTGGAATAAGACTATTTTCGTAAACTAGTCTTAGAAACAAATTAACGAACATTTTGCCAATAATGTTTTGAGCCACATGATAAAGGTAACAAAAACATTACTTCAGAGAGAGGATCCTGAAACCAAATCCGTCAGAATATTCCATGGTGGAAAAAATATTAGTTTTACATTTCAGCGTTATGGCGGGAAAAAATAATCATTTTTTTCCGTTAAAGAAGGAGAACAGAAAATTCAAAACCAGAAAACATTGCTTTTGTCAATCTAAAACAAACAATATATCTTCTTCTTTATCTTCCTTATTATACCACTATTGTGGTGTTAGGGGACTGCCTCGAATCCACCTTTCTAATTCTGCTCTTTCTTCTTCCAATCTGCTTACTTGGTTCAAAGTCTGTCCTCTGCTAGCTGCCATCTGCCTCATCCCTTCTTCACATGTGATCATAAGGCTCTCTAATGGTTTCTTTCCCCTAGATTCGCTTACATAATCTGATGTACCTTCCGATTTGCATCTCTTTACATGTCTCAACCATAGCAATTGCTTATTTTCTATCCTCTTGCTTATGGATGGAAGTTGCATTTCTTCTCGTATTTTTTTTTCATTTCTCACTCTTGTCTCTTTGACTCTTCCTTACTATCCTTCTTAGGGACTTCATTTGCGTTGCGTTCACCATGTTTATATCACTTTTTGTGGCTGTCCAACTTTCGCTTGGTTCTATGACTATCTTATATACTCTTGTATTGGTCTTCCTATGCACTTCCTCCTTACCGAAGACAGTACTACTTATAGCATAGTATGCTTTGCTTGCTTTTTGTACCGTATTTCGAATTTCTTAGCGTATCTTGCCGGTTCGGTGTATCACAGTACCCAAAAATTAATGGCTTTCTACTTGTGTTAACTGCTATCCATCGCTTTCAATCCAATCTGTTCTGTCTCATCTTCTGTTTTGAACATCTTGCTCTACTTGCTCATTTATGCGAATCCCTCTTGCTTTCAGTATATCTTCCCATTGAATTATTGCCTGTTGTAACTTCCGTTCCGTATCTACAATTAGTATTATATCATCCGCATAAGCCATCGCTTGACAACGTATTGTTCTTAGTTTCCACACCCCCACTACCGATTTATTTGTCTTTGCTTTACAAGCCTTTATCACTTCGTCCATGAATATAAATAATAAAGGACTAAGACTGTCTCCTTGTTTAACTCCTTTTTCAGTGACTTTTTCCTTAACAGTGACAAATTTTGAAAAATTTAAACCAATAACAACAGAAAAGGCTTAAGTGTTTTTGAAATAAATTGCGTGTTTTAAAGATGTCTACTTTCATTGTACAGTACATGTTTGTCTACCAGTTATACAACCTTATACGAAAACCTTCCGTATGAAGAAAACTTCGAAGGCTATTTCCAGATAATTCAAGGTGTACATTTTAACATGAAAATATCTTAAATTTATGGCGTTTTAAACAAAATCGTTAGTCAGTTTTGAGAAAATCATAAATAACGAAACTTTTTCCATGTAAAAGCTATTTTGACGTCGAATATTTTCTTGAAAAACATCTTTGAAAGCTAGGAAGAATTCTGTTTTGTAACTCACTACCTTCTCGAACATCCCCAAATGAAATATTTTAAAAATGAGACTTGTTTATAAGTGTGGACTTTTTTTTACTTCATACTTTTTTTACTTAAAAAAGTTTATCATTTATCCGAAATTTCGTTTTCGAGTAATGCGCGCACGCGTTTACACGCACGCAGCAGCGTAGAGGTTTCACCAGAAATACAAGTTTTGAGATCTTTGAATAAATTAACTCTGTTAAAAAAAGCCCCGTGTGTGTGTATGTGTGTGTGTGTGTGTGTGTGTGTGTGTGTGTGTGTGTGTGCATCCGTCGGTCTGTGAACGGCATAAATCAAAAACGAAAATTCGGATAAATATCAATCTTCACATTTAAAGTTCAGTTTTTTTTTTCCAAAGATGCGACATGAAGATTTTCAAGAAAATCCTCCCTTCTCAAACTACCCTTTAAATTACACATTTTTCAAAATGTTTTTATTTTCTCAAAAATGTCAACGATTTTTATTAAAATACCATACTTTTAAGCTATTTAAGTGACAAATAAAATGTAAATCTTGAATTTTCGGGAAAAGGCTGGGAAATCCTCTTCATTATGAAGAAATTCTGTATAATTTTGTATAACCGGTAAATGCTAAAAGAGACATAAGCGTAGTACACAACAACTGTAGATCTCTTCAAAACACACATTTTATTTTAAATAACGGTTTTTTGTAGCAGTAGTCGTTACCGAGATGTACGTTATTAGTTTTAATGTTTAATAATTCGTGTTTTTTCCATAGAGATAAAAATATAAACAAGTTAATAAAACATAAAATGTCCTTAAACGTAAAATAAGTATGAGAAGGAATTTTTCTACTACTTATCTTATAGTAAGTAGAGGAAATCTTATATTCCATTCAAAAGTTCAATCTCGAAATTTCACTGGAAATACAAGGTCCGCGTGTATGTGTGTGCGCATGTACGTGTGCGCGCATTTGTAGGCAGCGTAACTCAAAAACCAAAGGTGTATAAATCCCAAAATTGGTATTTAAGTTCAGCATCTTCCAGGGATGCCACACTAAGATATTAAAAAAATCCCATGGAACATTTTTCTTTGTTTTTTTTTTCAAAAATGGCTTTATGATTTTGATTGCAACGCCCTAGGTTTAGGATATTTGTATGACAAATAAAACGTATATCTTGAATTTTCTGCGAATAGTTTGTGAAGTCCTCTTCATTCTGAAGGACTTTGGTAATAATTGTAAACCGCAAGATATAGACAAAATCTTGGTGTACATAAAATGTAGTTCTCGTTAAAGTATACAATTTATTTATTTTTGTTTCTTTCTTCTCTTTTTTGTCGTTAACCATTTGTGAGGTATGTTTTCTTATTGGTTTGAATTTTCAAATACTTTATACTTTTTCAACTCTTAAGCACTATTTTTTGTTCATGTTCATGCAATGAAAACAAAATTTCCAAGCCATCACATAGAACCCACTTTTAAAAGATTTGACTAACTTTAGTTTACTCTTCTTATACCTATAACGAAATGTATAAATGTGTGATGAAGATTTAACTCTGTTAACAAGAAGTATATAGATGAATAAGCTTATATATGAGAGAGGAGTTTTGAAGAAGATATAGTAGAGAAAGTCGTGTGAATGCAACATATCAGATTTTTTAAAAGTGCTGTCTATTCGCTGTTTCCCGCGATGTCATGGAAAGAATATGGAATTAACAATATAGTCTGTAGAAGCTTTTGATATTCAATTGTTTTAACTGAATGACTTGCATCCACAGAAAAGCGTTAGAGGAATCTACAAAATGTGTGAGTCTAGAGAGAGAGAGAGAGAGAGAGAGAGAGAGAGAGAGAGAGAGAAAGGAAGAGGGGGAGTGAAGGAGAGACAAAGAATGGGGAGTGAAAGAGAGACAAGTTGCAGAGAGACGAAAGAAAGAGAGAGGGACAGAGAGGGATTGAGGCCTAGAGAAAGAGGAAAAAAAGAAGAGAGACTAGAGTAAGAGACTGAGAGAGGGGGAAATGCCTAGAGAAAGGAGGAGAGGTAGAGGGGAAAAGAGACAGAGAGAAGGAGAAGACCTAGAGAAAGAGGGCATTTTAATGTGTTGCAGTTAGCATGACGTACAAAACGCGATGGAAAGGTAACCGGATAATAAGCTTGAGCTACGGGAAATGATGGTGTGAAGTGGGTTCATCGATGAAAGAAGCAATGGTATTGCACCCACGCGGCTTGCGACTTCAGGAAGCATGGACATGCGACGTTATTGCTTCTGATTTGACTGCATCTTATTTATCTTTACACTCCAAAAGGTTTGAAGTGATAGTTCAACCAGGCGGAATTCAATTGCAAGGTTCCTCTGACTGCAAATACGTTGAGTGGGTACAGGAAGCCGGATGTCTGCGACCCTATCGTTACTTATGTTGCACTCTTCATTTTGGATGAATCAAATCGAACGACTTTTAACAAAAATTAACCGTCATGTGTTTGATTTTTTTAAACCTCTTTACACCTTTTTTGGGGACAAAAAAAAAGTGTGTGTTTTAAAGTAGGTACCTTTTAACAGTAGTATTATGCCTGTTAGTATACTTGAATTAACGTAACTTCTCAATTCTGACAGCTAGCTCAGCGTACTTTCCGCAGTGTATGTGGGTCTGTTGTCATGACAACCAGGGTTGACCTTGAAGTAGCCAATCGCCGTTTAAGCCCCCTCCACACCCTTCACCAGAGCTCAGAGGAAGTGTTGCCACATGGCAAACGTTGTTATGTTTGATTTATCAGATGCTTGCGTGATTTGTGTATCATTGTAGTGTAGGGCGATATTTTAAAGTTTAAGCACACATCTATTTTAAATCAGTGAAGTGTGCAATTGCATATTAACGTTATTTTTTAAATCCTAAACTATGGCTGTAGTATAGCGAATGACCAGTATTGTTGCGATTATAATATTTTAAAATACATAACCTGTGCTGAAATTTGTGTGTGATTGACAAGGTCTGATCCCGGGCAAAAGCGTAGGGGAAAACCACGAACTCGTTTCCCCCCCCCCAAAAAAATACGCTAAGATTGGACAAGGTACTGCAATTCGCGGCCAAGCTCCCGAGATAATATTTGCTTTAAGGGCATATTTCGAACTGGAAAGAGAAAACAGTGGACCAATGATTGATGTAAATGAAGTCATAGATAGGACAGCTGCTGTACTTAAAACAAGTAAACGGACTGTTGTGGATATAGGGAAAGAACAAGAAAGAAAAGTGGGATAAGCTGAGAAATTGTAGTCTGGATCTTCAAAAGTAATATTAGAAACGCCAGGAAAAACCCAACATGGTCAAAAATTATTACAGATCTAGGTGCCTTCCAAGTAGATACTATTCATCGCCATATGTCTAGTTATTATGAAAGAGCACAATTACTTTACACCTTTTAAATGCAAAGTTTGTCCTATCTAATTGAGAGTTAAAATAAACATGGGAGTAAAAATAGCAACTTGAGATTAAATATGGTACTAACTTGAATAATCTGCTATCTGAAAGTTTCGCAATAGTATTAAAAACGTTTGTGAAGTAGCGCATTTTGAAATTTTAGAAATATAATGAAAGTGAAAGCGGAAAAATCAGCTTTAAAGTTTTGTTCCATATAGGCAATATAATATTACGTACGGACATTTAAAGCATCACACAAAGGAATTTAAAAGATACAAAATGGAAGACAAGCACTAGAATGAAATAATACAGAGTGAAAAGGTATTAAAACTATTAATATTTAATATGCGCTTATTCTCACATAGCACGAAAATGAACATGAACATAATGCAATAGTTAACAGGCGTGTTGTACACTGTATCCTTAGAAGTGTACAGAGATGTTTAGTGTAGTATATTATTTCAAAATTATGTCATTTCGTTAGGCACAACGAAGAACCTTTATCTTTGTTTACTCTCCTCTCTTCTTCCACTCAACACGACTGGCGGACGGACGAGCCGACAACACCGCATGTTTTACGCGTGGCGTAGCTGAAACACACATGGCAGAGAGCAACTGTAGAATTGAGAAGTTACGTTAATTCAAGTATAAGTAACGAGTTTTCAGAAATAGCAGCCTCCTCGACATACTTAAATATGGATAGTTCCGATTCTTTTTGTGTTAGACACTTTATAAATATTTCATTTGAAAACTAAAAGAATGCACTTTCTTCCTATATTATATAAATCATTTTAACTGCACAGGATTGCTATAAATTTTGGTACTTCAACCGGAACTCATCGTCAAAACGACGCATTTGATATCAAATTACAAAGCACTAAGGAGAGGAAGGAACTCACTGTTTATGAAGCCATAATTCATGATTAAAATCACACTATGATAGATCTCTGCACTATTTGGGACAGCCGGGCAACTAGAAGCTTGTATCTTTTTCATACACTCATACTTGCCAGATTTCTTTACTGCTTTCAAGATGGCTGTTATTTTGTGTTGCACAAACATATAAAATTCTGAGCATATCATGTTAAAATTGTAATGGCACTGCAAAATACTTTCTATTGTGATCATATTTAATCTCTTTCCTTCCTCCGTCCATTGTGCTCTCAACAAATAAATACACGCTATGTCCAGGCTCAGAGAAAACACACTGACAAATTTTCAACAATTCTGAATGCTGTCTGGATCACTTCACGGAACACTTATGCTTTTCCATTCATCTGTAGCTGTACTCATTAGTGTACTCACAAAATTTTTCAAACAAACTGATCAAATGCTTCAGGTTCTGAAAGCTGCACTGTTTTGCTGCTAAGTATGTCAATGTGTTTTGTTCCTCACTCCATTTCACAGGTGCGTTTAAGGAGTAAGGACATCCAGTTGAAACTGTCCACGTGTACCATTAATGAAGACCAGTTCTGTAGATAGTTGAAGGCTGTGATGAAAACATCAGCAGTTTCAGCATTGATCTTACGAACCAAATGTTCACTCACTTCATCCTTTGATAGTATTTGTGCGACTTTTGTTCCCACAAAATATTCTTCTTTCCGCTTATGTAAACTATTTAATGTTTTATCCAGCACTGACTTTATTTACTTCAATCACAGACACACTTGTACCTTGACGCTTTATTGATTTGTTTGTTGAAAAACTGCAAGCTGGTTATGAAGAAACCAGAAGTAAGCTTCACTCAGTGTATCAGAGAGAAAAAAAATAACAGCATCTTAGGTGGTTTTTCTTCTGTGAGAAAGTAAGACTTAAGGGCTTCTCAAAGATGTAAAATGCTCTCCACTGCTGGCATAAGGGACACTCATTTCAATTTTAATGTGACTGAAGGTTGGTTGACAAAATCACAAAAAGTTTTTAGTCTTTCAATCCTGGTAGTGTAGATGGTTAGAAATAATTTAAAATCTTTACAACAGCATCAACATCTGTAGACAAACAATCTGCTGTATTGTGTAAAACATGAGCAGGACATCCTAGGCCTTCTATGTCCTTACCGATTTCCACTTTCAGCTTATGGAAAAGCTTGGTTCCACAGCACATCACTCCCCCAAAGTTGGTATTTGTGTTGTCTCCACAGAAGGTTTTCCACTTTTGTAGTAGAATATTTAATTGTTAAAGTGTGTTTACACAAAGTTTGTTACAGTTTCAGATGTTTCATTTCGCAATGCATCTACTTTTATTAGTCTGCTTATAGTTCCATCTTTTATAGTGAAATACTGCACAAACAGGGGAAAATGTTTTATGATTTGTGGTTACTTGCATCAGTGGCGATTCCATAAAAGGGTGTCTCTTACAAATCAGTTACACAAGATGAAACTGTATGAGGAGCAGGAATGTGTTTCACTATTGCAGTTGATTTGGTGCGGGCTAGGGACTGCTTTGAAGCAATTTTCGAATCACAATAAATAAGAGGGTGTAGTCTATTACTGTATTCCAATGAACTAAACGAGTGGTGATGTTTTATCATTTTATAGGTCATTGTTAATTCCGTAACAGCAACAATATTTTCTTAGTTATCGTCACCCGGCTTAGATTGGGCACTACAAACTAACGCACTTGAGAAAGGAGTTGTATTGAAGGAGTTTAATTGTATTTTTATTTTTCCCACGCTTTGAGAGCCAATTTGAAGAATGTATATTATTTGTTACGTTATTTTTAGCACCACGCTTTGGGCCAATTTGAAGAATGTTTGTTCCTGCTACGTATGGAAAGTCAGTTTGAAGATGATGTATTATAGTTCAACTGTTGGGGAGCCGAACACTTGAAGTTCGTTGCAACCGCACGTATAGTACCCGCTTTCCGGTAGCTTTCGCCCCAAATGCACTTTCCGGTGGCCTTTGTCCCCAAAAAATGCTTAAAAATATTAACTTTCTAATTTGACTGTTTCTTTAAATATTATATATTTATGTTTGCATCGGCTGCGTCAGTATTTATATTTTTTTAGAGACATGAATATCTTAGCAGGAAGCGGTGCGACTGAAGAATGTTGGCTTACACAGATTTTAAGTTTTTCTTCACTCCATTTATTAATGCTTGACACGATTTAACACTTCACTGATATAGACAGCTGTGAGATTCTTTTGTTAATTACTTGCACTTTTTTAACACGTAAACTATTTTCTCACACAAAATACGTATTAAATTTCTCGAGGACACATCTCGCGTCCAGTTTTGTTGCTCCAATAATGACTAGTAGCATTATTACACTGTCTTACTCATTATTGTCTCAAGGTTACCTCATTGTTAGCAACTTTTAACCTATTATTCTCACAGCTCCTATATTATTAAATTACGTAATACGTTCAGATAACATTATTGCATTATACAATAATATAAACATATACAATGACTGTAATATAAACTTTTTATATATTGTTACATACACATATTGTTTTAAGGCGGGCTGTTATTGCATTTATATATTATATAATTAGACTGAAATCATTTAAGTGTTAAAAATACTGCCTCACACTGTTATCTTCTCACTAAGGACCAACCTCCAATCCGTACCAGCTGTAACATTCCTCTAACCATTCAGCACATCCTTATAGACTGTTCACAGTACAGTAGATGTAAACAACAAGCCGGCATTTCCAATCTTTCCAGTGCAGTTAACAGACCCAATATGCTCAAGAAGGCGCTACAATTTCTAATTGATACAAAACTCTCTGATTTACTGCAAATGTTTATCTAATTCCATGTTTATGCAATTGTAAATTAATGTATATCATTATGTATTATATATGTATATCATAACGTATTTTTATGATAGCAGGACGTGATAAGACCATGTAGTCAAAACGACCTTAAATAAACCTCTAATAAAAAAGGGGAAGATTTCTTCTTTATTGTCCTATTTGACAAAAAAAGAAAAATCTGTCATTTGCTTTGAAGATAGCTCCCTGCAAGCTAGATTTATGTTTTATCACTTTAATGTGGTCTTGTATGTCCGGTTTTCCTCCATGTCTCATGGAAATTGTTGCTCACGGAACAATATACTTCATCATTTCTCTACAAACTTCCACCAGCACTTTCTTTTAGGTATTAACTACTTTAGATCTCGTATCTCACAATCATTGAATGCGTGTTAAATGATTACCCTTCTTTAGTTCTTTACATTACAACAGATGAACAGACGACTACTACACAGAATGGCGACTCATTGTCGTGAGGAATGGTTGCGCCAGGTTTGCCAACTTATAAATGTAAATAACCCCATACATTTCGAACGGTTTAAATCCGAACAATGTTTACAGAGGGAATTACATTAGATTAACTTAGTAATAGATTATATCTATTTGCATAATTATTATAAAATACCTGTAAACTAGAAACAGGAAGTATTATTTCTAAAAACCGGAACATTTGACCGCTCCGTGCGAATCTAATGGGTCAAAAACGGTGCCAATCACAAAAAATCGGATGTTTGACAACCTTGGTGCTGACAGTATTCAGCAGTTTCTCGCATGTTGTGGAAAGGGTATAGAATTTCAAGGACAACATATGTCGAGCCGCATTTTGAGCATTTGTCTATTGCTTCGCTATCCTGCATCCCTCTTGTCTGTACGTATAACGAGATGCGTAATGAAACTATTTATCCAAAAGTTTATCTCGATTAACATGAAGTAGATAGAAAATTAAGCTTTTGTATGAATAGTTGTTGAAGTTGTATAAAAATAAACGATAGGTGTAGAGAAAGTTATGTGACGACAATAACATCCCTGCACAGAGTCCTGACTTGAATCCTATAGAACACCTTTGGAATGTTTTGGAACGCCGACTTCGTGCCAGGCCTCACCGACCTACATCGATACCTGTCCTCAGTTCCGCACTCCGCGAAGAATGGGCTGCTATTCCCCAAGAAACCTTCCAGCACCTGATTGAAAGTATGCCTGCGAGAGTGAACGCTGTCATCAAGGCTAAGGGTGAGCCATGACTTCCAGCATTACTGATGGAGGGCGCCACGAACTTGTACGTCATTTTCAGCCAGGTGTCCGGATACTTTTGATCACGGAGTGTATTCCAGTTAAGCTTTCGGTTATAACAGTAATGCAATCCACAATTAAAAACATTTTCTTTTCCCTGTTTCCCCAGAAATGAGGCATTTATTGGGACTGGATTATTTGCGGTAACCAGTTTGTTTGCGCAAGGTCAAGAATAAGCCAACAATTCCAACATATGAGGGCTGTCCATAAAGTAACCTACGTTTTGAAACAAACATGAAACTGGTATAAATACAAAAGTTTTGTTATATACATCTGAAAACTACAGTTTTTTTATATTTTTCTACATAGTCTCCAAACAGATTCAAACACTTGTCATACCTTTTCACAGTCTTTGAAATATCTTCTGCATAAAATTCTGCCACCTGTGAACTAAGCCAACCTGTCATGGCGTTTTGAAGCTGTCATTGCGAAAGCGCTGAGTTGAAGCCATTTTCTCATGTACGGAAGTTCGATGGAAGTCTCTAGGGGCCAAGTCCGGGCTGTACGGGGATGATCAAAACCGTCCTATTTGAACTTGGCCAAAAGTGAATTTGTGTTGTTTGCTTTGTGAGAACAAGCGTTGCCATGCTAAAACACAACATCAGATGTCAGAAGACTATGACGCTTGTTTTGGATTGCTCTTCTTAGCCTTTTCACACTTCATAAGCGCTTCATACTTGGGGGGGGATTTGTTATTTCGGCACTAATGTGCTTAGGTTATAAGGAGCGACAGTACGATGCTCCACCTTGCACACTGAGCCACTCGCACGCTGATGTCGAAATGGCGGCGCTACCCCCACTACTTCTCGTGCTATGCATGAACGGAGGTTACTTTCTGGACAGCCCTCGATTTAATCATGCGCTTGAAAACTAAGACATTATCAAACTATTACAAGGAAAAGAAACAGTATTTCAGTTAACAGATTCATATATTCGAACAAGTTTTAATACACAACAAGCTACAGCTAAGACCGCCCTCATATACAAAGCTGGTTTCTCCATATTGTCTAGGAAGGCATTAAGCTATTATGACGATAATCTTAAAGAATCCCGTTTCTTAAGCTACTATTAAATCTCGTTTTTTTAAAGTCTCTCTTAGGCATGCTCTTAGAGAGACAATTGCGTTCTATTATTTTTAAAGCTATTAGTATATACTTTTATTCTTATGGACTAGGACTAGAACCAACAACGGGGGAGGGACGTAGCACCTCGACCTGGAGATGTGAAAGAAGACAGAGGGCGGCCGGACCAGGAGGCACAACAGGGCACAATGCAGGGTCCCTACCTTTTACAGGGGATAAAACACCCCGGATGGCAGATGTGTAACCGCTTCCCGTCCCCCTGGGAGCTTGCACATCCCCTGGGGGGTCTGGAACTCGCAGACCGTCCCCTTTTCGGGGGACGAAGAGTTACATAGAGTACTCTTTTGCCCTGCCATGCGTCGCCGAGACTCCCGCCATCACTTTCAATCCTCAAACAGACCAAGGAGATGAAAAGCGAAGGGAAATAAAAATTTAGGTGAAATGGAGGGACAGGAAATTCGGGCTAAGTAAGGAACCGTTCCAGCATTCGTGTAGTGACCCGGGGAAATCCCGAAAAAACCCATGGGTCAGGAAGGTCGGCCGTAGGAATCGAATCCACGACCTCCCGACGTTGCGGCCTGAGGCATCCCGCTCGGTTTTATTCTCATAGTATAATGCATGAATTTCCACCAATTAACCAGATCTAGATCTGTTATTTTATCACCTATGACCATGTTCGGTATTCCTTTAAACACTGTTTCTTTCGTTCGATCGCTGATCAGAATTTAGTGTTAAGTTTTGGAGAATCCCTTGAAGCTTTTCTTGTCTATGAATTTAGTACTAACCCATCTGCAAACAGTTAGGTGTTGAAACAATTTTAAAAACCTGATGTATTACATTCACATGACTTTCTCTACTCTTGTACAAACTCTTATTTTCCATTTATTTCATATTAATCGAGATAAACATTTGCAGAAACGATCTTTTGACATGCAAAATGAATTAGCGACCAGTTCTAAAAATATTTGACTATCACTTAAGGCATACTACGTTCCCCTTGTTTTGTATTTGCAACGGCAATATAGAAATACAGTAGCCTTTAAGCAATACATATCTCTTAATAGCTGGTTGCTATGTGCCGCACCATTCTCTTTGCCACAGATTTATACTCTTTGCATATCCAAGACAAAAAAAATGAATAACAAATTCCCATTTGAGAAAATAAGTATTGAAAAATTTAAGGGAATAACAAGCAATATCTCGAAAATGGTTCACTCAATAAAAGAAAATGTATATGATAGACTTGTATAACTTTGTATAATTTGGAAACCGTAAGCGATAGACAAAAACTTACTAGAAAATGCAGATAAAGTTTACCGTACAATATATATCAAACACTTCTAATGAAACATCTCTACAAACATCTATCTTGATAGGAAAACAAGGTTTTATATAAATAATATGTGGAACATATATGGAAATAAATGATAGTGGATAAAGAAATTCATGTATGAATGACACGTGGATGCTCACTTTTTTAAAACGGTTTCCTTCATCTTTACGTTAATCATACGGCCACCTTAAGACACCCTAAAATAAAATTGGCGATATTTAAAGAGGGAAAATAATGTATTCGGTGTTGTTCGTCGGATATCGATTAGTATTTTTGTATTGCATTGTAGTACAGGGCTCGCACTTGAAGTATCCTGAATGTTAAATTCCTGTTATAAATACTCAAAGATTTCGTTTACATTTTTACACAATGTTGGTTAGGCTATGAGAAATTATAGGTGGCAACGCTGTGCTCCACATTCCTTGCCAATAGAAGAGACTATTGCGCAAATGTGCGGACTACCTTCGACTAGGATACACCGTATACTAAAACAACAGGTAACCAGAGATTTGCGACTTCGTATATGTCAAGACTTTAAATACCAACGTGACGATATGGCATTAACCATTGTTCTGTTCCGCTGGCGGTAGGTATATCCTATTTCTATAGCGAACGGCGTTAAGAAGAAACAAATCCCTGATTTGGAGTCAGCAAGAAAATAAATACTCTCTGTAAACACAATCGAAAGGTTTCAAATTGCAATTTCCATAGCTGGCATACTCAGTGGCTATGTTTTATAAGTCCCAGGAACGTCATTTACAACGCTGAATGAGTCAAAATTATCTGAACCCCGGAGTGATTTCTTTTGTTTTTAATTTCGTTTTATGTCACTGCCGCAACCGTTATTCATTACAATACCACTATCGATTCTTTATCTAGCTAACGCAGCTGGATATATCACTCAGTTGAATTTAGGGTGGTCCTCTTCATTCATATGTCCTTGACCCTTGACACACGGAAAGATCAAAGAATCTAACAACGGCTTATTAACTACAAACTACTAATACCGAAACAGTTTGGCAAAAGGCCCACAAATAAACAAAGGCTCACAACAGACACAAAGTAGAGATATAAGACAAGAACAAGATAGCGATAATTGTCATTCTGCGGAGATTAGTGCCCTAACTAAATCTCTTAAGGGGTCTAATGCATCATCATTTTTCATCCTGCTTATTTCAAATTCATTAACGCAATAAAATTCTAGATACTATTAAAACAAATAGTTACAAAATGTAACACATTTGTTTTTGCTTCCTCTATATTAGGTGGAGAAACTATTGTATTCCACCCAAATATTCATTAGTCAGATTTATTCGGAAATATTCGTTTGAGCTCTACCGATTCCCTCCCGAAATTTTTTGATGTGTAGCATTCACATGAGTTTCTCTATTCAGTCCCAACTATCTTACAAAAGCTTACTATTCTATTTACTTCGTAACAATCCAATAAGCTTTCAATTCACAGTTACACATTTCGTTGTAGGATACAGCAGGTAAAACGATAGTCAAATTTTTAAAGATTGTGGCTTTGAAATTCCATGCTCCTTGCATGAAAACGAAGTGACTTCCCAGTTGAGAAAAGTATATGTGTAGGTTACACAACGGAGGGGAACACCTCACGCACTGCGACCTACATAGGTCTATAGTGGCTACCGCCCTCCCCGATGAGGAAGGGATAAAGGGAGGCTACAGGTCGTGGGAAGATACGCACAGAGACGCGCGGAAATCCCTAACATTTCCAAGCTCGCAGACTTTAACACTGCTGGACCCGCCGAGAGAGGGCGATGAACGTCCCACCAATCAAGCAACACTCTGGTATCCACGAGGAATACTATTTCCATTGAGCATGCATCCGCGCCATTTGTCCGGCAGCGCATACAGCAGAAACCTAGAAGGTCACCTAAAAGATGAGAAGAAAACGGATTGAAAGGGAAATGATGAAAAGAAAGCCGTGGTAATGAAGAAACCACACCAGTATTCGCCTTCCGACTGCAAGGAAACCAAGAAAAACTCATGGTTCAGAGTGGGCGTTCTCCGAGCATCGAGCCCGTGACCTCCGGAATGCGAGTCGAACACGCTACCGCGGCGCCACCTCGCTCGGTGAAAAGTATAAGTATTTGAAAGCTCAAATTAATAACAAGGACTGTCTCGGTAAAGGGTAGTTCTACAAAAAATGCATTTGACATTAACTGTGTATTTTAATTAGATCTGCATTTTTTTCTTCTGTAGTATGATTTTGTCTATCTCTTATGGTTTACTAGTTACACAAGGGCATTTCCCAGAAAATTTAAGATATTCATTTCAGTTGAGATACAAAATAGCTAAAACATGTGATGTTTTAATCAAAATCGTAAAGGCATTTTTGAGAAAATCAAAAATAGCGAAACTTTTTCTATGTGGGGTAGTTTGGAGTATGGGGATTTTTCTTGGAAGTCTTTGTGTTGCATCCTTAGAAGATGCTGAACTTAAATTCCAAGTTTGATATTTAAATGACCTTTCGGTTTTGAAATACGGTGTTCGCAGACACACGGACAGAAAAACACACACACACACACACACACACACACACACACAGATAATTCTCTAAAAATGTTTTTTTTCTTTTTTTGGAATCAGCGAGGCTGAACACACGTATTTCCGGTCAAATCCTGATATTGAATTTTGGGTGGAAAGGAGTGCCTTTTCTGCATACTATGTACGTGGTGAAGAAAGTAAAAATAAAATGATGCGCGCATTTGTATATGGGGCGCTTGTTATATTTTCATGCAAGAATATCTAAACCCATTATTATAAGCTTTTAAACTTATCATTATGTATCTTGTATTAAGTTCAGTTTGTAGAGTCGAGTGCAAAGCTGCTTACTTACTGATCTGAAAAGCAAAACCTACACTTTCATTATGATCTAGTTTCGGCACAATCTTTGAGTATATCTTTCTTCAATATACCAATTTGCTGTTACCTTCGTGTACGTTAACCAGGCATCAAAAGAAGCAGTATAGCATAAGAAAGAGACAGGAAGTATGCTATTTACATTTAAAAGTTTTGTTGACACTCATGAAAAATCACCGTTTTGTTATCGGTTTTCAAAGCATCACACGAGTATACATTGCAAGAGAGAGGGGGAGAGGTGGAGAGAAGCCTAAGGGGGCAAAGAGAAGAGAGTAGAATAGAGTGAAAATAGAAAAAGGGACAGCTAATACATGCATTTAATGCGCTCAGAGCTGCGGGTTCGACTGTCCATAAATAGGAAATTAAGAAAGTAAGAATTCCTTTACATACGTCTCTTTTTCCTTCCGACGATATAAAGTACGTTATAATTTATGCTCAGCAACCGCGTGAGTTACTGTTTTACCTACCCTGGCCCTAACCTTCTTAGCATTTTGCATAGTGGGATTCGAACCTTCGAATAGCTAATACCTGTCTTCAGACTTTGCAATAAGACTTTTGAACAAGTCCTTTTCAAGTGGAAAACTAAAAACGGAGGAGAGAGTGAATGAATCATTATAAATGCATTCTTTACTTTTAACCCGACGTTAACGAAATTCAATACAAAAAAAATAATGTTTCACATGACTTTATCTACCCGCTAGTGCTAATTAGCGAGTATAAAAATTATTTTTACGAAAGTTTATTTTTCTTTCTTCTTCATTTTAATCGAGATAAACCTTTCCGGAAACAATCGTAACGTTTCGTTAAGGATACCAAGGACATAATGATAGTCAAATGCTTTAGAACTGAATGCTATACGCTGGCCTTAAAATCCCATACTCTTTCCATGACATCGAGAGAAACAATTGAAAATTGACAAGACTTTAGAAGAACGACTAAATATTGAACAATTAAAATTAGGCTGTCCTCGTACTTCAGTCGGTAAACACTTATCTGCTATGTGAGGGGTCCCGTATTGGATTCCCGGCTGGGGATGGGAATTTTTTCTCTAGTCAAGATTACTCCCTATTCTCCCTAGAGTCTGGAAGTATGAATGTGTGATCTAATGATTAAAAACCCAGTTTACCAGAAATCCAGCGACAAGCAAATGCGAATTAACACCATTCCCTGGGCAAGGCCGCCGATAAGACCATTGTAGTTAAAGGCGGAGTATAAATGGAACTTAAAACAAATTCAAACCATTAACAATGGATATCTCGGAAATGGCTTACGCCACAAAAAAATTATTTCAATTAAATTCTGTTTTTTTAAACAGGTCAACTTTTTATGTGCAGTACGTTTTCGTCTATAGCTTAACATTTGCAGGATTATATCGATTTCCTCCCAAAAGAAGAGGACTTCACAAGCTATTACCAGAAAATTCAACATATACTTACATTTTTATTTTTGTAAATATGTTTAATATATGGTATATTAATACAAAAATCGTTAGAGTCATTTGTTAGAAAATCAGAAATTTCAAAAAATATTCCATATAAATGGCAGTTTGAGGTGGGGAACCGAGCGGGATGGCTCGGAGGTTACGTCTGTATTCCACATTCGGGAGGTCCCGGGATCGACCCCGGCGACCACCCACTCAGGCCCATGAGCTTCCCCGGATCGCAAGCGAATGTTGGGGTGGTTCGTCTTCTAGCACAACTCTCCTTCCTCTCATTTTCTGTACCATCGTCTTCGTCGTCATCTGTTTCAGGCTTGTAGGACCAGGCGACGGTGTTCGGTAGGTTGCGGCTGGGCGGTGGCTTGTGCTCTGTAAAGGTTTCTTCCCTGACGTCGCCGCGGTGCCGCTCAGTTAGGTCTCTCCTCAGCGTGGGGTTCCGCCCCAGGGATCCTGGACGTTGGTGGTTTGTGGGCAGGGACCGGACGGCATCGGATGCGTTATACCTGGAATCGTTGGAGACCCCGCCCATGCTTGCGACCGTCGGCATCTGGATCTGGTCGCCCTTCGGATACCTCTCCTTATCCTTGCCTGCCAGAGGTCACGTTGGAAGCACAAGGGGCCGACTGGCCTGCGTTCGGCGATTTGCCCCGGTTCCGTGATACGTACCTTTACCTTTACCTTTTGGGATGGAGAATTTTCTTGAAAATCTTAGTGTTACATCTTTGGAAGGTACTGAACTTCAATACCAAGTTTGGTGTTCATTAGCTTTTCGTTTTTTAATTATATATACTGATCACAGACTCGCAGATACACAAACCTGTACGTTTTTCTACAAGTACCTTTTTTGGATTCAGGGAGCCTCATAATATGTATTTCCGGTGAAATCACGATATTGAATTTTTGGATGGAATGCATGCAATACCTTCTCTGCTTACTACGTATGTGGTAGAGAAAGCAACATACATCGCAATCAAAGTTTTCCGTATATCTTATAAGTTATCCGCTTTCAGGGAGCCTCAAAACATGCATTTACGATGAATGAGTCATGTTCAGGTTTTAGAAACCTATTTCTTGGTGACTTTAATTGCACGATTAACAATTGAGTGCAAATGACAAAGAAATTCATGCAAATGCACTGCAGCGCCCGCCAGCTTACTGTAAGATGCGATCAGACAATGGAGGGAGCGTGATGGTTATAGATTTTGTGGAAGCTGCAGCGTATATTTCTTAGACTTTCCGTCTATATCAACAACTGACTAGAACGAACCACCTGAAATGTAGGGTATACACCTCTCTCAAGTCCTTATTTTCTTTCCATACAAAATGAACCGTTCATAAATAGGAATGCCTCTCTCCTTTTTGCTTTGAATAATTTTGTTCAAATTCCATTAAAATATGTCACCAAATTTCAGAACAGAGTAATTTCTTAAATCTTGATGATGGCACGTGAAAATTTGGTAGTAGGTTACTTTTAGTACAAATTTGCGCTTTTGAGGGTGATAAGCAGATAAGATGAATCCCTGAGGGACTAATGCTGCTTTTGCGTCACATAAATTAGTTTCCCTGTTATTTATTCGTCCCATTCATTTTACCAGTACAGTTCATATTATGCTGCAGGAGTAAAGGTGTGGGCGGGAAGTGGGCGACGATTTGTGACGAAAACCAAAGTAGAGGTGTAAATTCTCAACTTTTGGGAACTACCAGCAAAGGGAACGGTGCCAAAATTTGTACTCCACTACAATGGAGTGTTTCATGTGTGAAACAAAGGTTGACATTCACACACTGAACGCTTTTCCACGCAAAGGGCGTAGGAAAGGAGTTGTTTCATTGCCAGGGTAAAATTATTATTATTAATGTTATTATTTTTTTCTGTATTTTATTTTACGTCGCTTTAACTCCCTGGTCATATCGCGACGGATCTGTTGGTGGATAACTCTTAGAACGATATGTGATGGACAGTTAGCCTTGTAGGTCTCATCCCTGTAACCACCCGCTCCATCACGTGTCACAGAGACCCTAGCGCGTAGTTACTGAATATTTCTGCTTCATGCCATGCAGATGATATCAGGGTGCCGTCCAGTCCAACCACCGCCCTCACACAGAAAGGCGGACAGTTAGCCTTCTAGGTCTCATCCCTGGAAACGCCATCTTGCTTCGTCACGTGCCTACAGAGACCCCCTGCGCATGGCAGACGGATCTTCTGCTTCGTGCCGTGCAGATGGCATTAGGGTGCCGTCCAGTCTAACTGCTTACACGGTCTGTAGATAGATGGCATAGCATTCGCTATTACCACTTATTTTTCATTTTACTATTGTTTTAGACTTAAGGTGGAACTTTGGGCCGTGGTAGTAAATATCCAATCCGGTATTTACCTTGGCGACTGAGGAAAACCTCAGACAGATTGGTCGGCCCACGGGATTTGAACCCGGGACCTCCCGAATGCGGGTCACAGACTTTACCGCCTGAGCCATCCCGCTATTATTATCATCTTTATTGTTATCATTATATTATTACAAGTGTGAAACAATATGTTTTTAACATTTTCAGGTGACGTAGAACAGAATTTTTCCAACGTCTATGTTTGGCAACAACGAGTTACTTTATCGTAGGTAATCCCATACGAGTTACGAATGTATCGACAGATTCGCGAATGCGAAGTACGAAAGAATTTTAGCTGATGGCACTCGTAACATTGAATGGTATTTATTAAGACTAACTGTTCCATGTATAAAATTTAACAGATTATACAAATAGCAGTACCTTTCTTACCTGCGTCAGCTATCAGATCACGGCATACTTACTGAATGAATAAACAGTCTAACATGTTACGGAATACCAACCAATACTATCGACAGTGGGAATGAGAAAATAGATAACCACCACGTAGTAGAGAAAGTAAAAATGTGAATATACCCGCATTCCAAAGCTTTACAAGTTACAGATATTCTTTTGATTTTTACTTTCTCTACTACCTATTCCACCCAAAACCTCGATGACGAGATTTCATCGGAAATATATGTTTTGAAGCCCCTTGAACTGAAAAGAAAATATTTTTAGGAAAAGGTCCATATGTGTATGTCAGTCTGTTTGTGTGTATCTGTGAACAGCATAACCCAAAAACGAAAAGTAGTTAAACGCCAAACTTGGTATTTAAGTTCAGCATTTTCCAATGATGTAACACGAAGATTTCAATAAAATCACCCACCGCAGACTACCCTTGGAATATTTTTCGAAAATTTGATTTTCTGAAAAATGGCATTTGACGATTTTGACTAAACTACCACGTATTAAAGATATTTATATCCAAATAAAATGTATATCTGGAATTTTCTGGGAATAGCCTGTGAAGTACCCTTCATTCGGAAGGAATTTTATATAATCCTGTATAACTGGTAAACGTTAAACGCTAGACGAAAACGCAATGCACAAAAACATTTCTCTCTTTACAATACACAATTGTTGTGTACCATCGGCCATTTTCGAAAATCCGTTATTAATAATTCCTATTGTTCAATAATTTTGTCATTCTTTTAAAGCCCGTCGACATTCAGTTGATTCTCGCTATTGCATGGAAAGAGTATGGAATTTTAAGGTTAGTATATAGTATGCAGTTCTTAAAAACATTTGACTGCCGCTGCTCCCTTTGTATTTGTAACGAAATGTTTAATGCAACTACTTCTTCAAATGTTTATCTTGATTAAATTGATGTAGATAGAAAAATAAACTCTCGTAAAAATATTTGTATACACACCAATAAACGATAGAGTAGAGAAAATCATGTGAGTGTAACATGTCAGAAAGTTTTATAATTGAGCACAGATGCAATTACCTATTCGATAGCAATAACTTTAATTGTATTAATTTTAAAGTACTGATTACTTCTTTGGGGGGCCCTGAGCAATGAAACAAATTTTGTATAAGGAATACTGGGCACATTAAAGGTATAATATTTTAGTATGCTTTACTACATTCATTACAAGTATTGTTCGTGTATTTCGTTTCATAGGCTAGTGCAATTTACGCAGTTCGAATGCATATCGATGAACTTTATAGGGCAAGTTAATTACATAGTGGCGAAACGTTTCCAAACATGTAGTCTTGATTCTTAATTTCTTTAAACCTCAAAGTATAAAGTAAATCACACAATGAATTACTTTCATGGTATATTTACTGTTAAGAATTTGAAGCTACTAAAGCATTTAAATCCAGAAAAAAACAAATTATCTGCCATATTTGCGTTATTTTTTAAAGCCCATAACTTTAAAACTGAAAGTAGGGGAATTAACATATAGATATCACTATGCATGTTAGGAGGTTCAAAGGCACGGACTATATATGAGTTACTTATTAAACTGCATATACGTTTCGGGCACCCGTTGTTCTAATGAGCATTCTTAAACAAATCTGTGTTACATTCACATGACTTTCACTACCCTGTATCTCTTATTAGTGGATTACATCTTATTCTTACGAAAGTTTATTTTTGTATCTACTTCATTTTAATTGAGATAAATCTTTTCGGAAATATCTACATTATACATTTCGTTACATATAAAGGAATAGCGATAGTCAAATGTTTTAGAACTAGAAGTTATACGCTGGCCTTAAAATTTCATACTCTGTCCACGATAATGCAAGAAACAGCTGAAAATCGACCCGACTTTAAAAGAATGACTAGGTATTGTACAGTTCGATTAATAACGGATATCTCGGAAATGGTTTATTTGAAATAAATTGTGTGATTTAAAGAGATCCAAACTTTTTGTAGTACATTTTCGTCTATCGCTTAATGTTTACCAGCTATGCAAGGTTATGTATACTTCCTACCGAATGAAGAGGACTTCACAATCTACTTCCAGAAAATTCAAGATATGAATTAAAATTTGGCAGCTTCATTAAAATCATTACAGCAATTTTTTAGGTAATTTAAAAACTCGAAAAATGTTGCACGTAAAGGGTTATTTGAGGTGGGGGTTATCTTGAAAATCTTCAGGTTGTTTCTTTGAAAGATACTGAACTTAAATATAAAGTTTTTGGGTTATGCTGTTAACACACACACACACACACACACACACGGACCTTTTTTTTTTGTTGCCAAAACTGCTTTCTTTTGGATTCAGGGAGCCACAACATATATATTTCCAATGAAATCCGGATAGAGAATTTTTGGGTGGAATGCAATACCTTCTTTACCTATTAGGTACGTGGTAAAGAAAGTAAATAGAACCATGTTCATTGGCGAAGCTTGAATACGGCTTCTTTTATGAGTACCTATTGATAGCCATTGCCTTTGGCGCAAGGGCCTCTCGTCAGCTGTCTTTAACTAGGGAAGCTAAGAGCTCCATGAGAGCTTGTGGAAGGAAAAGTGTTAGAAAATAAAGGTATACACCTTCATTTTCAAAAGGAAGTGTTAAGGATGAGAGGGCTTCTTTATTTATTTGCATCTTTTTGGAGTAGTATTATATATCACACATGATACCACACTTTATTGTGAAAGTATAGAGTTTAAAGACTTTGGGGAAAGTTGCAGTTGACTGGAATCATTAATAACATACATCCAAGCGGTAATGTTCCTTCAGAACTGGACAACGTCGAAATTAGAGCAAGAAAAAACAAGTCTTTAGAAACCAACCATTTTTAGTTCCTAATACTATACACGAGCTCCCTTTTCGAAACAAGCTGTCACAAAATATACTTATCATTTCAGGTATTGGGATGATGTTTTAGAAAACACTATTTCTCATGATTAAGACCGGGAAGTTGAGAAAACACATAAAATATGTTTATTTTGGGTACTGTAGGTCATAAAATTTGGGTGTTAATTGTCCTTTTATTGCCTTTGTAGGGTGGAGGGCTTTTTTGTTGCTAAACGGTCTCGCTTAGCCTATTTTTTAAACCTTAATGGCAATTTTTTACAGCTTCACCTTCTTTGGACCACATTTTACTGCTCTTTCTCAAATCGAAATGACAAATGATTGATACAGATTAACATAAGTCTAAAAAGTATGACTGAAAGTAGCATTTTATTCATAAAGTTTTTCGCACTATGGTGGTATGAAGAATAACATTTGAGTGAGTCAATCTCTCGTAAAGAACACAATTTGGGAGAAATGTCACACATTTAATTTTAATAATTGCTGATGTAATGATATTGATGCTATATGTCAAGCATTATATTCATTGATTAAATATGTAATTAAAACGGAAATTATTAAAAAATTTAATTTGCATCATATTTTTACATATTTTTTCTAGTAAATGGGAACTTTTTAGGAGATTTTTACACAATTTATAGGTCTTTAACTTCCGAACCCTACTCATGATTCAACATTTTCAAGGTGGCACCTTAAGCAGCAACCATACGTTGTCATTCTTCGCATTCAAGTGAACAATATGGGTGTTCTAAGCCAAACCAACAGACTCTCAAAACTCCGGTAAACTGACGTGAGTATTCTCCACACATTTACACAAAGGCACGTGGTATACCGCACCACGTGGACGGCCGAATGGAGTAAAAGAGAAGAGCAAAAAAAACACCACAGCTTGTTGTACACTGTGGCACACTCTAGCGGGACTGCCACCAACCACGCTTGCCGGCTTTCCTCTCTAAAATGATAAAACTGCATACCAGTCAAGGTCATTTAATGAAACCAAAACCGCCACGCTCATACCGCAGATATTTTTCACAGGAAACCGCCATCCCGCTGTCAACATTGTTAGCAATAACAAATGACTGCTGTCTTAAGCAAAGGTGTCTATTTCTGAGGCAGGGACTGTAAGAAAGTTTAGCACAGGGACACATTTCTTTAGTGGAAGACTTTGCTGTAGTGTAAAAAAGAGACGAAAAAGCAGAAGGAAAGCTGGTGTCAAATATGTATAAGCTACAAAAACCAAAACTCACCTTAAATTCACAAATAGAAACACTGAGGCAAAGTATTTAAGATTAGCGATACGAATGCAAGATAGCGAAGACCTAAAAACACCTCATAGTTATAAACTTCCACCAGAGAGAAGTAAGATTTGTAAACTCTGCACAGAAAGATTTCAGATCGACTGGCACTATTAGCTGTTAGCTTTACTAACACTCGTTTGCGGTCACAAAGAAGAGTCGCACCTGTTTCTTTCGATGCAAAGTGAAAGCCGAGCTGAGCGCGACTGGCTGGAGCGGTTCGCGAGAGAAATGTGACACAGAAGAAATAGCATGCACAAGCGGGAGATTCCTGACGGCTTCCTGGAAAACCGGCGCGCAGCGTCGATGAGTAGTGCAATGACGACGCCTTCACGGCCGCCCAAGCACCAACACACGCACACACATACACATGCACAGAGAACTAGATCCTACTTCGAGGGCCGCTAGAGCGGTAATGGAACTATTTCTTCTGTCAACACCGTACGTGAGGACCACACCTCCCTTCTCTCCCCTCCCGCCCTCCGACGCGGTGACGTCATCCGTTAGAGCTCACGTACGGAGAAGAGGAGAAATAGAGAAAGATAGACTATAATCGCGCCGAAAAAAGGGAAGAGGTGAAAGAGATGGAGAAAATACATAAAAGCCGCACAGGTGGTCATCGTGCTGGGAGGGGGCCCGCGACGTGGAGAAGGGGCAGTGCAAGGGGCCCCCCGAGTCGTAGTAAAAAAGGATGAATGGGAAGCCCCTCCCCCCTCAGCTCGGAACCTCCCAATGACGGGGCAACCAAGAAGGAGAAAACACCGCCTGATTGGCCAATCTGGGAAAAGCCCAACAATTGACAGAAAGGATAGTCAGGGATGGCATTCGTCATCTTTCACGGCGTAGTCTTTCTCATGCAGAACCCACGTGGGACGGCAAGCTCACAGGGTTAGGATAAGGTGACGATTGCTGGTGGTGGGGGTGAGCGCGGCTCCGTGGTGGGGATAGGGTGTCAGCAGTCACTATATACCCAGATAGCTACAATACTAAAAGTCAGGCCTTACAAAATCTTGCGGTCAACTTTTATATATATGTGGGGAGGAGATGAGTGCAAGCCATCAGTTGAAGCTGTCCCACCGTCGGGAACGCATTCTTGTAAAGCATGATAGTGCACCGGCAATCACGGAACTGTGACCTGTGACCTGTGTCGTGTGTTGTATTTGAGAGCATCGTCAGTGTCTTCAGAAAGATACACTGTACACACATTCCCTAACTCTTAATCTTATTTATTGTATAATTTATTGTGAACATGAGGAACGGAAGTTTAGTGGGAAGCAGAAGTAAGCGAAGGCTGAGGAACAGGTGTGCCATGGCCGAGGACGTCTCCATGGATTCCCCGACGCACCAATGTAGCCAGGCCCACGTGTCTGGTCTTCTGGACCGCGATCAAAGGACCGCCCTGTCGAGATCCAAGTTCGACGACATGCGGGCAGTGCTGGTACCTTCCTCGACTTCTTGCCCTCCCTTCCAGTGTAGTAGGTTTAACCCTTCTCGCTCACTCGCCGCCCACAGAAACAAGTGGAATCTCCTCAGAAGAGCATTACATCGTAAGTACACTTCACTATCCTGCCCTTAGTTTCATTTTAATGTGTATAAATTTCCCCTCATTCAGTATTAAAATAATGGCAAAGTTGGCAACGCGACAATTTCGATTTCACGCTTAGTTTGTGAATGTGCGAATGTTCTATACGGTGTTTTCGATATCTGCTTCGTTCAAACTACGATATAGCCAATATAGGGCATTTTTAATGTGTTAACAGCTTGGCGTTAGATATTAACAACAAAATCAAAAGAAAAAATCTGATGCGTTACACTCACATGGCTTTCCCTACTCTTGCACAAACTATTTTTACAAACGCTTATTCTCATTACGCTTCATGTTAATCGAGATATCGAGATGTTAATCTTATTGCTAATTTTCTTGTAGATGCAAGGGGAATTGGTAGGCTTTAAGCGATAGTCAAATATTTTAAGAGCTGGTTGCTATGTGGAGTATTCTATTCTCTTTGCATTACCAGGACAAAAAAATTGAATAACGAATTCACATTTGAGACAAAGTATTGGAAAATTTAAGGGAATAACGAGCAATATCTCGAAAATGGTTCACTCAAAAACATTGTATATGACATAAATTGTGTATTTTAACGCGATCTACATTTTGTGTGTAGTAAAATTTTGTCTATCTCTTATGGTTTACCAGTTATGCAAAAGTCGTTCACAATGAAGAATACTTTTGGAGATATTCCCAGAAAATTCAAGATATATATTTTATTTGTCATGAAAGTATCTTAAATATATGATATTTTAATCAAAATCGTGACAGTGTTTTTGAGAAAATCAAAATTTTCGAAAAATGTTCCATGTAAAGGGTAATCTGGGGTGGGGAGATTTTCTTGAAAACCTTCGTTTCCGCATCTCTGGAAGATACTGAACCGAAATACCAAGTTTGGTGTTTATCCGACTGTTCGTTTCTGAGTTATGCTGTTCACAAACACACACACAGACAAACACGGACGTGTTTCCAAAAATGCTTCCCCTACTTACTATACGTAGTAGAGAAAGTAAAAACTTAAGTTGTTTCACATTACCTTCTCTACTAACGTTTCAACAAACTTATTGCCTTATCTACTCGTTCATCCAGATAAATCTTCAATTCTTACACATTTCGTTGTAGGATACAGTATGTAAAGTGGCAGTCAGATTTTTAAAGAGCATGTCGCTGTGGGATGGCTTTGAAATTCCATGCTCCTTGCATGACTACGAGGGAAAAAGAAAAATGAATAGCGATTTTCCAGTTGAGAAAACTAATAACAAGAATATCTCGCAACGGCTAACACAAAAAAAATGTATATTTGATATAAAAGGTGTGCTTTAACAAGATCTGAATTTTTTGTGAGGTAAGATTTTGTCTTATCTCTTACAGTTTACCAGTTTTACAAAAGTATTTCAGAATGAAGAGGACTTTACAAGCTACTCCCAGAAAATTCAAGACATCTGTCATGCAGATACCTTAAACATACCTATGTCATTTTAATAAATATCGTTACAGCCATTTTTGAGAAAATAAAGAAAATAAAAAAAGTTTTACAAGTAGGGAGTGTTTGGGGGTTTGAGGCGGGGAAATTCTCTTGATAAATCTTTGTATCGCATACTTGCAAGACATTAATACCAAGTTTTGGTACACAGATACCCACACGGACCTATTTCTGAAAAAGGACCCTTTTTTTCATTCGGGAGTCTCAAAAGGTGTATTTCCGGTGGAATCTGGGTATCGAATTTTTAGTTGAAATGCAATATCCCCCTTACTTCCTATTGTAAGTAGTAGAAAAAGTAAAAATGAAATAGCTTGATCGTTTCTAAGAATCTACATTTAAGCGTGTTTCATTTGTTGCCTTTCGTACCTGTGACTGTAACATTCATTTGTTACCTCAGCCAGGCCCTCTCAATTCAAGATTATGTTTCTCTTTTTAATATTTATTCTCTCTTTGCTGCATACGGTAGAGTTCTTCTGATAAATAGAAGCCACATATAGGACAGTTTCCATCTCCAGAAGGCAATTTCACTCACGTGCCGATACTTTCGACTGACAAGAGTTCGAGTATGGTGAACGTCTTACGTTTCAGTAAAAGATATGTTACATTCACATCTCTATTTCAAAATGTAACAAACCTGTCAACCTTCAAGAATAAAAACTAAGCGAAATATTTATACTACTATATAGCAGAGTTGTGTTTTGAGGCCCCCTGAATCCAAAAGAGCATTTTTGGAAACATGTCCGTGTGTGTGCCTATCTGTGAACAGCATAATTCAGAAACGAACAGTCGGATAAACACCAAACTTGGTATTTAGGTTCAGATCTTCCAGAGATGCGACACGAAGGTTTTAAACAAAATCCCCCAGCCCATATTACCTTTTACATGGAGCATTTTTCGAAAATTTTAATTTTCTCAAAAATGGCCCTAACGATTTTGATTAAATATCATATATTTAAGATACTTTCATGACAAATAAAATGTATATCTTGAATTTTTGGGAATGTCTCCAAAAGTATTCTTCATTGTGAACGACTTTTGCCTAACTGGTAAACAATAAGAGATAGACAAAAGTTTTACTACACAAAAAAATGTAGATCGCGTTAAAATACACAATTTATGTCATATACATTTTTGTTGTTGAGTGAACCATTTTCGAGATATTGCTTGTTATTCCCTTAAATTTTCCAATAGTTACACTTTTTTGTGCTGGTAATGCAAATAGCATTGAATACTCCACATAGTAACCAGCTCTTAAAATATTTGACTATCGCTTAAAGCCTACCAATTTCACTTGCATCTACAAGAAAATTAGCAATAAGATTAGCATCTCGATTAACATGAAGCATATGGAGAATAAGCGTTTGTAAAAATAGTTTGTACAAGAGTAGAGAAAGCCATGTGAGTGTAGCACATCAGATTTCTTTCTAGCTCCGTAACTTCATTTCTCACAATCAAATTACATAATATCAGAAATGCCCCATGTTTGCAGACAATATTAACGACTATCGGCTTTACTTTAGCGCAAGGCTAAACATGAAACATGGTCATTGGCACCTATTTTGTTTATTTTCATTACGGAAGACCGTGCTTTTTCTTGCAATCTCTTAATTTTTAGCAAATACATTACTCATTTGATGCAAACCATACTAAGCATGCTGTTAATTTTAACGTCAGACTTTAAAGTAATATTATGGTTGGAACCAGAATGTTACATTGTACAAAATAGCTTAAATCACAATAATATTTGTGTTCTTTTAATAAAAACAATCGACAACATTCGGAAGAGTTGGTGTTTTCTTGCAATCGTCTAATAAAATTTTGAAATTCATAAACAAATATACTTACATAAGAATTATAAATTAGAAAAATAAGTATTTAATGAAATACTGACGCTTTAATATCTGGCTTAGAAATAAAAAAAGTATGCGTTAAATGCACACACGAAGTAGTAAATAATTAGTTGAAGCACCTGAAAATTAGAGAATATTTTGGAAGTAGAAACAAGTTAAAAAATAACTGTATGTTTATTGATCATCAATTTTGATTAACATAATAGTTTTTATTTTCAATAATATATTTGTATTAGAAATGCCCGTTTTGCTGGAACTGTGCCAGAAGATTTCTGGCGGCTTTCAATTCAGCTTAATATTTTTTTTTAATGGACGCCCTTTAACTGCTACGGTCCTTTGCGTCCCATTCTATATTGGGCGTGAAAGCCCCGTAATTTTGCTCAGAGATCTCTTTATCAGGCTTGAGGTTCTTTTACGTGCCGTAAATCTACGACACGGAACCACTGGCTTTACTTCGCTTCCGAAGGAAGGCATGCTAAGGATTTTTACGCCCGAAAAATCCATCGCCCTCCGCTGGGTTTGAACCCGCGACCTCGGTAACTTGAGGCTAGCATGGTAACCACTACACCAGGAGGACGACAACTCACCTGTATGCATGAGGCGGTTTGGGAGAATGCAACTTACGACGTAGGTTAAGAAGTTTGGCAGCTAATGTCAACTCCAGCAAGAAACTGCAGCTATTTCGACTCCTAAATCCTTCAGTTCCAGCCGTGCAAGAGGAGCCCACACACAAAGCACAAAGACCCTGCTCCCCCCTTCCCTGTCACCTTCGTAGGCTAATCATGGCGGCGGTAAACTAACAACTCAATCGTCCCTTATTAACCACACGTGCAAACACGAAATGTTGTTGCATAACTTAGAGGTCGCTCGGGTGTTAATTGCGCGGGTAATGATGGGATTGGAGGCCGGTGATTATCCGATCATCATCACACTGAGATGGAGGAAGGTATTGACCGAAACAGAGGTGTTTAGGTTTCGTGGAGGCGCCTGACTGTTCGCAAAACTGGTGTTTCTTAGAAGTGCCATCCCGTGCTGCGAGAATTCTGTCTCATGCGCTGTGTTGACTGTAAACACTGGGTTCAAGTGTGAGGCAAGCCAAGCGTAAAAACAAAGAAAAAAATCTGATGTGTTACACTCTTGTAGATGCAAGGGGAATTCGTAGGCTTTAAGCGATAGTCAAATATTTTAAGAGCTGGTTGCTACGTGGAATACTCCATTCTCTTTGCATTACCAGGACAAAAAGAAATGAATAACGAATTTCCATTTGAGAAAAATTATAAGTATTGGAAAATTTAAGGGAATAACAAGCAATATCTCGAAAATGGTTCACTCAACAACAAAAATGTATATGACAAATTTTGTATTTTAACGCGATCTACATTTTTTGTGTAGTAACATTTTGTTTATCTCTTATAGTTTGCCAGTTATACAAAAGTCGTTCACAAGAAGAATACTTTTGGAGACATTCCCAGAAAATTCGAGATATACATTTCATTTGTCATTAAAATATCTTAATCACATGATATTTTAATCAAAATCGTTATAGCCATTTTTGAGAAAATTAAACTTTTCGAAAAAGTTCCATGTAAAGGGTCTGGGATGGGGGATTTTCTTGAAAACCTTCGTGTCCGATCTCTGGAAGAAACTGAACCTAAATACCAAGTTTGGTGTTCATCCGACTGTTCGTTTCTGAGTTATGCTGTTCAAAGACGACACACAGACACACATACGGACATGTTTCCAGAAATGCTTGTTTTGGATTCAGGGGGCCTCAAAACATATATTTCCGGTGAAATCTTGGTATCGAATTTTTGGGTGGAATACAATACTTCCCCTACTTACTATACGTAGTAGAGAAAGTAAAAAGTCCAGAAAAAGCAGTTCCTTGTGATACTACTATTTTAGTATTTTAGTGAACGTTACGAAGAAAACCAGAAAAAATGTCCTTGATTTGAAAGAAACGTTATTATACTCAATGATAATGTTTGGCGTAACATTTATTACAATCACCTCTAAAAATTACCCAAAGCTTTCGTTTCCGTATTTTAAAGCAATGTACTAAATAGAAAACAATTATTCCTTGAAGTTTAAGCGTACAGTAGGGTATAAGTGTTTAAAAAATATCACACAACATATTATTTTAATTGATAATGTAATGTCTTAAGGATGTACACTTTGCCTATCCTTTATTGGGGAACAAATTGCAGATAGAGGTATGAAAGTTTGTAGAGTTTATTGCTCATGACTATCAAAATGTCGTTATATTTCCTTGCCACACGATTTTGAAATCGCTTTCCTTAATGCTCTCATTATAAACAGCAAAGTTTGTATTAAACATTTCAGAATTAGCAATGGAGTGAAATTTAGAAACCATCTCTGCAAAGATAAAATGATGCTTGTATTCTTAATAATAAAACTAATTTTACTACGTATGTATAGTCCTGGAACAATTTCTAAAAGAAAACAAAAAGAACAAAGAAAGAATGAAAGAAAGAAAACCTGATAAGTAACACTCTCAACATTTGTAACATTTATTTTGAAGAGTGTTTTGAAAATGATGGATACAAAATTCGAGGTTACTTCCCCTTAATCATCTTGTTAGTATAGGTATTCTTAAGAAATAATTAGGTCACTTCTCGGGCATAGCATTTTGTAGGCAGAGACAACAGCCATAATTTAAAAAGTAAGTCTATATGCTAGCCTTATCACAGACACGTTGTTCGATCTCACTAGAAGCCTCAGCAAAAAGGACTCCTTGACACTTCAGAGTGCATTGCTTAAAATATAGAAAGAAGTAAACGAGCGTAAATATATTTATCTAGTACACAATTTTTGTTTCCAGGTGATTTACCTTTTTCTTGTAGGTATGAAGTTTTTGCCTATCTATGGTCTCAAACTTGCTTATAAACTCTTTACAGATATATCAAGATATTTTCGGCACACCAGTATCTAAATTGAGTGCTATTTTAATAAAAACGGATGAAAGAATCTTTGAGAAAGTAAAAAGTAATTAAACAATTTTCTTTTAAATGTTGTCGTTTTGTATCTTTAAAATATGCTTAATTTGAATATGGCATTTTAGTATTTATCAGGGGTATCGTTTTAGACTAATGCTCATCACAGAGTGAAACATTTTTCTGAAATTTAAACGCTTCGTGTTTTAATCAAATGTGCATTTAAAGTAAAATTTTGGCTGTAATCTAATACATTTTTACTTTCTCTACTACGTATAGTAAGTAGGGGAAGTATTGCATTCCACCCAAAAATTCGATACCGAGATTTCACCGGAAATACATGTTTTGAGACCTCCTGAATCCAAAAAAAGCATTTTTGGAAACATGTCCGTGTGTGTGTCTGTGTGTGTGTCTGTGTGTCTGTGTGTGTGTCTGTGTGTGTGTGTGTCTGTGAACAGCATAACTCAAAAACTAACAGTCGGATAAACACCAAACTTGGTATTTACGTTCAATATCTTCCAGAGATGCGACACGAAGATTTTCAAGAAAATCCCCCCACCCCAGACTACCCTTTACATGGAACATTTTTCGAAAATTTTAATTTTCTCAAAAATGGCTCTAACGATTTTGATGAAAATATCATATGTTTAAGATAATGTCATGAGAAATGAAATGTATATCTCGAAATTTCTGGGAATGTCTCCAAAAGTATTCTTCATTATGAACGACTTTTGCATAACTGGTAAACCATAAGAGATAGACAAAATTTTACTACACAAAAAATGTAGATCGCGTTAAAATACACAACTTATATCATATACATTTTTTTTGTTGAGTGAACCGTTTTCGAGATATTGCTTGTTATTTCCTTAAATTTTCCAATACTTATACTTTTTCTCAAATTCGTTATTCATTTTTTATGTCCTGGACATGCAAAGAGAATGGAATGCGCCACATAGCAACCAGCGATAAAATATTTGACTATCGCTTAAAAGCTACCATATTCCCCTTGCATCTACATGAATATTACCAATAAGATTGACATCTCGATATCTCGATTAATATGAAGCATATGGAGAATAGGCGTTTGTAAAAATAGATTGTACAAGAGTAGAGAAAGTCATGTGAGTGTAACACATCAGATTTTTACTCTAAGTTAGCCGTAAAGAAAGTAAGTGTTGCTAACCATTGCAATAAACAAATTTACAATTTGTTAGGTGCAATATTTTCAGATGTACAACGGTTGGAAAGAAGCTTGCACTTTGCGCTGGTCCCTATCTGAAGAAAACTTTATAGTGGTGATAAACACACTCGCGAACGTTAAAACAGATTTGTGTCGCTGATAGTTACTGCAATTACGTATGAATGCTCTCTAATCACTTCGCTGTTAACACGTGTTAACAAACTCTCCGGATCAGCAACTCATTCGTTTGTATTGTTTTGGTTTTAGCCTGCAGAGGATTGAAATATTAGCCATTTTGCTTCCTTTATTTCTTTTATAGTCTTTGTAAAAGACTACAAAAGCGTTAAAGAGTTCATTTTGCATTCGAATTCTTCCCAGAGAAAGCAATCTTGAAGTATTTACCCGAATTAGTATATGTACACAACTTTTTGTCTTGAAATTCCAAACACAGCTCATTGGATAATGAATATATTTGTTACTGTTGAACGCCATTAATATATATGTGTTACTAATTGCGGTATTATTATTAAGAATGTTTAGCGTTTATCTACGCAGTAGAATATCCATGCTTACCTTGTGTATTCTATGTGCAGGATTACAAACACCACGCACCTGTTGTACTATCTGTAGATCTAAGGTGCATTCAGAATAATATCAACTTACAACAGAGCGCATTTACGCGGGCATGGAATGCGATTGTTAGTTTCAGCATATCCAACCTTGAGAGTTAAAACCGCTGGCAATGCCTCTTGGGTACCACTCGTCTAGAGGGAGCTAAACGATAGAAGCGTTATTGGCAGCACTGAAAGCTCATAATGTGCAGTTGTTTTCAACTTATTTACTGAAGAATTTGGACTGTGGGGGAAACTGTTCATGGCGCTACAAATCTTACACTTCGAATATTTCAAGATGAATGCTGGTATGAGGTAATTAAACACAATATTTTATTTCGTAGACGTTAAACTGATTATTGCCTTTCGCAGACATTGTTATCTAATGCTTCCAGCACAATAACACGTTAATAAAACGGCAATACTAATATCCTCTAACCTAAGAATCACGTTGGCATTGTAGCCATCTGTTTTTATTGTTTAGAACTACAAGGATTACATGAGAGGTTATTCTAATTGAATAGGTTATAAGAGAACGAGCAAATAAAATCGGCACTTTACTAGCAAACCCATCTTTTCCGCTTGAAACAAGGGAATAAAAAATTATATTTTAAGCCCTTGAGTAGGCATAAGCATGAATTTTCATTATCGTAAAATGGAGTTGAAAGGCAAATCCTCTGTATTACCTATAGCAAAATCCCTGTTGCAAATTTCTGCTAAGACTAACAATCGAAATATGAGAATTTGGTTAAAATAGTACCCAAAATTCATTGATTATTATTATTACTTTCTAGCTTCCATTAAACCACCCCGGAAAAGTACGGGGAGCTAAATTTAACATGTCTTTCTCTTATAGTCTATTACAGAAATGTATTTGAATGGATGTCGTAATATATAAACACAAAGTTTGGTGATAATTACAGAAATAACTAAATGTCTCTATAGCTAGAATAGGTAATATATCTAACTAGAAACTCTTTCCACTCCATGTGTTTTTGAACACCTCGTAAAACAATATTTTAAGTGGAGTTGCACCCGGAATCGAATGTTGCAGTTATGCAATACGATAAAAAGTTACAAGCCAAATTGTTATGTGATAATGTTTTTGCTTACGTTATACTTTTGATTCCTGGTAAAGAAACATTTCAGTGTGATTTTCCTCCTTTAAATGTCTAAGGCTTAACAACAACGTGCTTAAGGTCATTTATCCTTCCAGGAATCTACAGCAGTCATATCGACAATGAATACTAATTATGAATTAGGTACATCTTCCAATACACCTATTTTGTTACGACTTATCTTAATAAAGGAAGAGACGGGCGATGTGCGCATATTGTAGCTTAAATAATTTTAACAACCTTAAGAACATTACAATTAAATACATCTTCACATTATATTTTAAAAACAATCGTAAACACATAAAAGCTAGAGCAAGATTAATGAGCCATTTCAAGTCCTCGCAATCATCTGTTAGCTTTCTACGTGTATAGTTCTGGGAACAATCGAAGTGTGGTTTGGACAGCCTGAGGGAAATGTGAAACTTGGGATTTCCAGTTCGGGTTTCAACACAGCATTTCTGACAGCCGGTAGATTTAGTTCTAAAGCACATATAGGTCACTGACTGCTAAGTACACTAATTGCAGGACCCCTTTGCAGTGGGCCAGTGCCAACCGTACAATTCCCAATTTCTTCTTTACTGCATGAAGCAATCATTTGAAGAATACGTTTCTGTTAATGAAGGGATCCTGAAAAGTATTAAATAGTTTCGACTACAATCTGAGCAAGTCGAGACCTTAAAGCTGAAACCTATAATAAATAAAGATAAGTGTGGATTTCTGATTTATAAATACATATCTTTTAAAAGAAATTAAATAAAAACAATCTGATGTGTTACACTCACATGACTTTCTCTACTCTTGTACAAACCATGTTTACAAACGCTTATTCTCCATATGCTTCATGTTAATCGAGATGTTAATATTATTGCAATTTTCTTGTAGATGCAAGGGAAATTGGTAGGCTTTAAGCGAAACTCAAATATTTTAAGAGCTGGTTGCTATGTGGAGTATTCCATTCTCTTTGAATTACCAGGACAAAAAAAAAAAAAAAGAATAACGAATTCCCATTTGAGAAAAAGTATAAGTATTGGAAAATTTAAGGGAATAGATAATGGTTATAGGACATAAATTGTGTATTTTAACGCGATCTACATTTTTTGTGCAGTAAAATTTTGTCTATCTCTTATGGTTTACCAGTTATGCAAAAGTCGTTCATAATGAAGAATACTTTTGGAGACATTCCCAGAAAATTCGAGATATACATTTCATTTGTCATGAAAATATCTTAAAATTATATTTTAATCAAAATCGTTAGAGCCATTTTTGAGAAAATTAAAATTTTTGAAAAATGTTCATGTAAAGTGTAATTTGGGGTGGGGGAATTTTCTTGAAAACCTTCGTGTCACATCTCTGGAAGAGAACCTAAATACCAAGTTTGGTGTGTATCCGATTGTTCGTTTCTGAGTTATGCTGTTCACAGACACACACACGGACATGTTTCCAAAAATGTTTTATATGCATTCATATTTCCGGTGAAATCTCGGTATCGAATTTTTGAGTGGAATGCAATACTTCCCCTACTTACTATACGTAGTAGAGAAAGCAAAAATACGTAATTAACATACATTTAAAACTGAAAATTCAAATAAAATTGGAATATACAGCATGGGGAAAAATTTATTGCAGCAATATACAGAGTGGAGTATTTGAGTTGAGATCGTACAATATCTCCAAAAATTAAGCATTGCAGAAATAAATGCCTTTAATAAAAGTTGCTTCTTAATATTATGGGGGGAAACAAAATGACAAAGTATTGAACAATTCGAATCATTAAAAACAGATAACTCGGAAATGGCCAATGTCACTGAGAAGTTATTTGAAATAAATTGTGGTTTTAAAGAGATCTACATTTTTGTGTAGTACGTTTTCGTCTATCGGTTAACGTTTACCAGTTATACAAGATTATACAAAATTCATTCCGAATGAAGTTGGCTTCATAGGCTATTCCCAGAAAATTGAAGATATACATTTCATTTGTATTGTAAATATCTTTAATATATGATATTTAATCAAAATCGTTAGAGCCATTTTTGAGAAAATAAAACATTTAGAAAAATGTCCCATGTAAAGGCTAGTTTGGGGTGGGGGAATTTTCTTGAAAATCTTTGGAAGGTAATGAACCTAAATACCAAGTTTGATATTTATTCTACATTAGGTTTTTGAAATCTGGGTATTCAATTTTTGAGTGGAATGCAATACCTTCTCTATCTATAAAAATTACAAAGTTTTGTATATAAGCTACCCTAAAATTTGCACCGATTTCAACAAATTCTATAAATGTTCTTTAAATGTTTGTACTTAACATTACCTTCGTATGTGCAGGGTTCACTCAAAAATAGGACATTTTTAGGAATCTTCTATACTACATTAATTTTTGTATCAATTTCAATCAAATACGTCAGAAACGTTTCTTCAAGCTCTAGTGTATCTAATTTCAACTTCATGTCTGAAGCAGTTCGCCTAAAAATCTCAAACTCTGACTTTTAAATGCTTGAAATCATGCATTAAACGTTCGGAACTTTACATACAGACACTGACAAGTGTTTATATGACGGTGTTAATATACGTTCTGGTTGGTATACCACGAAGTAGCTGCCAAATTACTAGGCGTAGCTCGTGGTTGTAAACTGGCCTTGCTTAGCTGAGATACAATTAGAGGCTGAATTGTGACTCATCCGCATTAGAACCTTACTCGGAAAACGGGCAGCGTTTACAGCTGATACTAGGAACTCGTGTACGGACTCCTAGTCATCATTTTGGTTGTTTTCCCTCTTCTGTCTGTATGCACACTCCACATCCTCGCATCACGTTATATCAACAGAGCTGCTAGTGTGAATTTCTGCGTTACTGTCACCTCCATTACATCTCTTCACCTGAGATTTCCAAACTGATTTTTCCTGGAGAACGATAAACATTCGTGTGTAAGTGCTTAGTTCATACCCATTAAATATTGAGGAAGGGTGATTTTAGGAGGAGGCGAACTTGTAGTTGCAAACGCACGTATGGTACGCGGTAGCCTTCGCCCCAGGTTTAAAAATATTAACTTTGTATGTTTAGTGTTTCCTTAAATATTATATATTTATGTTTGCCTCAGCTGATATAGAGAGCTGTGAGATTATTTATTAATTACTTGCACTTTATAACTCGTAAACTATTTTTGTCTCACACTGAATACATATTAACTTCTCGAGGACACGTCTCGCGTCCGGTTAGGAACACTGTCTACAAGCAACTGAGCTCTGAATTTGTACAATTTTCCCTATTTCAGTTTCTGATTGGCTATTCCTACTCCAATAGTATACTTTTATTTAACTTAAGCTTTTTTCTGGTTGTTGATTGGCTATTTTATAAACTGTCTCAAATTACATTATTGTTGATCCAAGAATTACCAGTAGCATTATTAAACCTTCTAATTCATTATTGCCTCAAGGTTACCTCATTGTTAGCAACTTTTGACTATTATTCTCACAGCTCCTACATTATTATACATTCACATAACATTATTGACCATGTATATAATATAAACATTAATAAAATGACAGTTACATGCATTTTATATATTATACTATACACATTTTTATTTAAGGTGGGCTGTTATTATATTTTATATTATATAATTTGACTGAAATCATTTAAGTGTTAAAAATACTGCCTCAATATTCGCGATATAATAAGCGGAGTTAAAGGGATATGAAAGTAAGAAAAACATATTGGTATATATCCAGCCTATTATTGCCATTTTATTATATCTTGTATTTAAATACCATTATATCTATTAATTTTAATTTTTTCACTACAGATGACACCACAGGTAACACATGAAATTAAATAATTGAGAAAGCAAATTTAGGAAGGAAGCGCTTCAGGCCTAAGTTTAGGTTACCTCCCCGGCATTTGCCAGTTATGAGGACTGAGGAAAACCTGGAAGAAACCTCAGTCAGAGAGGAGTTAGAATTAGGCAGAATGAGGAGCCTCCAGTAACCGGAACAAGCACCGCAAGTAGGCTACAATGGGACCTTTTTGCTTCAACGTGATTCCTAGGAGGAAGGGGAGACCCGAAGGGTGACCAGATCCGGAAGAGAATGAGCGCTAACAAGGACGGGGTCCCAACGATTCCAACTGGCACCAATCCTGACCCCGACCAGCTCTGCCTAAGCCAGTCGCAATCCGGGGTCCCGTGGCAGACTAGACAACTCCCAAGTAGGAGGGCCCAATAGTCCCGGCAAGCGCCAGGTAGAAATGTTTCAAGAACGCAAATGCAACCGTCCCGCCGCAACACACAAACCGTCTGGTCCCACAACCCTAAAACAAATGAAAGGAAATGACAGGAATAAGACATTCTCCGTAGAAGGGGAACCACCACAGCATTCGCCTACTGACCCGGGAAACCACAAAAAACATGGTCAGAGTGGCCTTACGGGAATCGAATCCGGGAACCTCCCATATGCGAGTCTCACACGTTACCGCGGAGCCTCTCGCTCTGTAATTTTAATATTATTATTAATAATAAGAAACGATCCTGACAGGATTTGAACCACGAGCTTAAGCTTAACGACCTCGACCCCATAGTGAACACGATTTTAACACAAATTCATACTGTTTTACAATTATACATACATTCAGCATATAGCAACCGGCCTGGATTAGGGTGTGTTGCTAAAGGACACGCTTTAATACATTTGCGAGTTTGACTCATGGCAAGCTACCCCTTTCCAGTTTGGGGCAGTGGCTTCGATGTTGAGGGTGTATTCGAACACAATCAATAAGAGGCAGATTCAGCGAAGGAAGGCTACCGAAAGTGGATCATTTCCCATGAGACAGTTTTCCGAGAACCACTGCCACCTGTTGCATGCTTGCCACCCCGCCCAACTGTGAGGCGCAAAAGGAACTCGCTTTCCTAGGTCGGGTCCGCCGAAATGCGCCGTAAATTACTCAACAGTTTCCATTTCCCAAAACGAGCCCTTCCGTTCAGGTAATCATTTCGGTTTATCACACAATTTTCATTATGAGTATGCCAATAAAGGTCTTCTAACTTTTGTAGAATTTCTTTTGGTTATGCTATCAGGGACAAATTATAGAGTAGGTACTTGTAAGTCAATGACTGCAACATTGCGCTTGTTCGGAGTTGAAATCCTTGATTCTTTCCGCCTTTTAACGCAAATATTACGTAACTGTGATACGGAATGTTAAAACGAGAGTTAATCAAAACTTCACGGGTTATCTATCAACCGTGTGAGTCAATGAGGGTCAGGTTTCCTCCCATCCTCACTCTTTGTCGTTTTTGAGATGAATAATGGAGTGATAACGTACGGAGGCGTACGCCTCAGATATCCAAAACCGTATCGATGCAGTGCACCCTTCAGTTTGTTTTCTGTAATTCTTTTATACTTATAGGTTTAGTCTACTACATTGTTTCCGTTAATAAACAAGCAAATATAAATACTACATACATAAAACAGTGATAAATATTGGGGGATGTCACGGAATTTAGTCCGTTCTTTTGATAAATAATCATTCCATACGTTGGTCAGTAACATTTTAAATGGCTCGTCCCGCTCATTTTACTGTAAGCACAATTTAGCTGCTACAAGCACCTTCTGTAGTTGTAGTGAATTGAGTGGGTCTCCCCGTAGTATAGTGGCAACACACTTGACTCGGTATGAGTCCTGCCTGGGGAGTTTAGTTTCTATATACTCGGGAGTTTTGATGCTAAAATACCAACTTAAAAGTCTGATGTGTTGCACTCACATGACTCTACTCTTGTGCAAACTATTTTTACGAACGATTATTCTCCATCTACTTCATATTAATCCAGATAAACTTTGTAGAAACTATTTTATTGCTAATTTTCTTGTAGATGCAAGGGGAATTGGTAGGCTTTAGGCGATAGTCAAATATTTTAAGAGCTGGTTCCTATGTGGAGCATTCCATTCTCCTTGCATGTCCAGGACATTAAAAATAAATAAATAAATAAATAAGGAATTCCCATTTGAGAAAAAGTAAGTATTGGAAAATTCAAACAAATAAGAAATATCTTGGAAATGGGTCACTCGACAAAAAATGTATATGACATAAATTGTGGATTTTAACGAGATCCACATTTTCCGTGTAGTAAAATGTCTATCTCTTACAGCTGACCAATTATGCGAAAATCACTCAGAATAAAGAGGGCTTTCTGGGACATTCCCAGAAAATTCAAGATATACATTTCATTTGCAATCAAACTATTTTAAACCTATGATATTTGATAAAAATCGTTAGAGCCATTTTTGAGAAAATCAAAATTTTCGATAAATGTTCAATGCAGTCTGGGGTGGGCGGGTTTTCTTGAAAATCTTCGTGTTGCATCCTTGGAAGATACTAAACTCAAATACCAATATTGATATTTATCGACTTTTCGTTTTTGAGTTATGCTGTTCAAAGACAAACACACAGGTTTACTAAAATTCTTTATTTGGATTCAGAGCATCTCAAAACATGTATTTCCGGTGAAATCTCGGTATCAAATTGCTGGGTGGAATGCAATACTTTTCCTACTTACTATACATAGTAGGGAAAGCAAAAAGTTGTTTGTTCATAATGTTGACCCATCAAACCTTTATATATTCGATATGCTCTATTCAGTGACCCTTTTAGTATCTCTCTCACTTGAATAAATCTCTAAAAGTGAATACGGAATGGGTTATGACTGGCATTGTGAGTTTCAGCTATTCCTGTTTCACCCCTCCCAAATGAACTCTCTTCAGTCTTACTCGCAAAAGCACTCTCTACGTACGTCCCTGGTGACATGCTTTATGCTCTGCAGAGAACATAAATACCTAATGTATTTATGATACACACAGGTATTTTATGCTGGATGAAAAGTATGGATATTAGGATTAAAAACTTTTAAACTCGAGTAAAGATCTATGACTGAAAACGCCCTATTATGTTTGCCAATTTAAGTTTAATAACTGTGTGATTATTCTATCTATAGAAACCACTAAGCATTAGAAGTTATGCTTTGGAATGTAACACAGAGGTTACATACAAATATGATAAAATGCTTAATAAACTATGCTAAGAGGCCTTAAGTCTTGTAGATTGTTGAAAGTAGAGCCGTAATCTTTCTGAGATGGCGCTAGAATTGCTAATGTCAACACATTCCTTACAGAGATATATTTTTAACCTGTTAAATATAAAAAGTGTAATGCTAATGTTTTAAAGTGAAGCAATATATACAACTAGGTAAATCAATAAGTCAGTCATTCATAGTAATCTCCGCAAGCGAGTGTCTTTCACCACAAACACGGCCTCCTCCACCCTTCCATCTATTGCCTTTGTCTGTTTAAAACAGGCTATATTTTAAACATTTTGGCTTGATACTTACAGAGAAATAATACAGGAAATTCGGCGGAGGAAGGAGGAAAAAAATATAGGATTAAAGATAGCATATATGTATTTTGCAACAATAATCAGTTCTCACTGACCATTTCGAAACATCTACGAATATAATAACTGATCACTCAAGCATATAATGTATACATTACTGCATTTGAATGGAATTAAGATTTACTGACAGTGTCATGTTGAGCACGCCCTTTGCCTATGCTACCCTGTGTGGAGGAAAGCAGAGGATATAACGATCATGGAGTATGTCGGGGATCGAACCAGGTTATAGGTGCTATCTATCGACTTGTTATCTGAAACGTTTCTACATACAATGAAGTACGGTGGAAAGCAATATTTGCTGAACTTTCCCCAAGCTGGAAGCTGAGCTGGCTAGCATTAGAATGTGCTCAGACAAGATGTAAAACTTGAGCGTTCCCCTCACATCATTCCGCTCCTCATTCCCAAGTATCTTACTTACTTCTCTAGCCATCGCTTTAGTTCCCACTATTAACTACATCAATGCATTGCTTCTTTAAGCCACCAGAAATCGCTACATGGCATCAATGTTTCCGTGTACTCTAAAAAAAATTACCGACGTTATTATTTTAATGTATTATGCATGAAGCAGAATTAAATCAGAACTATGTCGTCCCCCGTGGAGTAGTGGTTACCCTTCTAGCCTCTAGTTCCCGAGGTCGCGGGCACAAGCCCGGCGGAGGGCGAAGGATTTTTTCCCCTTTGGAAGGGAAGTAAAGCCAATGGTCCCGTTAGCAGATTTACGGCACACTTAACGATTTTCATGCCCAATATAGAATGTGACGTTAAGGACAACAGCAGTTAAAAGACCGTACATAAATAAAACTCAATTTACCTAATTTAAATCAGAATTATAAGTTAATTTAAAGCCACATGGTTGCGTATGGCCATATTTACTTTAAAATTATATTATTATATTCTAGTTGGAGATTCCTTATTCTGGAAACTGCATTCATTGCAACTGAAATGTATTGACTTGAACTATTAATTATTTTTATATCCGGATGAAGTGTCTTTTTAAATAGACGTACGCAAGAAATAATATTCGGTTCGACGAAGAGAAAGTTATCCTTCTTTGAATTTTATATTATAATTTGTTGGATAATCCGCATTTAATGATTAACATACTTGCATATATTAATCTGTTTGCCTTTGATTCTTCAAAGACTATTGCAGAGTATTTCAATTCTTCAGGGTTGCGGAATCTTTACACAGAAAAGCTGCGCAGAGTAGCATTCTTTGCCTTAGAGACATTGGGACGTTAAATTATTTTGTCCCGCAAGGTATAGGGTCTTTCAACAAGAGCGACCTATCTTTACCATGTAATAGCTGCCATTGTTATTGAGTTACAGCAGTCATTTTTTTCATGTGGTTACAATTGTTACTGACAAATAGCCATGGAACGTTACAGCATTCAGCAACGCGTAGAAATTGTGAGAATTTATTATCAAAATTGATCATCTGTTCGCCAAACCTTCCGTGTATTGCGTGAAGTTTATGGTGTGCATAATCGTCCCTGCGAGAGAACGATTCGGTGTTTGATTGACAAACTTGAAAGAAGTGGTTCTGTCAGCGATCAAACAACACCTGTGCGTAATCGACGTAAGCGCTCCAACAAAAAACAAATCAATTGCTCGTCGAGCGCAAGAATTGGGGCTTTTGCCGACCACAGCTTGGCGAATTCTGCATCTGGAATTGAAGTTTCCGCTTAAAAAATGGTGTTAACTCAAGAACTAAAGCCCAACAACCATATGTTGCGCCGTGTATTCGCTGACTGGGCTATGGAGCAATTGGAAACTGAGCCGATTTTTGTGGAAAATCGTCTTCAGCGGCGAAGGCCATTTTTGGATGGATGGTTGTGTTAACAAACAAAACTGCCGCTATTGGAGCAATCAAAATCCAATAAAGATTCAAGAACGACCACTTCATCCCCAAAAGGTTACTGTGTGGTGTGGATTTTGGTATGGTGGAATCATTGGTCCATATTTTATCCAAGATGAAGATGGCTCTTATAAGGGATGGTATGGCTCTTAGAAACATCTGGTCCCAGCAAGATGGTGCCATGCTCTCGAAACAATCGATCTTTTGAAGGAGAAGTTCAGAGGTTTCATCATTTCCCGTGGTGGTGATGTTAACTGGTCCCCGAGGTCATGTGATTTAACGCCGTTGAATTACTTCTTGTGGGGTGATGTTAAATCTAGAGTTTATGTCAACAAGCCAGAAACAGTAAATGATCTTATGAATAACATCACGCGTGTTATTCGTGAAGTTGGACCTAATTTACGTACTTGTCATTGAAAATTGGGTCAACCGTATACGCGCAACGCAACGAAGTGGCGGCGGTCACTTAACTGATATTCTCTTCCACACGTAATGACATTAATTATGTTCCAAAATAAAAAAAGAAATAAACCTCTATCATTTATAGAAGGTGTTTTATTTAAGTTCAAAGATAGGACACTCTTGTTGAAAGACCCTATACATGCCAAACGCATGCAAGACATGCATTTTGGAGCCTGCTGTACCCGCCCAATATTTGCCCAGTATTGCGCCTCCGAGGATCGTGGACAAACAAGGTAGGCCACCCGCCGTGTTGTTCTCAAACACAAAGCTTCTTTAAGTTCTCTCATTTGCCATGAAGGTCAAATACCTGACATATTTTGCCGTTGCGACAAGTCTACTGAGACATCTCAAGCATCATGCAGCAGCAAGATGAGCTGCGGTCTTGTTCAATGACCAGACCTCACAATGAGCTTCCAAGATCGAGAAAAAAGAAATCGGATGTGTTGCAATCTCATAACTTTCCCTACTCACCCTTCTAAAGCTATTCTTACAAAAGGTATCTACTTTGTGTTAAATCAGATAAACTTTCAATTCACATTCACGTAAAGCGAAAGTTAGATTTTTTAAAGACCATGTTGATGACTTTGAAACTCTGTGGCACGCATTCAGGAGGTCCCGGGTTTAAACCCCCGGAACCGACCAACCTGCAAAGATTTTGTGCTTTCTCTAGTAAGTAGGGGAAGTATTGTATTCCACCCAAAAATTCGATACCGAGATTTCCCCGGAAATATATGTTTTGAGGCCCCCTGAATCCAAAAAAAAAAACATTTTTGGAAACATGTCCGTGTTCTAAAATTTTAATTTTCTCACAAATGGCCCTAACGATTTTGATTATAATACCATATATTTAAGATAATTTCATGACAAATAAAACGTATATCTTGAATTTTCTGGGAATGTCTCCAAAAGTATTCTTCATTGTGAACGACTTTTGCATAACTGGTAAACCATAAGAGATAGACAAAATTTTACTACACAAAAAATGTCGATCGCGTTAAAATACACAATTTGTCATAAATTTTCTTTGTTGAGTGAACCATTTTCGAGATATTGCTTGTTATTCTCTTAAATTTTCCGATACTTATACTTTTTCTCAAATGGGAATTCGTTATACATTTTGTTTTTGTCCTGGTAATGCAAAGAAAATTGAATACTCGACATAGCAACCAGCTCTTAAAATATTTGATTATCGCTTAAAGCCTACCAATTCCCCTTGCATCTACAAGAAAATTATCAATAAGATTAACATCTCGATATCTCGATTAACATGAAGCATATGGAGAATACGCGTTTGTAAAAATAGTTACAAGAGTAGAGAAGGCCATGTCAGTGTAACACATCGGATTTTTTCGCATGCTACTCCCAGAAAATTCAAGACATGCAAAGTCTGTTGCACGCATTCGGGAGCTCTTGGGGGTGGCCGCCCACTCTGACCGTGGTGCATTTCGTGGTTTTCCTCTGGTCGCCTAGGCAGTGTTGGAGTGGTGTATTCTACCATTTCTCCTTTCCCTGATTTACTATCATTTCATCTCTCTCTTATATTTCAGGAAGTGTTTTCGGTTCCGTAGTGAGGCTGGTGTCTGGCAGATGGCATGGTTACTGCCCTTTGTAAGGGATTTCTTCGCGTAAAACGCTAGCGTGTTGGCCCGCTTGCTAGGGTAGCTTCGTCGCCCTCTCGCGAAATTCTTCACTTCTGCTGGTGCCGGCGGGTGTTTAAACTTTGAAAATATTAGGGACTTCCGTGCATCTCTGTAGACCTCATGCTTGTCTCCCGGAGGGTAGTCACAATAGACCTAGTTGGTCGCAATAGCGAGGTGTCCCCCTCCGGTAAATACTTCATACCTCATACGGTATTTTAATCAAAGTTGTTAACGAAAAATTTTCTATGTAAGGGATAGTTTAAAGTGAGGGAATTTTCTTAAAAATCTTCGTGTCGCAACCTTGGAAGATGCCGAAATTAGAATACAAAAATTGATGTTTGACCGCCTTTCATTTTTGGGTTATACTGTTCACACACACACACACACACACACACACACACACACACACACACACACACACACAGAGAGAAAGAGAGAGAGAGAGAGCTTTCTCTAGGAATGCTTTTTTATAGGGAGCCTCAAAACGCGTATTTCTGGTGTAATCTGGATATCGAAACTGAGTTTTATTTATGGACGCTCTTTAACTACTGTGGTCCTTAGCGTCCCATTCTACATTGCGGATGAAAGACCGAAAAGTTTGCTCAGAGGCGTCTTTTTCAGGCTTGAGGTTCTTTTACGTGCCGTAAATCTACGACACGGGACCACCGGCTTTACTTCCCTTACGAAGGAAGCCATGCTAAGGATTTTTACGACCGTAAAAAACCCATCGCCATCAGTGGGGTTTGAACCCGCGACCTCGGGAACTAGAGGTAACCACTACACCACGGTGGACGACAATCTTGGTAGCAAATACCTGTATGGAAGGTAAGTAGTAGAGAACGTAAAAATGAAATATTACAGCATCATCATGCAACTTAGCAACTCTGCCTTTCTGTCAATCTGTAAAACCTAAGCCAATTGCGTTCTTACATGCTCTACAAAGCAAATAAAACAAATGATCGCTCAAAAGCAAAGTACGTTTTGTTTTTCACTTCAAGCTTTCGCTCTTAAAGGCAGAATGCTAAATAATAATGTTTACAGGTAAGCTTTTTGTAAGAGCCATTGTTTAGGGGACACGTCCATCGAGATCTCAATTTAAAGATTAATGCCAGAGACTGTTATGTTGACCTCTTTGTGTACATCAGCTTTTGTCTCCGTGAACGCCCATAACCGGGTTCGTTTGCAGCGTTCCTTGTAATTACGCATAAGAAACTTTTTAGACGTGTTCGCTGCTGATACGCAAGGCGGTAATCGCCGTTGAGGAATGGCGGATTAGCGCACATTAAGGGGCAATTAACGACTATTATTGCGGTAGGTCGGGACTTGCGTCGACATCAAATGGATGCCGTCTAAGTTTCTGCGTGGTCTATGACTAGGTTTTTGTCTCCAGCAAACAATCCGGTACTAGAACGCCGCGGTATTCCATCCTTCACATTGCTATTTGTCCGAGCACTGACCGCCGGCACAGAACATACTCTGGCAATTTGTATCCACTGTCGCCAACTTAGTGATGTTAATAACAACTGCTCTCTCAGTTTAGGTTCGCAATATCCTATGACATTAAGTTCTATCCACAGCTTTGGTTGAAATATTTCAAAATATCCATGGCGTTTCACTGTGTATACATATATTAAAGCTGTACCGAACATGTTTTGATAATTTTTACTTTCTCTACTACGTATAGTAAGTAAGGGAAGTATTTCACCCAAAAATTTTATACCGAGATTTCACCGGAAATATATGTTTTGAGACCCCCGAATAAAAAAAAGCATTTTTGGAAACATGTCTGTTTGTGTGTCTGTATGTATGTGTGTGTATGTGTGTGTGTGTGTGTGTGTGTGTCTGTGTCTGTAAACATCATAACTCAGAAACGAACAGTCGGATAAACACCAAACTTGGTATTTAGGTTCAGTATCTTCCAGAAATGCGATATGAAGGGTTTCAAGAAAATCCCCTCACCCCAGATTACCCTTTACATGGAACATTTTTCGAAAATTTTAATTTTCTCAAAAATGGCTTTAACGATTTTGATTAAAATATTATCTGTTTAAGATATTTTCATGACAAATAAAATGTATAACTTGAATTTTCTCGGAATGTCTCCAAAAGTATTCTTCATTGTGAACGACTTTTGCATAACTGGTAAACCATAAGACATAGACAAAATTTTACTACACAAAAAATGTATATCGCGTTAAAATACACAATTTATGTCATATTCATTTTTTTTCTTGAGTGAACCATTTTCGAGATAAATTTTCAATGCTTATTTTCTCAAATGGGAATTCGTTATTCATTTTTTGGATATGCAAAGAGCATTAATCTGTGACAAAGAGAATGGTGCTGCACATAGCAACCAGCTATTAAGAGATATGTCTATGCTTAAAGGCTACTGTATTTCTATATTGCCCTAGTATCGAATTTTAACGCCAGCGTATAGAGCCCAGTTCTTAAACATTTGACTATCGCTGTTCCCTTTATATCTAAAACGAAGTGTGTAATTTAGCTATTTCTTGATTAAAATGAAGTATTAGGTAGAAAAATCAAAGTTTCGTAAGAATAGTTTGTACGCCCACTAATAAACGATAGAGAAATGTAAATAGTGATACTATTTTAATCATTTAAAATTTTAAAAGTACAACCCTAATATACAAGTTACAAAATAGTGTTTAATCTATGCAATTAATAATAATAATAACAATAATAATAATAAATCTGAAAAGAAAAACTCTTTTTCCAAATTTTCAGGTGGGGTACAAGGAAAATCACAGGATTTTTTTCTTTTGATTTCATTTTTAAGTGAGTGGAGTCCATGTTTGCGTATTCAAAGCATCATATTTACTTGAGCAGGCAAACCATATTCTTGTCTTCAGATTTCGTTTTAATTACTCACATTGCTAGCCAGAAAACGAGGTATTTCCTTGAACCAGTGGTTAAAGGTAAGAAATAAAAATTCTGCACCTGTGGAACTTCTGCTCTTTTCGTTGCCCACTATGTAAACAAAAGTAATATGATTTGGAGCACGGATAAAATTAAAATAATAATGTTAGTTTCAATATCAAAAATTTGTTTATTTTTTATTGATAACGAACCTGCTGTTAAGGGTTACATTTGACACAGGTATCTACATTTAAAATCTCATACTGGCATTACAACTAAGACGTTACCCATGATGAAACATAGCATACATTACCACACTACCTTCCGTCGCTTTCTTGCAATATTTACTTGAATGGAGAATAAGAATTGCAAAATCGTGGTTTTCTGTTGCATAATCAGCAATAACTGTTTTATTCAATACAGAAATGGATTGCAGTCCTATCAAATGAAGTTTACAGGCAAATAAAGTTCTAAGTCACAGAAAGCTCGAAACGAATAAATAGATTGCTTGAAATACAAACATATAGCTAAAATATAACAAATAGTCAAAATAAACTTTAAAAAAGAATTTGAATGTATAATATGGCCAAAATGAAGCTCCTCAGGAGAATATATCTGTACCAATTTCCATAACCAACAATTTAGCACCCATACATTTTATTTACGAAAATTAAATTCTCCTAGATTATATGCACATTTCCATTTTTTGAAACAAAAACAAGTCAGGATGTCCTTTGCCTGTGATCTTCGGTTGAATTTATTCAACTTTTTAGAAATGTTTTACGTTTAATATTACAAATCCAGAATATCGTAAATAATATACTAAATGAACAATTAAAAACAATTGTCAAAATTCTTTTCAGCAGAAAATCTAACCACTAAAAGGTATGTGACACTCGAAGCAGGCTTCAAATCCCATTGGATAACAGAAATACTCTGGATTTGAGCTACAAGCAGGCTTATTTTATTTTACTTCTTTTAATATTGCTTTAACTTCTGAGTCATATCGCGATGTCTTTAAGCATTTATTCGAATTAATGTTTAGGATAGTTCATATATTCCAGACATATGTTGTTAGAGTTTCCTACCTTCTACGTCATTTTATCCCCCCCCCTTTTTCCCCCTAGGCTTGGATTTTATCTTTTCTACTGGCGCTTGGGCTTTGAGGGTCATAGAAAAATGTATACCACCATAAGTGACAAGGGTTATGACAGTGATATTGGTCAGAACCAGGATTCTACCATAATCCTTCCTTCCCAATGCAAGCATTAAAGTCACTTTGGGATATCACTTTAACTTCACGCTTCGTAACTTTCTCCCTATTACTTTCTATACTACGTATAGTTTGTAGGGGAAGTATTGATTCCACCCAAATTTTCGATACCGAGATTTCACCGGAAATACATGTTTTGAGGTGCACTGAATGCATATAAAGCATTTTTGGAAACATGTCCGTGTGTGTGTGTGTGTCTGTGAACAGCATAACTCAGAAACGGTCGGATAAAATCCATTCTTGGTATTTACGATCAGTATCTTCCAGAGATGCGACACGAAGATTTTCAAGAAAATCCCTCCACTTCCCTTTACATGGAACATTTTTCGAAAATTTTAATTTTCTCAAAAATGGTTCTAACGATTTTGATTAAAATGTCATCTGTTTAAGATATTTTCATGACAAATGAAATGTATATCTCGAAGTTTCTGGGAATGTCTCCAAAAGTATTCTTCATTGAGAACTACTTTTGCATAACTGCTAAACCATAAGAGATAGACAAAATTTTACTGCACAAAAAATGTAGATCGCGTTAAAATACACAATTTATGTCATTCATTTTTTGTTGTTGAGTGAACCATTTTCGAGATATTGCTTGTTATTCCCTTAAATTTTCTAATAATTATACTTTTTCTCAAATGGGAATTCGTTATTCATTTTTTTGTCCTGGTAATACAAAGAGAGTGGAATACTCCACATAGCAACCAGCTCATAAAATATTTGACTATCGCTAGTCTAGCATTTCCCCTTGCATCTACAAGAAAATTAGCAATAAGATTAACATCTCAATTAACATGAAGCATATGGAGAATAAGCGTTTGTAAAAATAGTTTGTACAAGAGTAGGGAAAGTTATGTGAGTGTAACACACCAGATCAGCGTTGCGCGGTGACAGCTAGGTTTCAAGTTGTAAAAAGCAACAACATTTGTTAACCTCAACAGTCCCTTTTCGATATTCTCCTGAAGAAGTTAAGCGACGTTCTCTTTTACCAGCTTCTCCGTTTAGAAGAGAGATTTTCTTCCATATACTGACATTCCCAAATGCTGGCTTCACCTTGAAAGCGTCCCCAGGTACTCTCAACAAAACTGAGGTCGAGTTTTCTAGGAAAATGGATGACTTTTCTCGAAACGTAGGAGGGGGAAGAGAGGTGGGTTAACGGCAAGGGATATAAAATTATTATTTTAGTCCTTGTGGAGCCTTGGGGTGTTCCATCACCGCCACTAAACGTCGCATCACCACATGATGCTACGCTACGTCCATCAGCTTATCATGCAAATGTTTCCAAAGTAACGGATTCATTATTGACATCGTAAAACGCGGGAGGTCTGAAACCTGGTACCTGTAATTATCTAGCCGGACACAGTTTATGACAAAAGTGGCCTATGTATCAATAGGCTCCTGGTCTAGTGGTATTTAATCCGGAGATCGCGTACTCTAGAAATTCCCATTGCTGACGAGGGTTACTTTTACCATTAATGAAATTTGGACTATTATCTTCTTTAAGTCTACACTCCAGATTAACTTAATATATACTTAAAATAATTACAGAGAGTCTACCTTATTTCAGATCAGAAACTGTGGATGTTGTAAGAGGATTCGATACATCATCATACTATAAATCAAATTAGTTTTATTTACATACAGCTCTCGGGGGAAGTTTAGGCTCTCAGACTTTACCAAGTTGTACTACTGGCGTTTGAGCTGTCCATGATGTTTTACTCAGCGTGTGTTGATGGAAGATTCAAGATCGAAGTTTCCCGTAAGATCAGTTGTCTGATTGAAGTTTTCCTATGCTTTTACTTCTCCCTGAAAGGATGAAACCAAATAAACTTAGCCGTCTGATCTCCCGAGTTCGTATACAGACATTTCTTTCAAATCGCTTTGGTGCACATAAAGGTCATTTAGTTAGGTTTATGATATTGAAAAAGCAGCAACATTTTAAGTATTGATCAAACAACCAAGTATCTTCTTTCGCCAGATAAGCTTCTACATTACGAAAATTCAAATTAAAAAGACATATCAAGTGATTATATTCTGGTACTAAATAAGCGCAATTTTTTCTAAAAGGTAAATCATACGCTTGGTGGGGATTTATAACGTTCTGAAGCTTTACGTGGGAGATTTTTAAAGCTTTTCCGTTCATTCCAGGTAGAAGATCTTAGTGATTATTATTATTATTATTATTATTATTATTATTATTATTATTGTTATTACAGTGTAAGACCACCGAAATATTCTATAATGATCTAAGCAGGACGAGCTAGAGAAATGAAGGCGGTTGCTGTATTCTCTGCCTATAATACAGAGGGCAGTATTTCGAAATGATAACTGATCAGCATTCTGAACTAAACTCATCTTCGTTCTTTAAGTGACTTTGGATCTTAAAGTATTTCAGACCTCCAGAAAAAATATCTCCCCTGCCTTTGCAGGGAATTGAACCGGTGGCCAGACCCAGGAAGCAGTAGTAAAGCATCACTATCTGCACGCCTAATCATCTAACCCTTAGTACAATTCAGATTTACTTACGAACAAATATGATATAACGTTTATGAAAACTGTAGCCTTTCTGTATCTCACTGAAAATGACATGAGGGTTGTGCTGTGTTACATTCCTAAGAATCCATTTCGTTGCTTAATTTATTATTATGAAATTTCTAAAAGTTTACTAAAATATATTAAAACTGATTTTTTTACCCGAGGTATCTGAAGATTAGAAGCAACTGGAACTTGTTTGGGACTTAGCTATATTTTGCTGTTAAACTTTGTTAGGGTCTCGTGAGTGACGGGGGCGACCCTACAAGCGGATCGTTCGGGCGCATAAGAATACAAATAAAAAATAATGGGATCTGGGTCATTAACCTAATATTCCAGTCAGACGTGACCGGACGGTTTAAGGAACAGATTTTTGAAAACTTCCATATTTGCTGATTGGTTTATCTCCGGTGTTGCGCCAGAGATTTCTGTACACAAAACATGGCGCAACGTGCACGTCCTTCCAGTAACGGAGAGGACAAGCAGTTCCTTCATTCTTGTTGGTTGAATTGTCACTGTTATATGTTAAAATACTTGTGTACTCTCGCTCTTTACTCGTTCACGTACCTATCAATAAGGAACACTTGCTAATGTTTTGGATTACAGTTACAGCAATTTTGAAGTCGACATTGTCCAGAAAAATGCTTGACTGTTCGAATCGATGATTATACCCAAAAACATTATAGAGTTCAGCCCCAAGGCTGAAGATGATTACGAAACATCCAGTGGTTTCAATGATTAGTGTGTCAGCAGATTCTCCAGTCATTAGTTCAATGCATGCAAATGAGAACACAGTCTCAGCTGATAATTATCCAATTGATTAAATGTCTCAGATGGAAATATCTCTGCTACTCAACACTGAATATAAGGATATCACTCTGATTCAAATGCTAAACAGATCATGCGGCTAGGGTTAAGTTCAGCAAATCTTCCAGATCAAGCGACTAGGGATGAGTTCAGCTAATCTTCCTGATGACTTCCGTATTTGGAACTGAGCATCCAAAGATGAAATGAAGTTCCTTGGACTAGCACAGGTGATGATCATGTTATGTACAAGATAGGTATGAGGCTGAAATCAATTTATTGTCATTGTTTTATGGTTATTTTGACACGCACACACATACACAGCTAATCGTCGTGACGCTTGAGACACATTTGGATGTGTCGATTATAGATGAAAATAAGATCTTAGTAATTTTTTTATCTATGGTACATTTAAAACTGTTTATTTGTTCAATATATATTAGCTCTGGTTATTTTATTTCCTAATTGTTGTACAGCAGCATTAAAAATGAAATATTTGCTATAGTAATTAATTTTGCCAAGAAGTTTAAAAGAAACCTAAGAAAATAAGTTTAGTAACTTCTAAAATAGATCTTTCTGCACATTCCTAACCAACTGATGACCATAAATCACGAAAACCCTCTACCGCAAGAGAACTCAACTGTTCATTGCTATGTGCAGCATTCGAGGTGCGGCAAAGCTCATTCAGAAATCCAGTCGCATCCCGATGAATCAGAACTCTGTCAACATAACATTACATATCGATCCGCGCGTGACGTAAAGACCTTGTCTAGAACATTAATCGAGCCGACCCTTGGTTGCGATTGTTTTGTTAAGTGTTTATTTGCTTATGATGCAAAGCAAAACATTACAAGCATACAGTTAAATCAATAAATATGCCTCCAAATTGCCAATATTTTGCATTAGCAAATAGTAACAAATGGCCTATAGTAAGTTTATAAACCTATTTCTAGAACTGATAAAATTCAACACTATTTACATTGCTTTAAACAAACCTCTGGAACAAAATGTTGAAAAAAATCTAATTTATTTTCTGAGAACCATACATGGCATATTACAGAACAATTAGTTCCTCCTTAAATTTGGACACAATTTGTTGAAAATGAGGCTATTGGTTTCAGACCAAACTTTAATATCAGTACAACAGTTGTTGAGCAACTGAATATAAATGGTCCAGAATGTATTAATCTAAGAGCTAACATGCACACAAGCGCACACACACAAAGTTATGTCCATTTTCATAATTTCTCAACATTTCATGCAATATTTTTCTTATATTAAGTTTGCGTTCTCGGAAAATGGTGAGTTATTTGTAAGGGTTTTGCTGAATGTTAACATTACATATATAATTGATTCCCTACCGCTCCATTTGGTGTATGAATTTCTCGATGACCCAAAAACCTAACAACAATTCATGTAAACATTTAGTTTCTCCAAATAAAATACCCCCCCCCAAAAAATTAAATCTATAAATTTTACACTTTTTCTATGCGTTATTTGAGTTGAGAAATGCCATACTGTTCAAACATTACAGTTGACTGTGTCTAATAATAGAATTCAACGACTTCTAATAACTTGAGTGTCTTCCGGTGAAGGCCGTGTCACGTTTGATAAAATTGCCGACGTTTCGCACTTCATATTGAGAGCTTCTCCTGGGCACTGCGCTCGACAATTTTACAAACGCGACGTTGCCTTCACCGGAAGACAGTCAAGTTATTATGGACAACGGCCGTGGAGGTCTACAATTTTATTCAGCGACTTCTGGTAGGTAGGTAGGTAGGTATCTGTAGAGATCTGTTGATGTGTTGCAGGATTTGGGGAAGTCCTCGTGGTGTGCGTGTGTTTGCTGAGTGTGGTTCGCATCCCTCTGGTCATGTCGGCTCCAGCGAACAGAGATCGCATGGCTTCAAGACCCAAGTGGATAAATCCTTGCGGCGTGCAAGCCATGGAAGACACCGAAGTAGACAACGATTACGTTCCGCGCCTAAACGACCTCCAGATCCTATCGCAGATATTGGTTCAGGCCAAGAACGCCCTCATGCACACCGAGCATTTCAGGGACGACTATGTGAGTACACACTTTTGTATCTGAAACAATTCCTTCAGTAACACTGTCATTTTTAGGAACGAAGACAATTTTACTTGATTGTGTGTAATTTCGAGAGCTGCGTATAATACTGTAAAACACTTCCTTTCCTCCCTCCCATAATTTCTACGTTAGTCAAGACCTATCCTATTTGTGACCAACCAGGTAGTTAAACTGCGTTCTCAGATATGTAACCCAAAAATAGAACAAATATTAATCTTTATGAAATCCAAAGTCGAGATGTCCTTACGTTTTAGCTACTGTAACCAATTTGTAAGTTTTAATGATTAGGTTTTATAACAAATATTAGGGAAATGAAGTTGTTTTGGGTTATAATCGTTCTGCTGTTTTTAATCAGATAAAATATTGCAAATACGAAGTAGAGTGTACGTGCTGTCAAAAATTGATCCTCACAAGCCTTGGGTAGCTATTTTTAGACTGTGCATTACCCTACAGGTCCTACCAAAAGTTTAAGGACACCCATTAAAATTTTGAAAACTTTTATTCTAAGAACACATCACATTATATATTATTACATATTTGTTACGCATTGCTTCAAACTTACATTGCACTTGTTTTTAATACTTTATTGCTCCTCCTTTGGCTTTCAAACAAAGTTTTATTCGTTTGGGCATGCTGTTCACAAGATTGCTACACTCTTGTTCCAAGATACGGACAATGTTCTTGGCGGTTTTTCGGTCTGCAGGCAGCCACTCTTCTATCAGTTATGTTCCACAGGTTCTCAATAGGATTGAGGTTAGGACTTCTGCTTGGCCGTTCCAAAAGTGGTATTTAATTCTCTTGGAACCATTGCGTTGTCATTGCTGATTTGTGGCAGGGTGCATTATCCTGCTGATACACAAAGTATCGGCCATGGAGCTTTTCTGCAGAAGGGAGCATGTTGTCCTGCTTTGTAGACATATACTCTCTGGAGTCCATGGAGCCGTCAACGAATCTTAAAATCCCAGTTCCATTTGCAGACATACATCCCCGGATCATAACTGCATCACCACCACCTTGAACAGCTGGCGACAAACAGGCTGGGAGAAATCTCTCAGTAGTTGTACGCCTCACACGAACTCTTACCCCATCTTTACATTCCCCAGATCTTCTTACTTCTGCACCAAATCCTTCGATTTCGGCGAGAAATTGCGGTCAGAAGAGGTTTCTTTAGTGCCACTTAGGAATCAAGACCTTGTTCCCGAAGTCTACGAGAACAAATCATTGGTGAGACTGTTTTTGCAGTTCTTTCTTGACATTCCCTCTGTATTTTTGGAATAGAAGCCTGCCGATCACGTTTGGATATAATTGCTAAGGTCCTATCCTCCCCCCCTGGCCTACCACATCGCTCTAGGTCTGAAACGCTGCCGTTTTTCATATATTTTCCTACTGTCTGTGCCACACAGGTTTTACTTATCCCCAGTTGAGTTGCAATATCTCTATATGACTTACCGCACTTGTGCATACCAATCACTTGCCATTTTATGTCCTTATTTACATTTTCCTTTCCCATTGTAAATTAAACATCACTTTTGGCATCACAACAAAATGGAAACCACAAACCAAGTGAATGTCGTGGCATGTACAAGAAGTAACCCAAAGACTTCAGTGGTGCGCTCTGCCGTACACACCTTACACTATAAATAGACATCATTTCCGCTTTTGCTGGCTCTTTCATCATGGGATCAAATCTATTATCAAATAATGGTAATTTAAACTCCTTTTTCACAATTTCTTTTAAAATTATAAACATGATGTCAATTGTTGATAAACAGCATATGATAAGAATGCCATATTTATAAATATACCTTACACATGTGGGTTTCTCTTCAGCAAAAAAGAAAATTGGCATTATATATATTTTCATGTTCACAACTCCACAAGTATTAAAAAACGAAGAATTTTTTAGTTTTTCTAAAAGTGAGAAAAAATCATAACTCCTTCAAAAATAGTGAGATTTAAATAATTACTTTTTCAAAATATACGTCTTAGTAAGGTAACATTTTTACCAAACATAAGGCCGCTGGATAAAATAGTTTAAGGACAGGGTGTATTTCAGTGAAATATACAGGTGTCCTTAAACTTTTGGTAGGTACTGTATATTTTCTCTGAGCTTGCAATGCAATTTTACATTTGGAGCAACAATGTTTATGCAGGTAAAACATTGTACCTTATCCTTTAAAGAAAGGTTTGAAATAGATGGCTAGAGTACTGCACTATAAAATTATCAAGAAATCTAAATATTTGTACTCCCTTGTTAAGAATTTTACCTACAAATGAACAAAACACGTAAAGCATTAAGCTGTTGAGAATTAGTATTAAAATCACTAACATACACAAGCACAACATACCGCTCCTGGGTACTTCTCATTTAACTGTTATACTACGAAAAACTGCTTGTCAAATTCTTTTGAAATGGTTACCGCGTCTTTAAATTGGATTTATTGACCGGTAAGGCAACAATGTTAATTTTAATAGATCTGGAGAGCAAAAATCCAAACAAGCTAATTCTGAGAAATATATTTGAGAACCAAGTGCACTATATACTTTTTAAATGAATACAGTTTTTCGGAGTAAGACGTTGTTAGCTTATTGATTGGAACACAAGACCCCATGTGTTGAAAAAAAGTAGAGTCCACCTTCTAGTAGAGAGACAATATATACTAGCGCGTTGAAATCATGTTAGAATTTGCACCACCACATAACGCATTAAATATATTTTTATTTATTTTTTCTCCCTGTATTATACTACTAAGTATACCGAATACTAAAGGTTACCCTCTTTGGTCTGACAAATGAAGAATAAACATTTTTTGCATATTGTTCAATCTACGAGATGATGGATAGAATGTGAAACAGAACTAGCTATCACGCCGTATATGTTTGGGGCCGATGTGTGTTTTTGTATCACACACTTCTTAGAGGGAGGTTGGACGAGTACAGCTGGGTGCTACGTAGTAGCCAAGTTATAGAGGTTCTTGAGTTACCTGTGTTGGCCGCTACAGAGGAGACTGCCCTTGAGTGGGAAGTTATCAAATGGAACATTCCGCACCTGCCGAGAGGAACGCTGGCATGCGGACTCCTTGCCAAGCCTCGGGAAGATGTTTACGAAGGAGATCCCATTCAATAGGTTACCAAGTCAAACCCAAGGCCAGGTCAATAAGGGACAATGAGGGGATTCCCTGTGACTCTGATGATATTCTGGTGTGCTACTTGAGCTTGGCATGACGTGCCGATAGACACGTCCATCATAACACCTGACAGTCGAGTGGGAAGCATCCCCGGTCGACAGAATGGAGAAATCCGCCTTGTCCCATTTAAACATTTTGGCAATAGCTCGTACAGTTCGGAAAATTCCTCCACGGGAGTTGCTATAATAAGAGGAACCACATGAGTCACGTCATGCTCTGTTAATCAGCAAAAATCTTATGACGATGCTCAGAAATAAAAGTGAAAGATTGTTCCTACACACTATAAGGTGATTGAGAATTTCCATGTTGCACCATGCCGAAATAAGGCGAATCTATTTTCGTGCAGTTTGTCATCCTCATAGCAGAGAATCTATTTATGCTTAAAATACTTTTAACGATGCCTACTGAGATATTCACCTGTGTTATGTTCAACATCAGTTAGTATAACGATGATAAAGGCATTGGATGTTAGTGATTATTTGCCATTTCATTTCTGTTGACAAAGGAAACCCTGTGGACTCAGGACTCTTATACCTTACTAGATAAGTATTGTTTGATTAATCATGCAGCATCATCGTATCTGGGAACTTAGAATCCGTTACGACCGTAAAGAATTTGTTAGATGCTCAGTAATGTACGTTCTTCTAGGACGCCCCATGTCTCTGCGTCCTATTGGTTGTTTCCCTAAAACTAACTACAAGGCGAAGACAGTCCAACTGGGCCTGAACCATCCTCCCCAGCCGAGGAGTCAAACTCTCCAGGACGTACGACAACGCCTGGGGCAGACGCCTGACGGGCCCGAGGGCTTACGCATCAGAGAGTGAGAGACCAGGGTGGGAGAATAGCACAAGCCCGGCATGAATGAGAGGAAGTGGATGATTGATGCAGATGAGAGATAAATGATATGAAAGGTGAGGATGGAGCACCGGTGGAGTGAAACATGGGGAGAGAACCCGGAGAAAACCCGCCCATCCGCCGCTTTGTACACCATCCTGAGATTGAAACCTTGCCTTGGTGAGAGGCGAGCGGTCTAACCACTCGGCCACGCGTCGCCCCATTCTTTCCCTATGGAGTCTAAATATGACATTGCTTATTTAGTTCATTTGTGTATGCTACTTATATCATTCCATTGATTCAATTCGCCTTCAATCACATCAACTCCATTTCTCTGTTCCATACACCAACTCGGCACTGACATAGTTTTATGTAATTTGAGCATAGATTGACCTTTCCGCCAATGAGATTTAACCGTCTCTAATGTTTTAATTTTATGTTAGTATTTATACGAGTACATTAGTGGTTTATTAAACCACGTCTTTCTGACCTATTTTACAACCACGTCGGAGGCAGAAAATGTTAAATTATCCAATAAATGTAACAGCTCTTGTGTAATAGACGTTAAATGTAATATATATATATATATATATATATGTATTAAAACGTAAAAAAATTACTTTGATAAAATGAATGTGTAGATGAGGTCGAAATACAAAACATTTAAATTTAACTGGCAGTCCTCGCAATCTGAAAGGAGACTGGAGCGCGGAGCTCTAGCTTCGTGGCCAGAAAGGATGATCACAACAAAAGCACTCAAAAATTAAGCGCAGGCAGGCAGTAGAACAAGCGTGCTATTATTATTTTGTCTGTGATTCATATTGTATCTAGTTCTTTTTCTTTTTTTAACGTTCGTCTTTTTAAACTGTGTATTTCGCTGTTTACATACTACTTTATGCATATAAAGTATTCAAGGGTTTATTGATCGTATGCCTGTAAAATGATTCAGAACAAGTTCTCGGAAGGCCCTCGCTTCTGGTGGTCTATGGTAATTTCAAACGGATATCCAGTAAATGATGTGGGTGTATGTAGTGGCATAGGAAATACACGCACACCTGCGTGATTTAATGGAGCAATAAATGTGCGTGCTTAGCAAGCCGCGTACGAGACGAGCGTATGAAGAAGGCGCCCGACGATTTTCTGCCGAAGTGGCGGTAGTCGACGTCGTTTCGCCACGAAAGGTGTGGGATTTTTATAACCTTCTAGGAGGCGGCTTCTTCAGTTGCTGAGCGATTCTTCGTGATCGGTTACTTCTTCTGCCCCACTCCTTCTGTTCCTGCCTGAGCGTCACATCCGGCAGGTTATCATCGTGTTTCCGTCGTTGCATTCTGTTCTCCCGCGACTTTCAAGGGCAGTGCACACGTTTAGGATTAAACAGAGGTTGCTTATTCCTAAAAGTAGTTCCTTCTTCCTTTCATAAGCAGAATTTATCCGTCATTACGAGCATTCCTTTGAATTGGATAGGATGTCATGAATGCAATGTTTCTCCGTTTTTCATCTTCAAGAGTAATGTAGCCCTTTCACTTTGCTCTGCACTCATGTCCCTAAAATAAATTTTATGCCCAACATTTTGAAAGAGATTAATTTTTTTACGCGATCATTACACTATTATAATAACGCACTTACTTTCATACAGATTTATCCCCCTAAAACGAGCTAATCCACGTGATGTTGCGGTTAAATTGCATAACTATTATATTCTGCTTATGTAGTTATTTAATTATCCAGACTTGTTGATTTCAGAACTATGCAGTTCATTAACACTGGAACGAAGATCGTTTATACAGAGACCGCGTAATCAGCTAGAAAAACGGAAAGTCTTCTATTAGTTTTGAAATTAATTTTGAAAGTTGCGGAATTAACAGTAATAATTCTTTACATCTATAAATTGCAATGCAGGACAACACTGGAATTCGTGACTCTGGAGCGATCATGATTTGTACTGGTTGAAAGGAGAGGATTTCAGTCACTTGCCCAGTGTTGCCAATATAATTCACCTATAGCTTGCTTAAATTATTCTACTTTGCGACTTTAATCTCTGTGAATAAAAATAACAGAACGTTTCATTAGAAAGAATTTGTTACATTTATCTTGGATTAAAACTTGAGCAATATTCAATCCCCTAATTGCTGCTTATTTTGATGTTACAGTATAAATACGAACATATATAAATTATTAAATTTTGAAATATGACAAAAGGTATTATATTTTCATATTTACTGCGAATAATTGACTCTTGAAGGGGCCATTTTTATTGCTGTATAATCCTTTGGTAGCGATCCTATTACAGTTTCTTCAAGAATGATACATTATAGCGCTAGAAAAGTATAGAGGGTGGTTTCCAATAAAGAGATCCTTTATTTCTTTTATCTCCAATGCCCTCATAATCGTTAGCACGGTTGGGTCTCACCACTTCTCGAAGTAATTATTCCGACCACTTTTTTGAAGCCCTCCCATTTTGTATTTTTAAATATTCTAAAGGATACAACAGTGGGAAATTCCTTATTTACCTTCCATTATTCTATTGTTTACATTAAACACATGCAATTTTTCTACTGTGCTTGGCTTTTCTGTTTATCCATTCTTCTGCATTCAGCATCCACCCTCAGAAGTCTTAATTCTAAAACCTCCCTTACAAGATTAGCATGTCTCTACTGTTCGTTTTTGTTAGAGAAGATTGAAATCTTGTTTATAAATAATTGTGCATTAATGGCTGTTTGAAATGAATGATAATTAAATTTCGTGTAGTATTGATAGTACAGCTAATGAAACAAAGTTCATCACCATCATTCTTAACATCTGGGTTTATGTATTTCACATTTTCTTGATGTTAGAATTGACTATAGAGGTCAAATGGTTCAGTGATTCGGGAGTAAAAGTGGAAGCATTGAAAGTAAATAATCTGGCGATACATATTGATGTCAGAATATGCAAGGATGTAGTTGCCTGGGCCACAGTCTAGCTCGTTGCACCGCACACATAGCGCCGACAATTACGTCTATCCTCCCTTGGCTTGACTGGATGCGCGCCGGCAGTACTCGTCTTGCATTCTTAATGTCGGAGGAAGGAAGCACTTTCTAAACGCAGGACGTGTGGGCTATAAGGCGCGCATAACCTTATGGAAAACGAATCACCCTCCACTTCCTGGCCTACACTTGGTATTTGCTGCTTGGTTCTATATGCAGCCTTGTAGGCATAAGCATTCTTTAACTTTCCATCCTCAACATCGATGTCTTTGGTCAATAAGGTCGCAGTAGATTAACGTTTACTGAGAACTTATAAAGAATACTTTTCGGTACATAAATCGGAGATAAATGATCAAGGAAAATGGTTATGCCATTGTGCAAACAAAACCTCAGGTATTTCCATTGTCTCTATTGGACACGCCACCGCTTACTGTTGCCTAATTTGCGTTGTCTGTTGCAAAATGAAAGACAACGGTGACTGGATAAATCTTCTACCAGGGATCCTGGAGAAAACTGTTCGGCAAAACTCAAGCACAACGAAAGAAGCAATTATTCATCAATGCACTTCATGAACGCCATTCTTCATTTTGCGCAAGATTTGTGCGTTTATTTATGTTTTCTAAATTGTTTGATTTGTATATCCCTTTAACTTCCATGATCAAGTCGGGGGCTTTGACTTCAGAAACAGTTTTTCAGTCACTGAGCTATAGGCTTCTTAACGTTGAGTTTTATTACATATCATGAAACACACTCACAATCACTCCCACACTCATAGATTCTGTGGAAGATACAGAATGTTCTATACAAATTTCCACACCCCAGCCGGGAATCAAACCCAGGACCCGGAGTTGAGAAGCCCGAACGCTGAACACTTGACCACAGAGTGAATCACACTTATCTGCTTCTCCTCCCTTCACCATTTGATTACAGCCAAAGCGACAGACAACAATGGCATTCGATTAAACTTTTTACCAAGATAGTAATCAGTTAAATGTTTAGACTTTTACCATTCATTTCTGCCTTAGGCATGCTATATGAGCGTACGGAGAAAGTATATAATATGTGAATTCTGAAACTTCTTTGACAGGGTCCATTAAGATGAGTCGAAGCCATTTGTGTCTTCGACGAGACAGAATATCATATTCGTATTAGATTGTGTTAGCAATTGAGTATTTCTTGCTTAGATCCCTCAGAATAGATTAGGCATTGTATAGCATTTAAATTTTTTTTGTAAGTGCATAAATTTTGGGAGATCTTTGCATTTTTCTTACATAATTTTCTGTACTTTTATTTTTATGGCAGAGCTAGATAAATATTTCTTAAAGTTTCACTCTAAGAGCTTTGATTTTTTTTCAACGCGCAACTAATTCCCTCTAATCTTAAAAGAGATTTCTTAAGAGCCGTTAATGTTTGTTTCGGTATGCTGTTAGATAGCTGAACAATTATTAACAAGGAAGTTTTAACAAAATATATCTCTTAGGTGCATTCGATATTTTTTATTTTATGTTTCCTAAGTCACTTATACTTGATACCGTAGTTAATAATTGTATTCACAGTTCTGCTAAATTAATTTATAGAAGACAATGTGTTCAATTTTCAAAATAAGAACAAAGTGAACTCCATTTGAAAACTGTTTGCTGACTTGTGTTCTCCAAAAGAACAGATTTTATTGTATAGAAGACACTAATTCATTTCATGTTTAGTTATTTTCTCGCCTATAATAATACCTTTAATGTTAGAGTGAATTGGATACTTAATGATAAAAGTGATTTGATTTAAATTAAATTAGTTATAAATATGCTAAAATTACAAACTTGCAAGGAAAGTCTGGCTGTTCCATAGAGAAAACAAACAAAATATCAGTTGGTTTTATATTCAATTATGGAAAGTGTAGCACCTGTATTAAGTATAGTAACTTAATTCATCATACAAAATACAGAGTAAACTCAAAGCAGACAAATGTAATTTTGGATGTCTAAATTATTTGTATACAAATGCAGAAAAGTTTTTGAAAGCTGAACGCTGCCGTCTGCGACAGCCGAAAAAGTCCCATTACACACCCGGGGTTGACAGCAACCGTGGGCAAGGTTTTTCCAGTATTGTTAACATTTTCTGGTCCAGAGTATGAGTGTAAGCTTCCCGCCTGATGATTCATGCTAGTTAAAAGTGTCAGGTTACTGCAGCTACTAGCTGTGAGGTAAAGCCACAAAATGCGAGTATCCGGAACTGTTTGTTACTCACGCGCAACGTCGCCGTGATGACGAATGGGTGACATAACCGGCGCGTGGAATGAAGCCCCTAAACCGTTTCTGTTGCACATTTGCACCGTGTGTGCCCTACTGTCACGCGAACTTGAAGCGTAACAATCACATCTTGTTTTCTCGCGCTTGAAAAGTGGCCCGATGACACCGTATTCTGCAGTAGTTGTTACGTTCTTCGTATTGCATAACGCTATGATAACTTATACATGAATAGTATACAACGTTTTATGCAATCTTAACATTGTAAATTGTAGGAAATAAATCATTAAATAACTCGGCATCCATAGCTGACATAACTGAGTGTCTTCATATATTAGTAAATAAGACGTTAGCTTCTCTCGCTGCATTTCATTTATTTACTGGCGTGTTGAACCAATAAACAAGGCCATGCACTTGCATGCATTGCCTCTCTGAAAGAAAAGTGAGCAGACGTTACGGACTATGATGTAGCCTATTATCAGCACAGCATGGTAAGTAATTATAAATTTAGGTTTTAATAATTCTATATTTAATAATGTACATAGATTTTTGCATATTCGTTGTTCAGTGAAAAGAATTTTACGAAATGGTTTTATCTTCTCTCTGTAAGCCACGGCAACTTGAAATACTCATTGCTATTACTGGCACACGTGCCATAATGAGCCACTTCTGCAGGTTAATAAACCTGTTTATAATGTTAAGATTGCATAAACCATAATAAAATAGGGATAGAAATAGCAATAGTCAGCCAATCTATCCCCTCAGCGAAAACAGGAAAACAAGAAAACTTTCGTTCTAGGTACTCCTTTTTCAGGTCCTCTTCCTTTTTCTTTATTTCTTTTTAGTTCCATGTATATACCCCGCCTTTAATTAGATTGGTCTTATGGGCCTTTGGAACTTATTGTCTATTGGCATTGGTGTGAACTCGTATTCTCATGTCGTTGGGTTTTAACCATTAGATCACACATACATTCACACTATTATTGATACTTCCAGACTCTGGGGAGGATAGGGAATAATCTTGGCTAGAAAAAAATTCCCACCCCCAACCGGGAATCGAACCCGGGACCACTCCTTTTGTAAGCCTAAATGTTCCTTGTTTTGTAATAATTTATGAGGATCACAGTGTAGAATTTTGCGATATTCCCTTGCTTCTTGTAGTTACTACATTAACTCAGATATGTATAATGCCTTCCTTAGCATTAATTTTCGTTGTTTGGTTTCCTTATTTATGTCATTAGAAGGTTTAACACTCCAAATTCTACCTTTAAAACTTATATTTTGCATAAATATGTAAATAACTGACACTTTTAGATATTGAGCTTTCGTATGCAGAGAGAGATAGGCTTACTCTTATATCCATACAAACGAGATGCATGCAATCGCTCCGGGTCACTGGAATGTGCTACGTGGATATCATCTAACTATAAATAAGGGCTGCCAGAGAGGGAGGCACAGCGAGATTCATTTCATAGCAGTGTTTGTTAAGTACTATCTTCCACAAAATATAAAATCCTCTCAACACCATGTATCCACTTAACCGTTATGAAAAAGTAAGTACTTGTTCATTGTAATCCAAGTATAATGCCATTCTACATTTTTAATGCAAGATGGATCCATACAGGATTCGATATTTGCCCTTCTGCGAATTTACGCCCTGACCAGTTCCAGAATTAATTTGTGTATTACTAATTTTAAGAAGTCTATTTACTGCAAATTAAAATGACGAAAGATGATTCACAATCTTGGGATTATAAGTGCATTTCTACATTATTGTCATTTTAGGTAAAATCGAAAAAAGGTTATTATTGTCTTTTCCAGTAGGAATAATTATATGACACAACTGGGTATGATTTATGTAAATAAATAATTAATAGTAAGTTAAGGTAATGCGTCCATTAGAAATTTGGAAAATCCGCAATATGTAACATATCTTGTTGAAATTTGTCGGTTATTAATACCATAAGGTTTAGCTTGTATGTTTATTTAATTATGAAATGTCTATTGTAAAAATCACTATTCTGATAAAAATGCTCCACATGATGCATTTTTAAAAATATTCATATAAAAATTCAGTATCATAGTAACAATATATATCAGATTCTTTACATTAACCCCTAATTATTACAGAAAAATTATTACTTTTTGTAATCTTTAAAACGCTTGTTTTTTCGAACTTAATTTATTTCTCGAAATTAGAGCCTTATTTTAAAACAGAATGTTGTCATTTTCTTAGTATATTTTTGAGAGGCAGTACAACAATTTTGAAATAAATTAGTAAACATTGCGTTTGTAGCGGATTTGCAGTATGGAAAACAAGGTTGCAAGAAAGTAAGATTTAAAGCTTGGCGTGCCTATTAACAAGCTATGCCTGTCCATTTATAGCTTCAGTTAATTGGAAGTTTAAATGCGACAAGTTGAAAAAACACTATATGTATTCTTAAATTATGTATTCTGAAAACCGATTTGCAGGTATACCCTTGTGATTCTAAGCAACATTTGCGTATTCTTTGCTTTATTAAAACTCGTCTATTTTTTAAAGTTTAATATTTCTAGATTATTTCTGCCTAAAAAACAAGCCTATCAATAACAAACTCATTAAATCCACATACATTCGATTTAGGAAATTACAGGAGTACCATAATCAATAAAGAAGTGCAGATTTCTTTTCTAAGTTGCAGTAATTACCGTAAAAGTCGCTGTAAAGCTAGTTTTATTGCTCATTTTCCGCTGTGATATTCCTTGACATGAAGTTACATACTCCGGTATAATGCTAATGGCACACGCTATGGAATGTTCAACACCTGCTTGTAGAGCGATCGCAAGGTATCCGTGCAATGTGTGTTGCAGCTTTCCTCGGCGTTTGAGCTTGCTCGCATTATTCTATACGTGACTCGTATCTGATTTCGGTAGCATCTTTTAGACCGCATTTGCTTCAGTCCGCTGAAAAGTGGCAATTTTATCTACCCTTTTACTTTCTCTACCATGTACCTAGTGGACAGAGAAGGTATTGCATTCCACCCAAAACTTCGATTCCAATATTTCACCGGAAATACGTATTTTGAGGCCTACTGAATAAATAATAATAATAATAATAATAATAATAATAATAATAATAATAAAAGCATTTTTAGAAAAAGGTCTGCGCACGCGCGCGCGTGTGGGGCGTCTGTCTGTGTGTGTATCTCTGAACAGCATCACTCAAAAACGAAAAGTCGGATCAACACCAAACTATTTATGTTCATTACTTCCAAAGATGCAACACGAAGATTTTCAAGAAAATCCCCCTATCACAAACTAACCTTAACATGGAAGATTTTTTTAACATTTTTGAGTTTCTAAAAAATGACTCTAAGGAGTATGATTAAAATTTTATAACTTTTTGTATATTTGTACAACAAATAAAATGTGTATCTTGAATTTTCTGGGAATAGCTTGAAAGACTGTTCTTAAATACAGGATTTGGTATTCATTCGACTTTTAGTTTTTGAGTTATGTTGTTCATAAACAAGACACACACACAGATCTTTTTGTTAAAAAGGTTTCTTTTGTCTACCTCTTATGGTTTACCAGTTATGGAAAAGTCGTTCACAACGAAGAATGCTTTTGGATACATTCCCAGAAAATTCAAGATATACATTTTATTTGTCATGAAAGTATCTTAAATATATGATATTTTAATCAAAATCGTTAAGAGCCATTTTTGAGAAAATTAAAATTTTCGAAAAATGTTCCATGTAAAGGGTAATCTGGGGTGGGCGGATTTTCTTGAAAACCTTCGTGTCGCATCTCTGCAAGATACTGAACCTAAATACCAACTTTGGTGTTTATCCGACTGTTCGTTTCTGAGTTATGCTGTTCACAGACAGACACACACACGGACATGTTTCCAAAAACGCTTTATATGCATTCAGTGCACCTCAAAACATATATTTCCTGTGAAATTTCGGTATCGAATTTTTGGGTGGAATGCAATACTTCCCCTACTTACTATACGTAGTAGAGAAAGTAAAAATGTCTGACTCGGAAATATGAATTTATTGAATATATCAGTGGTTCGATGGTTCAGTACAAAATTCGAGTTCATGTTTCCGATTTGTGACATAGCTGTACGCAGCTGTGCAAAGAAAATATTTAACTACAGTCACTTATGTTCTTTTTAATTGTTGTTAAACTGGAGGATATTCTATTATATTAGTCGCAAATTCAAATTAACGAAGGCGTTGTTCATATTCTGAAGATTTTGGATGTTACATAACAAAATTCAGCTTCATGCTCTTTAATTTTTTTTTTTGAGTTTTATTTATGGACGCTCTTTAACTACTATGGTCCTTAGCATCCCATTCTATATTGGGCGTGAAAGACCGGTTGTTTTGTTCAGAGGTCTCTTTATCAGGCTCGAGGTTCCTTTACGTGCCGTATATCTACGACACGAGACCACCGGCTTTACTTCCCTTCCGAAGGAAGCCACGCTAAATATTTTTACGCCCCAAAAAATCCATCGCCCTCCGACGGGTTTGAAACCGACCTTGGGAACTAGAGGCTAGCCACGAAGGACGACGCACATTTTAAGGGACAGCTATTGAACACTGATGGTAACGAAATATAAAACGCCTGTCTCAGGCATCATCCTATTGTCTTTAAGATTAATCATTTGTGAAGCATGGATCAAATCACAGCAGTATTCATTTTAAGTTGTTTATTCTTAATTTTAAAGGCCTTTATCCTACATATGTCCGGCAAGAGTTGCCGAATTCGGATGCAGTCTGTTTTAAATAAACATCTGTTTCGTTATACGATTATCGAACACTGAACTGATTTTCCTAACACATCAGCATGTTATTTGGGACGTATTTTTAAAATATTTTCTTGAAATGTCATATATGCAGTATTCCACTAATGACAAAATGTTAGTCTAACATTTTTCTGTCTCCAAGCAAGGCGGTTTCTACATAACCCCAGTCTAAGTATATTCATAGTTCCAAAATTTAGTTTAAGAATTCCAGTATATTTCTACAGCATTCAGAATAATACGCAAACTAACTTAAATAACCTCATAGCTGGTGTACATAGTCTAAAATTTTAAATCACTTCAGTTGAAAATATTACACAAGATGGCCTTTTTTATCGCAGGCTTATTAAGCTATAATTTGTTTTATTTTTCAAAAAGTAATGAGTATAGGAAGTTCAAAAGCAGAAATAGTAAAACGTGATTTTTTTTCTAATTTACAAATGGATTACCTTAATAGAAGAACCACGCTTGGTTCTTTTTAGACCAGATGAAAATTTAAACACGAACTGTGATTACGTATGTCGGTCATTAATTGCGGACGCTCTTTGCCCACGTATACCACATTTGTACCTCAAGTCATTGGTCAGGTAGAGGGGGTTATCCTGTACATCCCTGGGGGCGCCTGAACACCCCACACCGGAAGTATGTGGGTGCGCTGTGTGTACCGTTCGGATTCTACGCCCGTATCCCTTCCCCCTCTATAGCCCGACATGAATTTTCTTGTTTGATACATTCCTTTTTCACATTTCTTTTGTTTACCCGCCCGGACAGCAGAATAAGTTGTCTTCACACCACTTTGACAACAAATCCGATGTCTGTATTCGGTCCTTTCCGATGTTTCCACTCGTATGTGGGTCAACAATCTAGCACAGCTGTTAATTCTCCCCATTCTTGCATAATCAGTATGGACTAAATTTATAATTTAATGTATTTTATAATATATAATTTATTTATTACACTTTAATACTTTCGTGTTATAATACTGACGTACTTAGTCCATCGCAAGGTATTCAAGAAAGTAGAAACAACTCAGAATTGAGATTTCACCGAAAATTTCCGAGGTCCCTTGAACACAATAAAAATGAAAGATAAACTTTGTTTTAAATGCTCCTATTTGCGTACGTGCGCGTGTATATGTGTATGAACAGCATAATTCTAAACGAAAATTCGGATAAATACCAAAATATGTGAGTAGAACAGTACCTTTCCAAGGATTTGACCCGAAGATTTTCAAGAAACTTCCCACCCCAAACTATTTACATGAAAAATGTTTAAATTGTTTGATTTTCTCAAAATGGTATACGATTTTAATTTAAAATACTACATGTTTAAGCTATTTGCACGACCAATAAAATATAATATGTAATTTTATGTAAACAAACTATGAAGTCCTCTTCATTCTGAGTAAGTTTTATATAATCCTGTATTATTCGTAAACAAAATACTCAAAATTGTTCTGCACAAAACTTATAAGCATACAATAACATGCCAAATACCTTTTTCTGTAGCATTAGCCGTTTTCGAAATATTTGTTGTATGTTTACGTTTTCCTAGGTAATACCCTTATGCAACATCTATAAAGCATCTTAGGTGAATCTTCTTTTCCCACCTATGGGTTAATTAGCAAGAAAAACTGACTTACGATACATAGACATTTGTGTTTTATTTTCTGTACTCTGCATGCAGGCAAGGTAATATTAGTTAAATTTAAATTATTTCTACTAAAACAACTGAAGAACTTCATTACCTAATATTGTAGTACATAATGGATTATGTGAAATTATAATAGAAAAAATCTGATGTGTTACACTCACATGACTTTCTCTACTCTTGTACAATCTATTTTTACAAACACCTATTCTCCATATGCTTCATATTAATCGAGATATCGAGATGTCAATCTTATTGCAATTTTCTTGTAGATGCAAGGGGAATATGGTAGCTTTTAAGCGATAGTCAAATATTTTATCGCTGGTTGCTATGTGGCGCATTCCATTCGCTTTGCATGTCCAGGACATAAAAAAATCTGATGTGTTACACTCACATAACTTTCTCTACTCTTGTACAACCTAATTTTACAAACGCCTATTCTCCATATGCTTCATGTTAATCGAGATATCGAGATGTCAATCTTATTGATAATTTTCTTGTAGATGCAAGGGGAATATGGTAGCTTTTAAGCGATAGTCAAATATTTTAACGCTGGTTGCTATGTGGGGCATTCCATTCTCTTTGCATGTCCAGAACATAAAAAAATGAATAACGAATTTGAGAAAAAGTATAAGTATTGGAAAATTTAAGGGAATAACAAGCAATATCTCGCAAACGGTTCACTCAACAAAAGAAATGTATATGACATAAATTGTGTATTTTAACGCGATCTACATTTTTCGTGTAGTAAAATTTTGTCTATCTCTTATGGTTTACCAGTTATGAAAAAGTCGTTCATAATGAAGAATACTTTTGGAGACATTCCCAGAAAATTCGAGATATACATTTTATTTGTCATGACAATATCTTAAACATATGATATTTTAATCAAAATCGTTAGAGCCGTTTTTGAGAAAATTAAAATTTTCGAAAAATGTTCCATGTAAAGGGTAGTCTGGGGTGGGGGGATTTTCTTGAAAACCTTCGTGTCGCATCTCTGGAAGATACTGAACCTAAATACCAAGTTTGGCGCTTATCCGATTGTTCGTTTTTGAGTTATGCTGTTCACAGACACACAGACACACACACACACAGACACACACACACACACACACAGACACACACACGGACATGTTTCTAAAAATGCTTTTTTTGGATTCAGGAGGTCTCAAAACGTGTATTTCCGGTGAAATCTCGGTATCGAATTTTTGGGTGGAATGCAATACTTCCCCTACTTACTATACGTAGTAGAGAAAGTAAAAAGGTGGTGTGAGTGTGACACTCCGATTTCCTTTTTATTTCTTTTTCCATGTTTCTTTATTTTTTGGGGACAATTTCACGTCAACACAAAAACAGACATTTTATGCTATTGATAGTGTAGACTTAGCCTTCTAAATTTTAGCAGTGATTTCCATTCCACTGAGAAATGTTTCAAGAATTAAAACTCAAGGGATATGCCATAGCGATATAGGTAATGATGCTATTGTGTACAAAAGAAATGGCAAGGATAATACCCTATTCTTCATTGAGAGAAATGTCCATTGCAGCAGCTGCTAATGCCATACTGAGAAGTGGCACTCACTTTAAAGAAGTATATGAATCAATGAGAAAGTTGTAACTGATCACTACGTACAGCTGGTCGTGTGGTATTGTAGCCTTGCCCTCTGGTGATGCAGAAAGGAATGTGTTAGTCGAGCATTGGAAGGTTCACTATGAAACAATTCCCACATGCGAAGGAACACTTGTTAAAGACTTCAGCGTGACGTAATGTTGGAAGGTTAGCTTCTTAATTAAGTGGTAAATTTTCACTCTCATTTCAGTGTAGACCAAAAGTCAGTTTTTCAGTTACCGTATTAGCAAACCATTGTGTGTTTTGAATAATGGTCACAAACCCAACGTTTCCAAAGAATTTGGTCAAAAAGTAATACGTTTAACAGAAATTTTGAAGTATTTCTCTATGTATACTAGGTATCTCCAATATAGTTTCAAATGTACTGTTACACAACTTCAATATGAAATCTATTAGCCTTAAAGAAAGTAACATTTTATGGTGTTCGATATATCTGAGTTTTGAAAAAAAACAGATAAAAAGATCCGATGCGTTACATTCACATGATATTATCTATATATTGCTTAAATAATCTCTTTATGCATTTCGTTTTATGTACAATGGTGATACGAGGAGGCTGAAGCGATATTCTTCTTCTTCTTTAACTGATTACCCTCCTCTTTGTAGTACTTGCCCCCCCTCCAAAAACTTACAAGACAATGTCTTGGGTCAGTAGTCTGTCGAGGAGCAAGCAAACTAGATCACAGCAGAACTTTATGGGTAATCAGACCAATACCTGGTATGGCAGTGAGGAAGGAAATGAAATGTAGGGACCGAGGGGTCAGAATGATCGGCCCCGAGGGTTTGAACCCGGAACCTCCCGAATACGGGCCACAGATATTACCATCTGAGCTCTCCGAAACGATAGTCAAATCTTAAAACCGAGTCGCTATATGCTGTTTTAGAAATTTCACACTGTTCGCATGACATCACCAGAAACAAATTGAATTAGTACTTAAAAAGACCATGATGAAGTATTGGAAATTCAAAGCAATAGCAACGAATATCTCCAAAATGTATAATCCATAAAAAAGTTAATTGACGAAAAACGTAGATTTCGTTATTAAGCTTTGGTTCTGATTTATGGTTTACAGCATTACATCACTGGAACGAATGTGACTTTGCAGACTACGTATTCATAGAAAGTTAAAAAATAACAACAACAAAAATTACATGTAAAGGATAGTTTGAGTTGGGAGGATTTTCTTGAAATCGTCGGCCACATACTTTCAACATGCTGAATATAAACACACAAATTGGCGCGATCCTGTTTTGAAGATACTTTTTTGGGGTTCAGAGGACCTTAAAACATGGGGAAATTTCTATACCAAATAGTTGTCTGGGATAAAATATTTTCTCCACTTAGCATAGGTGAGTGGGATAGGAAATAAAGAATGAGCTATAAACGTTTCGAACTACTCTTAAGCTTATGGTGAAATATCTTTGTCTTCAATAATTTTTACTTTCTCTACTACGTAGAGTAAGTAGGGGAAGTATTGTATTCCACCCAAAAATACGATACCGAGATTTCACCGGAAATACATGTTTTGAGACCCCCTGAATCCAAAAAAGTATTCTTGGAAACATGTCGGTGTGTGTGTCTGTGAACAGCATAACTCAGACACGAACAGTCGGATAAACACCAAACTTGGTATTTAGGTTCAGTATCTTCCAGAGATGCGACACGAAGGTTTTCAAGAAAATCCCCCCACCACAGATTACCCTTTACATGGAACATTTTTCGAAAAAAATTTAATTTTCTCAAAAATGGCTCTAACGATTTTGATTAAAATATCATATTTTTAGGATATTTTCATGACAAATGAAATGTATATCTCGAATTTTCTGGGAATGTCTCCAAAAGTATTCTTCATTGTGAACGACTTTTGCATAACTGGTAAACCATAAGAGATAGACAAAATTTTACTTCACAACAAATGTAGATCGCGTTAAAATACACAATTTATGTCATGTACATTTGTTTTGTTGAGTGAACCGTTTTCGAGATATTGCTTGTTAGTCCCTTAAATTTTCCAGTACTTTTTCTCAAATGGGAATTCGTTATTCATTTTTTTATGTCCTGGACATACAAAGAGAATGGAATGCTCCACATAGCAACCAGCTCTTAAAACATTTGACTATCCCTTAAATACTACCATATTCCCCTTGCACCTACAAGAAAATTAGCAATAAGATTAACATCTCGATTAATTTGAAGCATATGGGGAATAAGCGTTTGTAAAAATAGTTTGCACAAGAGTAGAGAAAGTCATGTGAGCGTAACACATCAGATTTTTAACTAGTTGTTTTAAACTAATTCCAAATATGTTTACATCTATAAGTACTGAATGTTTTTAAAAGCTACGCTTATAATAATGCAAATATTAAAACAAATTATATACTTCCATTATTTGCATTAGTAAGGATTTACAGTGGGTTAAAAGTGTTGATACTTAAATTATTTAAGACTTCTAATATCTTAGTATTTTTAGAGAAAAAAGGAAACAGATCTCGGAATTGATAGGCTTGCCTTACACTGCAGCACGAGCGCTGATGCATACGAGATTCGGAAGCACTCTTGAGTAAGAAGGAATCAACACTGGTAGTACTAGAGATGGGTCTTTGTTTCGTGGAATCGGGAATGCGCCTAAATAACACGCAGCAGTTGTGTACATGTCATTACAACTTGTACACTAATGCCGACAAATGGCTATACCGTACCAGGGCTGTGATCGGCCTTGGAGCCACATCTTCCCTCTCTCTCTGCACCTGAGTGTTGCATCTTGCATACGAATGAGGCTGAAGCACAACTCAGACAGCTCGCCGCCCGACGTCAACTTGCCAATTTTGAAATGTTTATTTCAAAGTAAAACAGTATTTGTCACATAGATGTGAATTTATTCGAGAGCTGCAGTACTTCTTTCTTGTTAGGCTGTTGTCCGTCGCAACTTAGGGGTGACATTTCTTCTTGCAGTTTTTATCTAAGTGTTTTCAAAAAAAGTTGTCACGTGCTGTTCTACCCAATTATAAATGTGTTTTAAATTTCATGAAAATGTCGTTGATAGTTTATGAAAAAATCCAGGCTTTGCAGAGGATGTAGGATTCGTAATTTTGAAAAAAAAAAAAACAATAAAAGCATTACGTTATTTAAGCACTAATACACAAAACTGAAATATAGAATTTTTTCACTCTTATGGTTGTTTCAAAAAACTTAAAACTTTAAGTAGAATTTTGTTAAAATTTATCTTGATTGTTTCAATTATGTCATATCTTGGGCAATTTAAAAGGCAAAACCCAAATTTTTAAGAGCATTCTCTCTGAGTTTCTGTTGAAAATTTGAGCAAGATTGGTTACAAATGATATCGTATGAGACATTCTTAATGTGCAAAAGTGTAAGAAAAATCAAAGTAGGGTAGAAGGCATTGGAAGTGATTGCTGGCCATTAGACCGTGTGCTCTTGGGGAAATGTTCACATGTTGACGCTTTAAAGGGATCTGAGAGCAAAAATATTTAATTGAAGCTAAAGGTTCAATGTATTTTTGGACGTAATAATAATAATACTCCCGTGGCGCTACAGTCCATGAAGGGCCTTCACCTGCCAACCCGACTGTAGGCTTCACACCCAAGGAGGCACGGCAGAGGTGGCCGATCATCCAACCGATACGGGAGATTATGTGGCCAGCATCACGCATCCCCAGCAAGAATGTTGGACTCCGTGGCCGGGATCGCTGCCTATCGCAGCTGCTCACTTTCCTCAAGATGCTGAGTGGGCCCGGTCCTATACCTGGGACTTAAAATCCGCACCCTCATGGGGTGAGATCGAATCGGGACGCATTCCGTGACCGGGATTCAGAACACCACGATCTAGCCCACTGCACCAAATCAAAAAATCAATTTTAGATTTTTTTTAAATTTTGACCAAATTTTAGCTTTAAATAAAACTTTTGCATTAACAAATACAACTTGTTTTTGAAAACGATCATTCACAATTAACATTACCACAAAACTTGCTATAAATGCTAAAGGGTGCCATCAATTTACTTTTCTTTGCATAAATTATTAACTTTCGCCTACAAGCAGGGTTGTAACAAAAATATCCGTAAATTCTTGTTAGGTTGCGCTACTTTTTAAACATTGCTACCATAATACCTTTTTTGAACATAGCTGTTTTTCATTACCATAAATGAAAGGTATGAAGAATGTAAGAGTGTATTCATGACTTATGCTAAAATTAAGCAAATCACTACAAGATTGTTAATTGCAGATACAATTCTAGTTACTAAAGAGTCACAGTGACTCCTTAGAAGTTGCAATCTTATTATTGGTTGATAATTAATTACTAAGGCATTTAATGTCTTAGTATTTTTATAGAAAAAAGGAAACAGATCTGAGAATTGATAGGCTTGCCTGACATCATTCTAGTCGTAATTTGATTGGAGTATACAGTGATGATTTTCTCCAAAATGCTCAGGAGTAAGTTTATAGGTTAACACAAGTTTCTATGCTGAGAGGATCTTTTCACGTCTATAGATATTATTGGGCAAAATTTAAAAGCATTAAGTAACTCTAGGAGATTGTACATTGTAAGTATCAAAAAGTATAAGCCTAAAATTAAAAATTTTAGTGCACACTGAGGCAAATTTTCTAAATTATAGAACATATTTGAAAGATTTTCACATCAGAAATGCTTGCATATTTTAGATATTTTAAGTGCATATAAAGAGCCAGAACGGTCAGCGATGCAGAAGAAATTGCAAGAAGGGAGGAGGGTATACAATAATAGATTTGAGAGAAGGGAGGGTAATGCTACAAGGGGAGGAAAGTGTAGACCCGGTATGCAGACGTACTAGACTCAGGAAAGCAATTAAGAAGTTTACGTATCAGGACAAAACAAAGAACAAATAGGGAAAGGAAGTAAATTGATACGCAAAAAAGAAAAAAGGAGTAAGACAGGGATGTAAACTGAGTTCATATTAGTAACCTATTCATATATGATATATTAAGAGAAAAAATAAGAAATTAGCATTATCCAGTAAAAGGGATAAGGAGATTCCAGGTTCAGGTTCATTATACGCATACGATTTTATATCGTTATTAGGGTTACAAAAGCAATAAATGAAATTCAAGAAAGTGTGAAAAATGGGGAATTGGGGTAAAAATCTAAAGACGACTGACTCATTAAAGGCTTTAAGAAACAAAACCAAGGACTGAGAGAATAATAAGGAAGGTAAAGGGAAGAAAATGGTATAGAAAAGTAAGAGAACCAAGGGCCGCTCAGTGAGCGAAAAGGCCAGGGAGCCAAACAATCTGAGTGGCCCAATAAGAACACAAGCACCAGACAAATTGTACAATAGATGTAGGGGTATAAACGAATATACATTGTATGTATTATAAACATGTAGAACAAATTGTACAATAAATCCATTCATTCATTCATTAAGTGCATATAAATCCGATGCGTAGTCAAGAATTATGTTCCGAGGCATCTTGGTACCAAATACATGTTAACGGAATCAAAGGAATTGAGCTCCGACTTCCTTGAGAACAGACACCGGGCGGTAGGATGTGTTTAGACGTTTACAAACGTCAACAAGTGAATGGTTAATTGACACATGGGGCGAGGAAGCTATCACATGGGAACTAAAGATGAAAGACTTACGGAACTAACGCGAGAGTGTTGAAGTTAAATCGAGACAATGCACCTGCAACTCTCTCATATGCTGTGCTGTGCATTATAAACTCCCACTTCAGCGATTCCACTATGGCCAGATGTTCAAGAAACAGCCTGCATCCGGGACCAGTCCTGAACACAATGCTAGCTCTGGTATTTCTAGAGATGCAACAACGTGCCTCTTCGTGGATCATCCGACCGACATTTCCCATAAAAACTAAGTGAAAGACATGCAACGAAAATATCAGGTTTCGTTTCGATTAGGTTTTTACTTTTTCTACTATGTATAGTAAGTGGGGAAGGTGCTGTATTCCACTAAAAAATTCGATACCGAGATTTCACTGGAAATACATGTTTTGAGACCCCCTGAATCCAAAAACAGCATTTTTGGAAACATGTCCGTGTGTGTCTGTGAACAGCATAACTCAGAAACGAACAGTCGGATAAACACCAAACTTGGTATTTAGGTTCAGTATCTTCCAGAGATGCGACATGAAGGTTTTCAAGAAAATCCCCCCACCCCAGATTACCCTTTACATGGAAATTTTTTCGAAAATTTTAATTTTCTCAAAAATGGCTGTAACGATTTTGATTCAAATATCACATGTTTAAGATATTTTCATGACAAATAAAATGTATATCTTAAATTTTCTGGGAATGTCTCCAAAAGTATTCTTCATTGTGAACGACTTTTGCATAACTGGTAAACCATAAGAGATAGAAGAGATATGTATGTGCTTAAAGGCTGCTGTATTTCTATATTGCCCTTGTAAATATATATTCCCCTTACATCTACAAGAAACTTAGCAATAAGATAAGAGTCTGCAAATGTTTATCTCGATTAACATGAAGTAGATGGAGAATAAGCGTTTGTAAAAATAGTTTGTACAAGAGTAGAGAAAGTCATGTGTGTGTAACACATCAGATTTTTTTGTATATAATCCTATTCAGGAAAACAACGGAAATGCACGTTTTGAGTCCTCTGAATAATAAAACATTTTTAGAAAAAGGTCCGTGTGTGTCTGTGAATAGCATAACTAAAAAACGAAATATTTATGTAATCTTCCAAATATGTGACAGGAAGGTTTTAAATAAAATACCCCAACACAAACTACCCTTTACATGGAACATTTTTCTATATTCTTGATTTCTCAAAAATGGCTCTAACGATTTTGATTAAAATGCCATGCATTTAAGACATTTACACACCAAATGAAATGTATACCTTGAATTTTCAAGGAATAGCATCTGAAGTCCTCTTCATTATGAATGGCTTTTGCATATTTGGTAAATCGTAAGAGATAGACAAAATCTTAGTGCACAAAAAATGAAGATCTCGTTAAAACACACAATTTATATAAAATAACAATTTCCAAGATATCCTTTGTTATTAGTTTAAATTCCAAATACTTATTCTTTTTTCAAGTGGTTAATCGCAATCTTTTTTTTTTAATGTGATCATGCGAAGAAGATGGAATTTCGTCGTCCTCCCTGGTGCAGTGGTTACCATGCTAGCCTCTAGTTCCCGAGGTCGCGGTTTTAGCCCCGACGGAGGGCGATGATTTTTTTCGGGCGTAAAAATCCTTAGCATGGCTTCCTTCGGAAGGGAAGTAAAGACGTTGGTCCCATGTCGTAGATTTACGGCACTAAAAGAACTTCAAGCTTGATAAGAAGGCCTCTGAGAAAAATCACCGTCTTTCACGACCAATATAGAATGGGACGCTAAGAATCACAGCAGTTAAAGAGCGTCCATAAATAAAACTAAAAACAAAAACATGCAATTTCAAAGCCATGAAATAGCGACCCGCTTTTAACAAACTGTTCATCGCTTTAACATACTGTATCCTTCTTATACCTACAATGAAATGTAGGTGAAAGCTTATCTTGATTAACAAGAAATATATAAAAGAAATAGGTTTTGTATGAATAACTTGCAAAAGGGTGAGTGAAGAAAGTCATGTGAATGCAAGACATCCGTTTGTTTCACCCAATTTTCGATATTTTTCAGAAGGACTTTGATATGCAATGGCATATTTCGCTTGCATCAGGAAATGAAATGCACATATGTTTGGTACACGCAAGAGAAGAAAACTTGGTTATTCAATAAGAGAGGTTAATCAAGGAAGAAAAAGCCATACACGTACCTTTTACTGTATCTCTTATAGCTGCGGTATCTCATATATGAAAACATGTAGCAAGACTTCTAGCACTTCTATTTCTCAGTGTTAAGCAAAGAGCTCATTACTCAATTCTTATACTCAGTCGTATGACTACGGTTAAGTGAAGATCTTCGTTTTGCGAGCCCAAATTATTCACTTAATAGATTTCAGGCGAATTTTCGTTAAGCGTCTTTGTGATAAAATTGCTAACAAATACAAAGTCGTTTTTATTCTTAAAAGTCCATAGCTGTTCTGTGATTAATACTATAATGTTAAAATTTCTTCGTAGTACTTCATTTTCATAGGATTTTTCTCGTGAAGCATAGTGAAGTTACAATACCAAAAAAAGCCTCAATTTTCCAGCATGATTGCATACTTTACTGGATAGTCATTTTTTAAAATGTTGATTATTTAACATCAAATTCAGAGATACAAGACAGGTGGCCTTAGTTGCCTAGCTGTATCCTTGCACCCTTATACTTCGTGGAGTTGTTTTATTGCCTATTCCTCTCGATGACGTTTATTTATTACATTTCGGGAGCGCGCCTTTGGATCTCAGTATTGAATTTAATCAGTAGCCTATCCCTAGCTACTAGAGAAAAACTAAAGAGGAACCCTCTCAAATTAATGGTACACGGGATTCCGACCCTGGGTCTCTAGCACACGAGTCTCTCACTCGAGACGTTGTTAATGAGGTATTGCTTTATAATTTGAGGCAGTATTTTTAACACTAGAATAATTTCAATTAAATTATATAATATGTAAATTCAATAACAGCCCGTCTTGAAGCAATATGTATGTAATAATTTATAAAAAATGTATATAACAGTCATTGCAAATGCTTATATTATTGTAAACATGTTTAATAATGTTATGTGAATGCATTACGCAATTTAATAATGTAAGAGCTGTGAGAATAATAAGTTTAAAGTTGCTAACAATAAGGTAACAATGAGGTAACCTTGAGGCAATAATGAGTTTGAGTTTGAATACTACTCATGATTGGAGCAACGATAATGTAAATTTTGTGACAGTTTAAAATTAGCCAATCAACAGCCAGAAAAAGCTTTAATTAAATGCAGGTATTCTATTGGACTAGGATTAGCCAATCAGAGACTTGAAATACAGAAGTTTAAGGATTTGGACGGTTGAAATATGTTCAGTTGCCTGCAGACCTTGGTAGGGACCGGATGGAAGATGTGTTCTCCAGAGAAATATTACGTATTCGTGTGAAACGAAAATTAAGTATACGCGTTAACAAAGTGCAAGTATTAAATTAAAGAATCTCACAGCTCTTGATATCAGTGTAGTGCTATTTAATTTGTGTCAAGGATTAATAAAAAGAAGTGAATTTAAACTTAAAATCTGTGTAAGCCTACATTCTCGTCGCACCACACCCTGCCTAAGAGAACGTGTAGTACTGACGCAGCCGAGGCAAAAACAAACATAATTAATATCTATAGAAGCAGTTTAATAACAAAGTTAAATATTAGTTTTTTTTAAAATTGGAGCGTAACAACAAAAATACATCTTCAAATCGGCTTCATATACGTAGTAGCATATTACGTAAATATTTACCTTCTTCAAATTAACGCCCCAAACGTGAGGCAAACCTTCAAGAACCATAAACTATAACAGTTGAAGAACATATCTACTTCAAATTAACATCCATACGCGGAGCTAAACATCAAAACATAAACTCCAAGAACAATAATAACATCAAATTCTACAATAACATTTATTAGATGTATTATTTGGTGTGTAATATTGTTTATTCTACGTTCGGAAAAAGTCGCAAATCATCGTCTTGGAATACGGCGAGAAGCTGGATCCTCCCCAAGTAGTGGGAGTTGAAAGAACTAGTGGTGCGAACATCCGGGTAACAACACAATGAGCTGGCTCACAGGAGCTGATCAGATAAAGTGATTCCAAACCGTCCGCCGCTAGATAAGCATTGCATGTTCAGATTCAATCAGTTATAGGCGTTACCAAAGCAAGACATGCGCATCGCTTTTGTTACCCGGTAGCCTTGTCGATGGAACATGGAGAAACAAGATCGTACTGACGTAGCTGGCTTAAGTACATTGTTATTTAATGTTTCATCAATTCTGAATTTAAGGCGGAAGAGAAGAATTATTAACTGATGTTCAGTACAATTAAGTTATACATAAAGTATTTTAATGGAAAACTAGCATAAATGTGAAGCCAAAAATACAGGATTATGCAAAAAGATTTTAAACGTTCATTTTTAATGAACGACAATAGATAGCAACACATACGACACATCCTTGAATAGAGGAAAGTTCAAAGTTTTAAGCCCCACGTATTAGTTCCATTCAGTGCCAACAACGGCGCTGTGTTTGTTTACGAGAAAATGGCGACGCCACAAAACAAGTCGTTTTGTGTGCTGCATTATGCAAAGAGTGAATCCATTGTTCCATTGCAGCGTGCATTTCGTTGTAAGTTCAACAACGAGCCTCCTTGTCATAAAAAAATTACAATTGGTACAATAAATTCGTAGAAGATGGTTGCGTATGCAAACGAAAAAGCACTGGTCGTTCTCCCATAACAAATGGTGCTCATTTTGAACGCATGAAATAAAATTTTGAACTATTCTCTATTCAGTGATGTATCGCCATCCATTGTCGTTCATTAGAAATAATAACCCTGAATAACCCTGTTTATACAATGTTAAGTGACAACAAATCGACGACCCCTAGTACTAATAAAATGTTTTGGGTTGTTTCATGTATTCAGCCGCCTTAAACCCTCTGGTGGCTTTGCCTTTAGAAACAATCTTTTGATTGCGGGTTTTTAAGACAACGTTCTATTGACATAAAACAATTTTAATAAAAGTCTTTTTTCGCTAGGAAACTAAAACTTGTATGAGTAGATTCGTAATCTATTTGTATTTTCTATCTCATTCATATTTAAATGTCATTCAACTCCTCTTAAATCGATAGGTTTAATCCCACTTTTCTGGAAACTTTTCTTCAGTATTTTTCTTCACTGCAAATACTCCACACGCTGGGGGTTCTCGTCCAATCTGCTTGAAATTTTCTGCATAAACTTTTGAAAGACAATCAAAGAAATTTAAAGATCCTTTTTGGTACTTGAAATAGTTCCTTGGCTATGGCTTCATTCATAAAAATGGATTTATATATTTTGTTTAAAATGAAATCATACATCTACTTCATAAAACTTTCTGGAAAGCTGTAAGAGCTAAAAATAATCCTTAATTTGGAGAAACATGCTTTAAAACCTAATATTATAGTAATTATTTTTTAAACTTTTAAGAATTTCTATTGTAGGCTGCGGTCTTTTAAAAAGATAATTTCTTTTTATAGAACGCCTCTTACATTTACAGCAGATGAAACAATGACATACATTTCAATTAAATTCATTGAAAATGTTGGAATTTAGCATTTTCAGTGAAGAGTTCCTTTAGCACCAGGTTTTAATTATTTGCTACTTTGATATACATTAAAATTTACAATTCACTGTTCCAAGCATACATCGCGAAAGACAAATAAGATTCTAATTAAAATGTAGTTCCTCGCCCCAACCGAACATCCAATCCGGAACCTCTGTAAGTAATTTTTATTTGTGTGAAAATCTTTAAATGCTGATGCATGTCAACTAAAATTCAAATGCATCTTTACTTAAAAATGTGTATCTGTTAATAAGCAAATCCTTGAGAGTGTTAAGAAGTTCGACCCATAACTACATTTCTATTACAGTAGTTAATGTAGTTTCTTTTGAAGGTTGAGGTTTCTAAAACGTTATATTTTTATACATTATACAATGTAGAATTTAGCTAATCTTACTACACTTATTAAAGGAGATAGATTTGTAGTTTATTTCGCATTGTTTTAAACGAAACATACGAGCATTGCAATCGTCTCCAAAACCTACCCTTTTAAATTACCTATCCACTACTATGCTGAAGTATCAATGTAAGACATCTCAATCCGCTTGCTTAGCTTTCGAATCCAGGCACTTGTTACTTTGCTTACATCCAAACACCATTGGTAACGATGACTATACACGTACAAAAGTAACAGCACGTTCATTATTCTCAATAAAATAGAAATAAATTGGTACATATATTGCAACAAATTGCTATCAAAGTAAATCCAGGATTACTTTTAATACTCCTGAAGAATAAAAACTTTCATAAACGATTTAAATCAATAAATGCCTAAGGAAAGAACTACAGGGAGGATGAAAAACTAGTCACGCTGTTCTTCTTAAGAAAGTTAAGAAATAAAAAGTAAGTAAGAAAAGAGAGAAAATTCTGTTGAAGAAACGCTTGCTAGTAACTGCAATGTCTGGAGATACGTGCACCTCTTCTATGAGTGTTGGCCATGAAAAGCAAAGCTGCAGTCGTAGCCGGAGGTGTCGACGAGTGACATTGGAAATATTGCCACCTTTCCAGCCTTCGTTCGTTCCTTCCCCCGGCTAAATGCCTTGCTTTGCAAGAAAGGCTAACTTCATCGTGTCATACGTTCACTCACTTCTTTTACTGCAAATTAACTGGCATATTAACATATTTTATACCGTTAACACAAGATCCTTCTCTTACAACGTTAATCCTGTAATTTGACTATCTCGTGTATCACTTATGGCATTATTTTCATATTCATGTTCCCATTAATGCTGTCTAATAAACTAATAGCTTCTTGAGACATACCTAATTGGTTTTGCGCCACATCTTTTAATGGCAGATTTTTTCTCAATATACATTTGTATAAATTTGAATACTCTGAAGAACATTACTAATGAATTTCAAAAATAGGATTTGCAACTCATTTCATATCCTTAGCTTAAGCCACAATGCAACGAAAATGTTAACGTAGAACTAAAAACAAAACCTAAGATATTAAACCCATTCAAAATAACCGCAAACGCAAATCCGTAGGAATTATGTTTACATAATATATGTATACACGAGGATTTAAGTTGTAAAATTCTCCAACAGTGTTGTATTGTATTCGCTTTCTGCTGCTGTTTTGTTTTGAGTGGTATTTGCTGACATGCGATTTACCAAAAACCTTGTCGTGGTTGCATTTGGTTCACATCTAATACCAATTGTAAAGTTTGATTAAAAATCAAAGTAACTCTAAAAGTCCGAGCTTTGGTCTTTTAATTTAGCTAATACCTCACTCTTACCTACAGAACATTTGAATTTATAATCTCAGGTATGCTAAGCTTCTTTCGCTCAGGTATAACATGAAATCCATATTTCAATCGTAACCTAAGTTTTTTTTGTTTGTTTTTCTTTTTCATTGTACAGATATGGTAAAATTATTAGACTAACTGTTCTCATTCGTCTGATTTTTACCTTCTCTACTACGTACAGTAAGTAGGGAAAGTGTTGTATTCCACCCAAAAATTCGATACCGAGATTTCACCGGAAATATATGTTTTGAAACCCCCTGAATCCAAAAAAGAAAGCATTTTTCCAAACATGTCCGTGCGTGTGTGTCTGTGAACAGCATAACTCAGAAACGAATAGACGGATAAACATCAAACTTGGTATTTAGGTTCAGTATCTTCCAGAGATGCGACACGAAGGTTTTCAAGAAAATCCCCCCACCCCAGATTACCCTTTACATGGAACATTTTTCGAAATTTTTAATTTTCTCAAAAATGGCTATAACGCCTTTGATTAAAATAACATACGTTTAAGATATTTTCATGACAAATGAAATGTATATCTCAACTCTTCTGGGAATGTCTCCGAAAGTATTCTTCCTTGTGAACGACTTTTGAATAACTGGTAAACCATTAGAGATAGACAAACTTTTACTACACAAAAAATGTAGATCGCGTTAAAATAGACAATTTATGTCATATACATTCTTTTGTTGAGTGAACGATTTTCGAGATATATAACTTGTTATTCCCTTAAATTTTCCAATACCTACTTATACTTTTTCTCAAATGGGAATTCGTTATTCATTCTTTTGTCCTGGTAATGCAAAGAGAATGGAATACTCCACATAGCAACCAGCTCTTAAAATATTTGACTATCGCTTAAAGCCTACTGAAACTAAATACCAAGTTTGGTGTTTATCCGACTATTCGTTTCTGAGTTATGATGTTCACAGACACACACACACACACACACACACACACACACACACACACACACACACAAACTCGGACATGTTTCCAAAAATACTAGAGAAAGTAAATATAGGAAAAAGTTTGCAATGACACTCCTATAACCATTTCATCTGATATCTTGAATAGTTTCTGAGATAATGGATCATGAATTTGGCAGACTTAACGTTGCGAGTTACGACATTTATTCTCCCTTTAAATGGCATTTGCTTTTAATTTTCATCATATCAGTACAGAGCTTAAGCTATGATTTATCGTTGAAAAGTGCTCGTCTCGGTCGAAGTGGTGGTTGTAAAAGGCGACAGATGATGGCAATACAGTTAGTTGTGAATGAAGGTAATGTGCTGTGAATGCCAAGGCAATGAGACAAGGAGGATCTCCCCCGCACTTATTTATGTCGATACGTCACACCTGTAAAACCTCGGGATGCTGTAACCGCCTTGTTTATCTTGGGGGCTAGATAATGGGTGACATCACGGGCTTGTAACGTGCAAAGCCAGTCAAATTATGTATGTGTTGGTATTATTATTGTTTGCCCTTACCGAATAATATTTTAATGATTTCACCGGCAATGACTCAAGGTAAACATCATAAACAACTATTAAACACCGACCGAAGGTGCTCTTTGCTATTCTCAGACGGTCTTAATCCTTTAATGAAATTATTTTATAGTTAATCTATGAGTCAGTAAGATTTTTACTTTCTCTACTACGTATAGTAAGTAGGGGAAGTATTGTATTCAACCCAAAAATTCGATACCGAGATTTCACCGGAAATATATGTTTTGACTCTCCCTGAATCCAAAAAAAGCATTTTTGGAAACATGTCGGTGTGTGTGTCTGTGAACAGCATAACTCAGAAACGAAGAGTCGGATGAACACCAAACTTGGTATTTAGGTTCAGTATCTTTCGGAGATACGACACGGAGGTTTTCAAGAAAATTCCCCCACCCCAGATTACCCTTTACATGGAACATTTTTCGAAAATTTTAATTTTCTCAAAAATGGCTCTAACGATTTTGATTAAAATATCGTATGTTTAGGATATTTTCATGACAAATGAAATGAATATCTCGAATTTTCTGGGAATGTCTCCAAAAGTATTCTTCATTGTGAACGACTTTTGCATAGCTGGTAAACCATAAGAGATAGACAAAATTTTACTGCACAAAAATGTAGATGGCGTAAATTACACAATTTATGTCATACATTTTTGGTTGTTGAGTGAAACATTTTCGAGATATTGCTTGTTATTCCCTTAAATTTTCCAATGCTTTTTCTCAAATGGGAATTCGTTATTCATTTTTTTATGTCCTGGTAATGCAAAGAGAATAGCAACCAGCTCTTAAAAGATTTTACTATTGTTAAAGCCTACCAGTTCCCCTTGCACCTACAAGAAAATTAACATGAAGCATATGGAGAATAAGCGTTTGTAAAAATAGCTTGTACAAGAGTAGAGAAAGTCATGTGAGTGTAACACGTCAGATTTTTTAAAAGTTCCGTTTATAAACCCCGTCTTTAACTACAATAGTCTTATCGGCGGCCTTTCCTTTGGAACATATTATTATTGACTATAGGCAAGGTGTTAACTCGTATTCGCTTGTCGTTGCGTTTCTAGTAAATTTAGATCACACGCAAATTCACTCTCTCATTCATACTTCCAGACTCTGGGGATGATAGGGCTTAATCATGGCAACAAAAATTCCCTCCCCCCAGTCGGAAGTCGATCCCAGGACCCCTTGCACAGCATGCAGGTGATCTACCGACTGAGCTAGGGGCCATACTGGTTCGAATTTCTCAATACTTCGTCATTCTTTTCAAGTCCTTTTGATCGGTTGTTTCTCTCGATTGTACGCAAAGAGCATGGTGTCCAGTTGTTAAACATTTTTGCTGTAAAAAAGACAATATTTTCTTTCACGTACTGCTTTCTCAATATTATTGAGGTGTATACACAGTACTGCTGAGAATATTATTGATCATATTGTGGAATCTCAAGAACTTCTCTGAGCACCCTTTATGGGGGAGCCTACTGAGCTTTGGAAATTCTTTGTTTTCTATCCAATTTACGCCATATTTTCAGGCTTAATTAGAATGGTCAGATCTAACATGTATACCCATCTGAAGCCATTCTGATGTATACTTTTAGTTATTTTGTTAAGTAAAATAAAAGGGATTCAATTATAAAAAAGTCCCTTGCGTCTCAGTTTTTATGTCCTCTGAAAATTTTTAGTACACACCTATCCTCATGAGTAATGATTTTAACCTCCCCCCTCAAAAAAAATGTCGAACTCTGGGTCATTTTTGGGTTTTCCCCTTTCAGTAGGACCGTCCTTTAAAAATAAATGATAGATATTTGACGTTTCTTTTTCCATCTAGGCTGAGGATTTCTTTCGTTTTCTTCTCCCTGAGTCATTAGAACGGCTAGGCCCAGGGGAAATTTCGATACTGAATTTCTGATCGGAATGCAATACTTCCACTCATTGGTGAGAGAAAGTGAAAATTTATTTTTATTATTCTGCAATGCATTTTATTAATTTCTTTGGTTTACCCATGCAAAAAGAGGCAATAAACGAAGCGGGTGCATATATATCCTATTTGTTTAGCTTGTGGGATTGATGCGGACTCTTTAAACCTTCAGGACAATGAACTGGCGATAATGAAGTAATGGCATTTTCGCTACATGAGCGTGGGGACCAGAATCGCCGGAGGATACTCGACATTCCTTTTCAGCATTGAGGAAAAACTCGAGTAATATCTTCTTCCTCCATACACTAAACAAATATATACTATATATGACACATCATTTATATTTATTCTATTTACTTTTGATAAAATAGGTTTATTATCAGAGACACTGGCTCCTAAAATGAGATGAATCTCTGTCAGTGAATGAGAAAAGTTAAATTAATCAATTTATTAGAAACAATCGAAACGAAATACCAGCTGAATGAATAATTTGATTACGACGAAAGTTTGTCCCAACGGTAAACAAAAATAACATTCTTAAACTGCTTAAACATTTACGAGCCTGAAAATGTAATATTCTAAAAATAAATTTTTATACATACACAAAGTTGAGCATCTTAATATTTTAATACACTTTCAAAATAATTTAGAAAATATGTATAAAGATAGGCTAATGCTTGTATATTAAGTCTATGTAAAAATGGCATACAAACATGCAAGAGCACATAAAACATTTTAAGATTAACTAAAACATATTTTAAAGAAATATTTTTTCAGAAAACCTAATTTTAATACATTTTCAATTACTTAAAACAAATTATTATTTAATCAGTTATATTTGTTATAATCGTACGTTTTGATAACTAACCTAAAATATTGTCAGCAACAATATAAAAAGCTGAACACATGGTTAAGTCACATATTTTAAAGGTTATCAAATTAAATATTGCATTAATCGTATAGCAATAATCGATTAATATTGAAGAATGTGCTTCTTTTAACACAGTATTAACAGTAGAAACTAATCCTCAGGAATGTACTGTATAGGTTATAGTATCGATATATCTACATAGTAATTGAATAGTAATTAATTTACTTCATAAGCATACACCTTTTGCAGTTGAATGGCTAAGAATTTCATTACAAGTAAAAATAGCACATATTTGTGAAATATTGGATTAGTGGTTTTAAATATCAGTATGTATAAGCTTTTTAATTAAAATAAAAATGATTTAAGAACTATCCTTGGAAACTAAGTAAGATGACGTGTTGCAGGATATCTGAAGATTTTCTTAGTTTTAGAAAGTTTTTTGCTTGAGAAATTTAAAAGTATTAATGCAAGTAGGAAATCCGAAACCAAAAACTTACAAAACTACAAATTACACAAGGTCAGTAATTTTGTGACTAACGAACCGACGATTGTTACGATGAACATGGTTACCATGAGGTAAACCCGAGGGCAGACCTTGAGGTCGGCATGACCTTTCCGAGCATTTACAAATGACAACTTATATCAGCAAGTCCGAAAAAAAGAAGTATAGTTTACAACAAATGTTAGCAGAAAGCTATAAAACAATACAACGAAGTATCTTCGGAATGCCTGTTTACACCACTAGGACATAAATCTTTAGAGGGAGGGGAATTTAAACTGGCAAATGAATAATGAGAGCAGAGATCAGTTTAAAGAAATACAGTTAACTTTTTAAGATGCGGCATCCGAGCCAAAAGAAGTGTTGAAATTCCTCGTTGATCTGGACTTACAAAATATCAGGTTTTCGGTGACCGTGTTAATAATTACTGGAATGGTATCGGGATGTCGCTGTTGTCGGATGACAGGTAAGAGTGTGTACTAATTGAGGTAGCGTGATGCGTGGCATTGCGTGCCACAAGCCGCGTACACGTCACGGGGTCTTAATGGTCGGTCCTGCCTGCCTGCACCACGGCGAACCCTATCAGTGTCGGAATGGGTCCTCCTTGGTCAATTTACGTTTACGAGCTATACACTTGTAATGACAAGGAATTAGAACAAGTTGTCTTCGCTGCCTATGGATCTTGTTGCAGTTCAAAGATTTGTTGATTCGTCGCTCCAAAAAGTGTTGTGTACCAAATGAAGGCACTTGCAATTAAAACGTAAAATATGTTCTCGAAATATGAATAGAAAAGCAATTCTCATCTTGCCTAATATTTTCAAATATGGATCAACAAACATGGATCCGTAATTGAAAATATTAGGCAGACTCTTAAAACCCTCTTTAGTCAGCACTGGCAAATTCATTTTAAATAGATAATGTTGGTACATTCGGAAATGAGATAACTGATAAATTAGCCAAACAAGCAACAGAAGATAATCATATTCCGATAATCCATAGGAAGATTTCAAAAGCAAACAAATGAAATCAGAGGAAGAAAATTATTTAAAAAAATCTGATGTGTTACACTCACATGACTTTCTCTACTCTAGTACAAACTATTTTTACAAACGCTTATTCTCCATCTACTTCATGTTAATCGAGATGTTAATCTTATTGTTAATTTTCTTGTAGATGCAAGGGGAATTGGTAGGCTTTAAGCGACAGTCAAATATTTTAAGAGCTGATTGCTATGTTGTGTATTCCATTCTCTTTGCATTACCAGGACTTATAAAAATGAAAAACGAATTTCAGAAAAAGTATATGTATTGGAAAATTTAAGGGAATAACGAGCAATATCTGGAAAATGGTTCTCTCAAAAAAAAAATGTATATGACATAAATTGTGTATTTTAACGCGATCTACATTTTGTTGTGTAGTAAAATTTTGTCTATCTCTTATGTAAAAGTCGTTCACAATGAAGAATACTTTTGGAGACATTCCCAGAACATTCGAGATATACATTTCATTTGTCATGAAAATATCTTAAACATGTTATATTTTAATCAAAATCGTTAGAGCCATTTTTGAGAAAATTAAAATTTTCGAAAAATGTTCCATGTAAAGGGTAATCTGGGGTGGGGGAATTTTCTTGAAAACCTTTCGTGTCGCATCTCTGGAAGATACTGAACCTAAATACCAAGTTTGGTGTTTATCCGACTGTTCGTTTCTGAGTTATGCTGTTCAAAGACACACACCCGGACATGTTTCCAAAAATGCTGTTTTCGCATTCAGGGGGTCTCAAAACATGTATTTCCGGTGAAATCTCGGTATCGAATTTTTGGGTGGAATACAATACTTCCCCTACTTACTGTACGTAGTAGAGAAAGTAAAAATGGCAAAGGATATGGTCAGACACAACAGACAGGGGTAATTACCAAGAGATTCTTATTATCAATCACATATAGAAAGAAGATCAATATTCCAATTACAGGAAACTTAATAGCGATGTTACCTGGACACGGGGACTTCAGATCGTATTTTAGAGGTTCAGGATATTGGATAGCCCAGAATGTCCTTGTGATAGCGCAGACCAAACAGTTGATCATCCTCTGTGGGAATACTCGTTATTAAGTGACGCACGACGACAGTTTAAAGCGTTAGAAATTGGTCATTTAATGATTATAACGAGATAATTAAAGTTAAGAGTATAAATTTTGAACAGTTGTAAGCACAAGCATATAACATTATCAATAATAAATATGCAATATATATTTTTATTTGTTAATAGAATAAATTTTTAAGTTGGGGACACATTGTTAATAATAATAATTATTATTATCATTTATATGTCAATGTTAATATAGAATCTTTCAATTCAAGAATTGCATGTTTCGCTTCTCGAGTTTGGAACTGGCTGGAAAACAGATGCAAAAATATCTAATCGGTAACACGCACAAGGTGTTCTCTACCCATATAACCATTTCACAAATGTCTCGTGCATTATTGCTAGGAATTCTCCTATATATTTACTTTAATTACACATAACAATTAACTTGGGGAAAATTTAAACATGCAATGAATACTTCAAAAACGCTAATGTTACGAAAAGAATTTACATCAATTTTATATTTCAACTAACTCTACATTTTTTTATAATACGTTCCTGTGTATCTGTTATGGTTTTCCACCAAATCCAACAAGGATGAAGAACATATGACAAGTCATTATTGAAAATTCAACACATACATTATATTTATCTGAAGCGTGAGATTTTCGTTCAAATTGTTAGAAGTATTTTATAAGTAATAAAAATTACAAAAAGTTTTCCTTGTAAAGAGATGTTTGGGAAACATTTCAAGAAACTCTTCGCCTTGTATCCCTATCTTAATTGTGACTTACCTCTAGTAAAAGTGAATTAACATTCAAGCCCCCTGAATTAAACACGACCAAATAAATTGCTGTGCCGCTGTCTGTAGAGGACATCACGGTCAAAACGCAGCATCAGGGGTGATACATACTAAGTATGAACGCTTCATATGCGAATTTTAAGATTAGAAGCTTCGAAGTACGCTGCAAGACTGAGTGCATACCGTTGCGCATCTTTCAGGTTAAGAGTAATGCAATGCCAGTTCCGGGATTGGACTTTGGCTGCCGTACCATTCCAAGAAAGTACGATGGATGCTAACAGTATATATATTAAATACAAAAACCACGGCTTAAGTACATATTTATGGAACCATAATTGGTTTTGATGTTGCCGAATAACGGTAATAGTAACACCACTCAAGTGCCCCTTAGCTTTAAAGATAGCAAAAGTTCGTCTGTATCTGTAGAAATGATTAGGTTTCATAATAAAAAACGCAGCATTATTCGTTGCTAAATAATTATTAAATGCACGTCTAATAATGTCGAAATTATCTCGTATTATACACTATCATGACAACACATATATTTGGAAAGGTAATTATAGGCTCCAGAAATAATTTCCCAAGACAGCAATTTTCTATATCATGTGTAACATTTTGTCCTTCAGGCTTCGAGGTCACCTCTGTAATCCGAATTCCGCCGTTTATTAATTTTATTTTCAGCTTTTATTTTCTCTACCCTCGTCATTTCTGTCATTTGAAATACGGAGTTGGCAACCGCAAATTAAGTATCATATTGAAAAGGGCGAAAAAAGGTAAAAAATACTTTTGTTCCTTGACATAGTGAACTACTGATAACCAATTTCACTCAAATAAAATTAAGAATATATGTCAAGAATATTTATTTCCCAATTTTTGCATTCGTCTTAGGTTTTACGTTTCTTGGTCATTGATTCCATAGGTCAGAACGAATAGTTAGTATTTAATCCACAGGATAGAATTAAAACGTTGGATAAAGGAAACATTTTCAGGGATATCTATTAACTGTAGAAAGGATTACATGACAACATTTTAGAAGAACATTTGAAAATATTGCAGAACGTATTTCCTTCCTTGGTTACAAAATCTTTATTGGTGCACTTCTTATTAGAAACTGACATTAGTTTGACTTTTATTTCTTCTTATAGTTAATTTCTCCGCCAGAAATAATTCAGTTAATAGTACGTTTGTCCGAATCGATCTATATCGTCTTCACACTTCTTTTTTTATTTTTCTCCATTTATTTTACGTCGCTTTAATTACGTGGTCACGTCTTCGATCGGTGTGTGACGGACAGTTAGCCTTCTAGGTCTCATCCCTGTACTATACCGTCTTCGTCACGTGTCCACAGAGGCACGTGTACAGCAACTGTACCTCTGCTTCTACACGTGCCGGGCAGATGACATTAGGGTGCCGTCCACCCTAATAGGATGGTAAATGGAAAGCAGGGTATTAAATATCCTATTAAACGCAGATATTTTACTTGGGAAACCACGAAAAAACATTACTGCTTCTTCTTCTTCTGCGGTGAAATCGCAACTCGCTCCCATCGATATTACGAGTACCACTAGGTTGTGAAATGTGTGACTACGGAACTCAAGTGCTTACTGCAGTAGAATGGACTGTATGAAAAATCCAATGACAGTAGATTAGTAAAATTAAAAGTTTGTAGATTTTAAAATTTAAATTGTGTAATTAACACTAATATTCTTACACAGTTATTTAAATGTTAGTGTTAATAATTCCATTAACACAGCAGCAGCAACACGCTATGTGGAAAGTCGAGGAATTTAATTCAGATAAACGGATATAGCTCCAGTACCTTTAAACCAAAACACTATGACAAACATTGAAAGCAAAGTTTTTGACCCTCTTCTTAGAACTGTTGCTAAATCTTACACGGTAGTAAAAGTCAAAGGCATTGAGGATGTGCCATAATGACCTGGTACCCTGCATTCTCTTGAAGCTGACCGAGAAGTGGTGAACAAAAAACCTCACTTGACATTTTCAAGGACTTGTTAGAGGCGGGAACCCTTACTTTGGGACATTGTTCCTGCTCTTCGCAGAATAATCAGTGTTAGAAAGGACGCAATAAGTACTCAACCCTTTAAGAAAATCGGTTACTTCATCTTTCACAACATTTTTTCCAGAAATCATTAGAAAGATATGCCCGGATATTGCACAAGGCAAAATAAGAGCTAATAGCAGTTCGTTGTTTCCAGCGTTTCCTCGTACTCTTCTTCACTTCTTATGCCGCAAGGATATCCTGGATTCCAGGCTTTTCACTAAATGTTTAGGAATAGCTTCAGGTATTGTCGGTTAGCTGCTGTTATGGGTCAGTTCCTTGAGACGCTTCATTCTCCTAAACGTTTTTAAGACTTCTCAGACTGGCACTGAAACAATGTTCATTCAATAACCTTCAAAATTCTGACATCAAAAGAAAGAACAAATGTATAAAACTGATCAAGCTACAAACGTTTCTGTCAAAGTGCTGTATGTGTTCAATTCCAAGGACACTCCTTCAGAGTTATTATAGGTACATAAAGGGATACAACTATTGACTTGTTTGTGGTAAAAAAAAAATATGGGATGCTTTTCTTGTTGCCTAGGAGATTATGGATGCTTCGCAAACGCACGTGTTCTTGACGTTTTTGAACTGTCAGCTGAAGGTCGTGTGTATATACATGAGGTACTGTCAGAAATCTATGATGGAAAATAAAAAATAAAAAAATCTGATGTGTTACACTCACATGACTTTCTCTACTCTTGTACAAGCTATTTTTACAAACGCTTATTCTCCATATGCTTCATGTTAATCGAGATATCGAGATGTTAATCTTATTGCTAATTTTCTTGTAGATGCAAGGGCAATTGCTACTCTTTAAGCCATATTCAAATATTTTAAGAGCTTGTTGCTATGTGGAGTATTCCATTCTCTTTGCATTACCAGGACAAAAAAAATTAATAACGAATTTGAGAACAAGTATTAGTATTGGAAAATTTAAGGGAATAACAAGCAATATCTCGAAAATGGTTGACTCAACAACAAAAAATGTATATGGCATAAATTGTGTATTTTAACGCGATATACACTTTTTTGTGTAGTAAAATTTTGTCTATCTCTTATGGTTTACTAGTTATGCAAAAGTCGTTCAGAATGAAGAATACTTTTGGAGACATTCCCAGAAAATTCGAGATATACATTTGATTTGTCATTAAAGTATCTTAAATATATGATATTTTAATCAAAATCGTTAGCCATTCTTGAGAAAATTAAAATTTTCGAAAAATGTTCCATGTAAAGGGTAATCTAGGTAAGGTGATTTTCTTTAAAACATTCGTGTCGCATCTCTGGAAGATACTGAACCTAAATACCAAGTTTGGTGTTTATCCAACTGTTCGTTACTGAGTTATGCTGTTCACAAACAGACACACACACGGGCATGTTTCCAAAATACTTTTTTTGGATTCAGGAGGCCTCAAAACATGTATTTACGGTGAAATCTCGGTATCGAATTTTTGGGTGGAATGCAATACTTCCCCTATTTACTCTACGTAGTAGAGAAAGTAAGGAGAAAATTAATTGCAATTATAGTATATTTGGTTACAAGTGAAATGCTGCGGCTGCAGAGAAGAAGGATGAAAGATAGAAGTTGCCATTTTTGCTTAATGAATTTGGCTCCCGCAGAAGAAAAAATATTTTTGCCAACATTCAGTTAACATTTATAAAACTAGCTATTCATTGTATTTTCTACCCCAATGAGCCAAGTAATATGTCATTTACAGCTCAGCAGTTTTGGCATCACATTTAGCGTACTTCGACTACTTAGGGAATCGCTTCAAACAAACAAGTGGTTTTATTCATTAGAAACATAATATAGTGTATAAATTGCATAGAGCAAGATCTAAAAGCAACTTTTTCCGGTAAACATTAAGATTTAGTACGTTTATCCTGAGCAGTAGCCATATAAAAAGAAGAAATCACATTTATTTGTCTGTGAATGGCAGCGATGGCATCACCACTGACTGACCACATCGGACAACTGTAAAGAACTGTTATAGAGCACGCCATATAATTACATGCCTCAAGTTAAGTAAGTCTCACAAAACTTTCACTAGCATTCTTCATGCAGACATCATACCTAGTTTTGGTTTATAGATACTGTTAGTGATGAACCAGACTACTATAACTTACGGATACTGTCCACTGTTGTAAGCTTGTAATCACAGAGAGGAATTCTCCTCCAGCATCGGATCGATTCCCATTTGGCACGCTTTAAAGAAAAAATCTAATGTGTTACACTCACATGACTTTCTCTACTCTTGTACAAACTATTTTTACAAACGCTTATTCTCCATATGCTTCATGTTAATCGAGATGTTAATCTTATTGCTAATTTTCTTGTAGATGCAAGGGGAATTGGTAGGCTTTAAGCGATAGTCAAATATTTTAAGAGCTGGTTGCTATGTGGAGTATCCCATTCTCTTTGATATGTCCAGGACATAATAAAATGAATAACGAATTCTCATTTAAGAAAAAGTATAAATATTGGAAAATTTAAGGGAATAACAAGCAATATCTGGAAAATGGTTCACTCAACAAAAAAAAGTATATGACATAAATTGTGTATTTTAACGCGATCTACATATTTGTGTAGAAATTTTTGTCTATCTCTTATGGTTTACCAGTTATGCAAAAATCGTTCAGTGAAGAACTCTTTTGGAGACATTCCCAAAAAATTCCAAATACACATTTTATGTGGTATGAAAGTATCTTAAATATATGATATTTTAATCAAAATCGTTAGAGCCATTTTTGAGAAAATTACCATTTTTGAAAAATGTTCCGTGTACAGGGTAATCTGGGGTGGGGGGATTTTCTTGAAAACCTTCGTGTTGCATTTCTGGAAGATACTGAACCTAAATACCAAGTTTCTGAGTTATGCTGTTCACAGACAGACAGATACACACACGGATATGTTTTCTCAAAACATGTATTTCCGGTGAAATCTCGGTATCGAATTTTTGGTTGGAATACAATACTTCCACTACTTACTATACGTAGTAGAGAAAGTAAAAAGTCTGGTCTTGGAAGTCATGAAAAGGTGATCAAAGTGCATGTAGTAATTTTAGCAGAGTGACATTACAGATGCATCTAATTATTTAAATTATTGCTGAATGGAATTTTATCGTCTGTAATGGTAAAAAAATAACTAGTAGGTATAGGTATATATCAAATCTCCTATTACCATTGCACAGTTTCGAGAAGTAATGAATTTAACTGAAGAAGTAATGAAAAATAACGAGTTTGGTTTGCTGATAAATAGTAGACATCCTGGAAATTCGTCCTGGCAAAGTTAATTACAGAGGTAGCTTGAAATTTCAACGGAGTTTAACCTCTTCGTGTAAACATAAAAAATACGGAAAGGCCTATAGAAAGTAGTAAGAATATTGAAAACAGCTTACTTTTCACCTAATTATGTCCATGTATGAAACTATTATATGCTGAATGTTTACAAATTTAGAAGCCTTAGAAGTTTTCATCTTTAACTTTTTGAACCAGTTTAAGTCGTAATAGTTTAGGTGCTAGAGGGATGATTTAATATATTAATTACTTTTGAAAAAAAACTTTTAAAAATTTGTAGTCGCCCTAACATGAAATGTATTTATGAAAAATTTATTTTACTACTAAAGCATTAGTTTTTAAAGGGGCCTGTATACTGCATGCCTACATAAAGCCTATAGGCATTAGATCATTAGGCTAGGTGTCTTCTGCCGGAGGTACATATTTGAATTCACTATTGACACATTAATGTACTGACATGAGTAGTAAAAGTTGCTTCATTTATTTTACACTTTGAGAAATATGGTCTGAAATGCTAAGAAATGTAATAGAAATTATATCAGGGTTCTGAAATACATATAAATACTTAACAGAGGTTGGCTTCATTTTTACTTTCTCTACTACGTACAGTAAGAGATTTCACCGGAAATATATGTTTTGAGACCTCCTGAATCCAAAAAAAGCATTTTTGGAAACATGTCCATGCGTGCGTGTGTGTGTGTGTGTGTGTGTGTGTGTCTGTGAACAGTCGGATCAACACCAAACTTGATATTTAGGTTCAGCATCTTCCAGAGATGCGACACAAAGGTTTTCAAGAAAATCCCCCCACGCCAGATTACCCTTTACATGGAACATTGTTCGAAAATTTTAATTTTCTCAAAAAGGCTCTAAATATTTTGATTAAAATATCGTATGTTTAAATATTTTCATGGCAAATAAAACGTATATCTTGAATTTTCTGGGAATGTCTCCAAAAGTATTCTTCATTGTGAACGACTTTTGCATAACTGGTAAACCATAAGAGATAGACAAAATTTTACTACACAAAAATATAGATCGCGTTAAAATACACAATTTATGTCATATACATTTATTTTTTTGAGTGACTCATTTTCGAGAAATTGCTTGTTATTCCCTTAAATTTTTCAATACTTATTTTCTCAAATGGGAATTCATTATTCATTTTTTTTGTCTTAGATATGAAAAGAGTATTAATCTGTGGCAAAGGGAATGGTGCTGCACCTAGCAACCAGCTATTAAGATATATGTCGATGCCTAAAGGCTACTGTATTTCTATATTGCCCTTGCTAATACAAAACAAGGGGAACATAGTACGCTTTAAGCGATAGTCAAATATTTTTAGAACTGGTCGCTATATGTAAAAGGTAATTCTCTTTGAATATCAAAAGATCGCTTCTGCAAATGTTTATCTCGATTAATATGAAATAGATGGAGAATAAGAGTTTGTAAAAATAGTTTGTACAAGAGTAGAGAAAGTCATGTGAGTGTAACACATCAGATTTTTTTACTGTTGTAATCAATATTTAATCTTGCTTAAACCTTTGTCTCTACCTCCAAACTTCTTTCGAAGGCATTTTTCGCAGAAATTCGTTGCTTCTGAGAGAATCAGCCGAAAGTTAAGACATACTCTACTGGCTTCGCAAAAAAAAGACTCACTGTTAATGATAGACAATCTCGAAGTGCTACGTATAATTTGTGGGTCTAGAGCTCGAAGGAAAAGTATAACAGTAACTTTTTCAGGTGCACAGGACACATAACGGTTTACTTAAAGATTTGTTGAGGCTTTCGTGACCTGTCTCTTTACCTAAAACTGGCGGCTGTAACACAAAATAGAGCGCATTAAAACATCAAGACATTTATCTTGTATAACTCTCGCTTTCACGAGATCGCTGATCCGACACTGATCGTTTACATCGCTTACGGCTACATCATGTTGCTAACAATTCTCCCGCTGCCGACATGCCACTGCTACTGTCTGTCAGCAACACATATATCTGTCTCAATTAAGCATCTCTCCAATTATCGATTAATGTCAAGGAATTGCTCACAAATTGAAATACCTGATGCCTTCAAGCTTTTATAAACGTTTTGTTTGCGGAACCTCACTACACCAGTTTTTGCCAGTAGAAGCGTTGGGTTGATTTTATTGCCTTGGCTATTAACTTCAACATGTTGGTCCTTTCCTAAGCAATTTTATGCTAAATGCTGTAGCTGATACGTACGGCGTAGGAGGAAGCCGAGTGAAAAATCTCAAATATTTACAAAAACGACACATATTTCATCGAGCTACATGTTAAGGAATTTAAAGAGGATGCTAAATTCTTTTTAGTTTATTTTCTTGTTATATAAGGTAACAAAAATATTGCACTCGACTCGAAAAGATTGCATCCTCTGAAGACGGGTCTAGTAAACCATTGGATGTGTGATTAATTTTGCTCGCAGTTCCATGCAATGGCTTCGGAAAGGATAAACCTAAGACATGAGAAGACAAAGAAATGAGTTAAAACGATAAATGTTTGAACCGCAAAAGTAAAACAAAAGTGTATAAAACTTTAATAAGGCCTATATAAATGTATGGAACAGAAACACGAACAGAAAATAGCGAACTTAGGCATTTATTCAGAACAACAGAAATGAATACATTAAGGCCAATAGTAGGGAAAACAAGAATGAACAGAATAAAGAATGAAGATATAAGAAAATGTTATACGTGTTGGGAGAGCAGAGGAAACAAGATTGATTAAAATAACACGAGACCAAGGATCAACAGGAACTACAGAAGTGTTGGAATGTCACTAAAAAGGATGATTAGGATGCGTGAAGACAAACAGGCTTAGTCCTTAATAAAAGAAAAACAAAGATGATTTCAAGAAGATGAAATCGAGAAAATATGCGTTTGCGGGCCCTGAATAAAAAGGTATATTTAGAGAAACCTAGGGGTCGCTGGCATTTATGAGCAGCCTAACTGCAAATCTAAAAGGCGGACACATACCATATTCATATTTAAGTCAAACATCTTTAAAGACGCAAGGTAAAGATTTTATAGAATGTTTCCGTTAGCGATCTTGGTTAAAATATCATGATAGCAAAGACAAAAGGAGCTCTAAATACAAAAAGATGTATATTCTATGGAAAATGACTAGAAGAATTAAAATGCGGATATGTAGAATAATAGAATGACAAAATAAATAACGAGATTGTATTAGAAAGATTAGGCGAAAGGAGAAAACTATTGAAACTGAGCAGAGAGAAGAAAAATTGCCTTGGGACAGTTGGATCAGAATACACTGGTACTGAGAGATGCCCCGGGAGGAATGGTAAGTGACAGAAGTTTCGGGAAAGAAGTAAAAGATATCAGGTGACAATGAAGGTAATGGCTCGTATGCATAAAAAGGAAAGCTGAAAAGAAGGGCTAATACTCACTTAAGGCCCTGATCTTAGGACGAATGCGAAGATGATAATGGCGATGTCTGAAATATTGGTATGCCCAAACAAAATTAGTATATTGGATTTTCTGAAAATACGTTCTTTATTTTCACTGAACTTTATGCATCTGGGAAACCATCATCCAGGAAATACAGGTTATTAAAAAAGAATAATTTCTAATATTTATTATATTTATTTCTAATGAACGATAATAGATGGTGACACAAGCGATTATATCACTGACTAGAGGAAAGTTCAAAATTTTATTTTGTGTGTTCAAAATGAGCACCATTTGTTATGCGAGGACGACCACTGCTTTTCCGTTTGCATACGCAACCATCTTCTACGAATTTATTGTATCAATTGTAATTTTTTACGACGAGGTGGCTCTTTGTTGAACTTACAACGAAATGCACGCTGCAGCACACCAAACGACTTTTCCTATGGCGTCGCCATTTTCTCGTAAAGAAATACAGCGCCGCTCTAGGCACTAAATGGAAATAATAGGTGGGGCTTAAAACTTTGAACTTTCCTCTATTCATCGATGTTTCGTATGTGTTGCTTTCTATTGTCGTTAATTAAAAATGAATATTTATTTTCGGAGATAGAAGTTCATTTTACTATATATAACATAGGTATTTGAGAGTATGCAATCCCTGTTTTATATAATAAGAGATACCTTGAATGGGTTATCTGTAGAGAAATGTTTTTATCGTTCTCTTTCTCCTAAGCCTTCTCATTGCACTACTTTGTCCTAAAGCCTACTGCATATACTTGCTTCTCCCTGTGTTATCTTTAAGTGTTAACTTGATTCTAAAGAGGAAGGAAATTAGAACCACTTAAATTGTCAACTCAAGAAAAAATTCAAGTTTTTTTGACGCTTTCGATATACTGTAGGATGTATATTTTCTAAATTGTGTACAACATATTAACTATATAGGTTCAATTAAACATCACTTGGCATTTATAAGAAAGCTCCAAATTAGAGTGTTAGAAGCTGTAACAAAAATTTTGTTCGCCTCGTATGATCCAAGAAACATGTACTTCCGGAGTTTACCATAGCTTTGGCTCAGTTTTTTCTCCTGAGGAACTGCTGTAAGAGCCCAGGGTTGATTAATTAGCTGTTCTGAACAGAAAACCTTCCAAGGTCTAAGCCGGAGAGCTTTCAGGAAATGCCAGGCAGGTGTACGTTCATTATTAGCTATTAACGTACACACGAGTACAAACAATTGAACGCTGAATCTATAGCACTGCAACTTAAAGAGGCAGTCGATGTTTTTGCAATAGAGGCATCTTTTACTGTTTCGTGCGATCATGCTGTCGGAACCTGGCGGTCAAAGTAAACAAAGTGGCGGCGATTGAAAGCGAAACAAAGAAAGAAAAATGTAAAAGGAAAAGAAAATGCTCCATATAGTATTAAGAACCGAATCCAATAATTACATTCAATAATATATTAAAGATGTTTTCAATCACAAAAGACAGGAGACTTAATGACGGATGGAAATTATCATTACCGAATATGAAATAAAAAAAGGTAAATTAACAAAGAGAAAACGGAGAAACGAAAAAATGGAAACTTCTTTGTGTGGCCTTGTAAACAGTCGTCTGTTTGTCTAGAGTCAGATTGTGAAGGTCTAATTACATAACTCTACACAGTAGAAGATGAGGAAAAAGAAGAGGAGAGAATAAAAAGCGGAGTGATGATAGATCGGAGAATAACGCGACGGCCGAAGTGTAGCAATCAAGAAGGAATTCTCCCTCGCCGCGGTTTTAATGAGGGCTCTACTTACTGAAGCTCTCATAAACTGACAACTACAAAACTGGAAATATTTTAATAGTTCTTACCGCTTAGGCAGGTACATTTCGCGTCGTTTATATGACCAAGTAGCGTTTTGTTTTCCTTGTTTTACAAACATTACCTTCAGTTTGTATAGGTCGTCTTTATCTTTGTAAAGCAACTACACTCTTTTATCTTTTTCACTTTTTATGCTCCAATGTTGAAGCAGAACAACATTTTATGGCTAAACAACTTCTTAAAAATCACCTAATGAATACAGGCTAACCATTACATTATAATTTATGTAGGAGCTCTGTCCAGTCTTTATGTTTTTAATACGAGTCCAAAAATTAGAATAAATTTGGAATACCACCTCTTTTTTTTTCTTTCTCTATTACTTACATTAAATAGAGGAAGTATGCATTACACCCAAAAGTTCGATACCAAGATTTCACTGGAAATGTATGTTGAGACTCCCTGAATCCAAAAAATGCATATTTAAAAAAAGCTCCATGTGTGTATTCATGAACAGCATAGCCCGTTAAATACCAAACTTGGTATTTAAGCTCAGCGACTTCCAAAGATGGACAGGAAGTTTTTCAAGAAAATCCCTCCACCTCAAACTACTCTTTACATGGAAAATTTTATGTTATTTTTTATTTTCTCAAAAAGTCTTTAACGATTTTGATTAAAATGCCATGCGTTTAAGACATTGCATGTTAAATTAAATGTGTATCTTAAATTTTGGGAGAACAGCCTATGAAGTCTTCGTTCTCATCGACTTGTGAATAACTTGTAAACGTTAGAGGCTATTTGTGTGATATACACCGAAACGAATCTACAGCATCCATTTGTATGTGGCCAAGAACTTAAAGCGATATTTAAAAAAGAGAAAAGGAAACTCGAGAGAGGAAACGGAGCAGCTTCTGTTTTCACCGTTTCATTCTAACCACACCTACGAATTCCATATCACAAACATTACCATTTTTGAAATATAAACAAAACGTGTATGCAGATAAAACTACATACTTCAGGACCTTTTATAGAAGTATTGAGTTTTTTGCCTAAAAGGCATATTTTAGCGGAGCATGTTTGCATCTACATTGCACTAAATTTTATTTATGGACGCTGTTTAACTGCTGTGGGCGTGAAAGATCGAAAATTTTGCTCAGAGGCCTCTTTATCAGGCTTGAGGTTCTTTTACGTGGCGTAAATCTACGACTGGGGACCACCGGCTTTACTTCCCCTCCGAAGGAAGCCACAGATCCATCGCGCTCCACCGGGTTTGAACCCGCGACCTCGGGAACTAGAGGTTAACATGGTACCCCTAAACCACGGAGGAAGACATGTTTACTTCTATGTTGATAACCATGGAATGAGATGCGGCACTGATCCAGGATGAGGTGAAGGGAGAACCAGGAACGACTGCACAGTAATGGCAGGGTCCCTAAGGTTTCCAGATATAAACACCCAGCAGACGGTAAGGCAGACCGGTGACCCTGCTCCATATAGGGTTCCAACGCCTCCGCCAGGGGCGGTTCTTATACCACGGCAAGCAGCCGAAGGCCGGTGAAGATTCGCATAGAAAATCCTTTTCCCTGCCACGCTGCACCGAAATTACATCGGCAACACTTCAAACCCTGAAAGAGACAAAACGGGGTAAAGGATGAATGAAACGATTAATGGAATGAAATTGAGAGACAGGAAATTCGGGGGATGTAAGGATCTTTCCCAGCATTCGTCTGGCGACCCGGCGAAACCCTAGAAAAAACTCATGGGTCAGAAACGTCAGCCACAACCCACAACCTGCCAAATGCGGCCCACAGACGCAACGCCTGAGCCTTCCCGCTCGGTTTGATAGGCTTACTTTTAGTTTCCCATTCATTCATTCATTGTTTCTTGGTCATATACCAGACGAAAAGATAGTATGATTATCCTTCTAAACTGCCTTGTGGATCCTACAGCTCATCCAGCTCAGCTATCATGGCCTCAGTCTGGGACATATTTTGCTTTGTGGAAACGAAATAGTTTCATTTCTTTACAGGTTTTAAATGACGTATTTCATAATCTGTGACTTTCCTGGTCAATTGACATCGCTTTTTACGACGATTAAAATATAACTATTTCTACAAATGCTTATTCTCCATATGCTTAATGTTAATCGGGATATCGAGATGTTAATCTTATTGCTAATTTTCTTGCAGATGCAAGGGGAATTGGTAGGTTTTAAGCGATAGTGAAATATTTTAAGAGCTGGTTACTATGTGCAGTATTCCATTCTCTTTGCATTACCAGGACAAAAGAAATGAATAACGAATTCCCATTTGAGAAAAAGTATAAGTATCGGAAAATTTAAGGGAATAACAAGCAACATCTCGAAAATGGTTCACTCAACAAAAAAATGTATATGACATAAATTGTGTATTTTAACGCGATATACATTTTTGTGTAGTAAAATTTTGCCTATCTCTTATGGTTTACCAGTTATGCAAAAGTCGTTCACAATGAAGAATATTTTTGGAGATATTCCCAGAAAATTCAAGATACACATTTTATTTGTCATGAAAGTATCTTAAATATATGATATTTTAATCAAAATCGTTAGAGCCATTTTTGAGAAAATTAAAATTTTCGAACAATTTTCCATGTAAAGGGTAGTCTGGTGTGGGGGGATTTTTTTGAAAACCTTCGTGTGGCATCTCTGGAAGATACTGAACCTAAATACCAAGTTTGGTGTTTATCAGACTTCGTTTCTGAGTTATGCTATTCACAGACAGACACACACACGGACATGTTTCCAAAAATGCTTTATATGCATTCAGTGCACCTCAAAACATGTATTTCCGGTGAAATCTTGGTATCGAATTTTCGGGTGGAATGCAATACTTCCCCTACTTACTGTACGTAGTAGAGAAAGTAAAAATTAAATGAGAAGTGAGAATCAGAAATTACAGAATGTCAAATAAAAATAGGTAAAAATCCACACCTGCAGACCAAACAAACTGGGAATCGAAACACAACGCCGTCTGTTTTCTGTTCACGCCGATACCCAGGTAGTGAAATTGGATGAGAAGCCTTTGAAAGGTAAGAGGCCCAATGTTGATATCCAGTGAATGACCCAGTATCGGCGCATGGGCTGCCCCACTCTAACCCGTGCTTCACGTCATGTCTGATTCCTCGAAGAGCGCGGCCTTTCATGGAAGTCAATTTGCATATTATACCACGTACCACTCGCTTATTGACACTCTATCCAGTTAGAAAATCAAGGTGAAGGTTAAGAAAACTCTAGATGCCTTACAATTGTGCGACTTGTTTGTTTACATACTGAGGTGAACGAATTGTGAGCCTTGTTTTGCTCTTAATTGCCCTTCTCGGTGTACCCTCTTCCTTTTCCCTCGCTTTTAACGCTATTTCTATTCCCTTTACCTGTTTGGGTTTTGTTGCCTTCAACCTTCCAAGTGTTATTTCTAATTTTATTCCCTTTAATGCAAACAATGGGTTTAATTCCGTTAACTTTTAACCCTTAGTCAGTATTTCTGTATTTTGTATTGAAGGCTTTACATACTAAATATACGTAGCATACAACATTTTGTTATACCTTTATTTTTAAAAAAGACGTTTTATACAGGGTAAGGTATACCATCCTGAACATCTACTATACTTCAATCCTGTCAACGAGCTGTTTTTTGTTAGATTGAAGCACATCTAAAGATTAAAACAAAATCTAATATTTAAGGACTTAATATTATTAAAAAGGAAGTTTTCAAATATGAAGTTGTGTTTTTAAATGGGATAGTAAACCACGTGCAGCAAAAATTAAAAAAAAAAATAAAAGTAAAACCATATGACATTTACCATATGTTTCCAGAAAGAATAACGTTGAGTCATTTGCGCCAAAACAAAACAAAAACAAAAATATAAAAAGGGCGGAAACCGTTGTATTTCCAAAACACTGTATACATATATGTTATATAAAGATATTCACAAACTGCTAATATAATCCGACGCACAAAGCTCTGTATATAAGTAGAATTTGTAGTACCGAAAAATAGAAGAAAGAAATTAGGTATTTAACTTATGCAGTGCATTAAAATGTTTAACTTGAGCTAGTAATATTGTTTCATTTGCGTCCTCTTAAATGAATTTTAATATGAAAGTTTAATATATAAGGAGTAACTGCATTTAGGTATTTAAAAGGACAAAAAGATAATTTCTTACCCGAATTTTATCCAAATTCTCTATATATAATTCTAGTTTTCGTTGTTTCTAGAGACAACAGACTCTTAGAAGTCACCTTTCACTGAATTTACTAATAAAAATCTGATGTGTTACACTCACATGACTTTATCTCGATTAATATGAAATAGATGGAGAATAAGAGTTGGTAAAAATAGTTTGTACAGGAGTAGAGAAACATTTGCAGAAACGATATTTTGGCATTCAAAGAGAATTACATTTTCCACATAGCGACTAGTTCTAAAGGCGTACTATGTTCCCCTTGCTTTGTATTTGCAAGGGCAATATAGAAATACAGTAGCCTTTAAGCATAGACATATCTCTTAATAGCTGGTTACTAGGTGCAGCACCATTATCTTTGCCACAGATTAATGCTCTTTGCATATCCAAGACAAAAAAAATGAATAACGAATTCCCATTTGAGAAAATAAGTATTGAAGAATTTAAGGGAATAACAAGCAATATCTCGAAAATGGTACACTCAACAAATAAAATGTATATGACATAAATTGTGTATTTTAACGCGATCTACATGTTTTGAGTAGTAAAATGTTTTCTATCTCTTATGGTTTACCAGTTATGCAAAAGTCGTTCACAATGAAGAATACTTTTGGAGACATTCCCAGAAAATTCGAGATATACATTTCATTTGTCATGAAAATATCTTAAACATATGATATTTTAATCAAGATCGTTCACAGACACACACAGGCACACAGACAGACACACATACTCACACGGACATGTTTCCAAAAATGCTTTTTTTTTTTGGATTCAGGGGGTCTCAAAATGTGTATTTCCGGTGAAATCTCGGTATCGAATTTTTGGGTGGAATACAATACTTCACCTACTTAGTAGAGAAAGTAAAAATTACACATTTAACATTAAAATCGGACATCAGTAGATCTGTTTTATTTCTAAGCGTTGCGTCACGTGTTGCCAACGAACCATGTGTAAAGGTGACAGTGCCTCAGCTAATTTTCCAGTTTAAGAGGATAATAGAATGACTTCATGCAGTGACACATCCATTCACCTGTTGTACCTTTAAAAGGATTACATTGTATACCTGGAAACAAGCAGCTTCTTCCAGTAAACACGAGTTTATAAAAATCCTACCTTGCACTTTCACTTCAGCAAGCTTAGCGAAAATGCTTTCATTTCCTAAGCCAGACGGATATGCAACATGCCTAACATCGTTAGCATCGCCTACAATACCAAAGCGAAATTAGAACAGAAAGGAAGCAGTGGAGGAAGTCAGAATGTAATCAAGAATCATATTTTCCTCAAAATACTCTAGTGTTACCCCTAGGACAATGTTAACTTTAAGGAATGAAGTTAAAAAATCGTATGTGTTACACTCACATGACTGTCACGTGAGTCTAACACGTCAGATTTTTTCCTCTAGTACACTAAGCTTTGTCTATCCCCTATGGCTTCCAAGTTATACAAAATTACACAAAATGAAGAGGACCTCACATGCCCTTTACAAAAAATTCAATACATACATTTTATGATTCATGCCAGTATCTCAAATATGAGATATTTTACCGTTGAGGCCTTTGAAAATATTAAAACAAAGAACAGTTGCCAAGTAAAGGAAGCATAGTGTCGGAGTAATTTCGTTTTGCATCCCTGAAATGTCCTGGACTTAAATAATAAGCTCATTATTTTTCAGCTTTCCATTTTTGACATTTATGCTGTTCAAGCAGTTTTCCCCTCCTCCTCCTTTTTTGTGTGTGTATGCGTGTAACGGGGTTTTGAAGACCTCAGGATGTGTATTTTTTGATGACATCTCTATTGCGATACTTATCATAGGTAACTGATAATGGATGTAGAAATATAGGCTTTTCGTAAATTAAATGTCCTTTGTTCGACAAATTTATCAATTCCAGTGTATCCTTTTGACAGACAAATGGGAAAAAAATATGATGTGTTACACTCACTTTTGGAAACATTCCCAGAAAATTCGAGATGTACATTTTATTTGTCATGAAAATATCTTAAACATATGATATTTTAATCAAAATCGTTAGAGCCATTTTTAAGGAAATTAAAATTTTCGAAAAATGTTCTATGTAAAGGGTAGTCTGGGGTTTGATGTTTATCCGACTGTTCGTTTCTGAGTTATGCTGTTCACAGACTCACACACGGACATGTTTTCAAGAATGCTTTTTTGGATTCAGGGGGTCTCAAAACATGTATTTCCGGTGAAATCTCGGTATCGAATTTTTGGGTGGAATACAATACTTCCCCATCTTACTATACGTAGTAGAGAAAGTAAAAATTATAGTCATTACCCACAGAGTACTGGCATCGGATTCCCGAAGTCCGTAACTTTGCCTACAGACTCGAGTTTGAAAAAGGATTATTCTTAATATATATATCTCGCTTCACATCGAGAAAGTTATAAAGAATTAAAATCTTCGTGAGTCATTGTGCAATCGTGCGACGTAGAAGTATTGATCGTTCAAGAACATTCCACTCCTGTGAATGAGCAATCGATTCTATTCATTCAGAGCAGTCCATTTCTACTGAATGACTTGCACGAACAGGTGGGGAAATCTTTACACAACTGATTTGACATTGGAGAAACTATCAGTCAGCTGAAGCTGTAAACGCGAGGAGTGTAGGGTTATTTTAATAAGAAATTAATTCTCTGGTCAACAATGTTGTCTAAGGTGGCAATAACTCAAAACAATAGTATATATCAGATATCAGCATAACGATATCTACGCCGAAATTTACTTCTAATGTATGAGATAAGCGTTCCGTTGGAATATTGAAAAGTGTGCAGCCCTGGTTAAGAAAATACTGAAATTTGATAAACGAACAAATTTTCTTTGAGTTTCGGTCAGTCTATGGAACTACTGAGCCATATAACATTGTGAGAAAATTGGAGCGAGCAGGTAGCTGATCTTGTCTATGAAAGCCAGCATTACATAAAGTTTAACTCTCACAAAGTTGTAAAGTTGCAAGCTGTAAAATCTGAAGTTCTTTCGTTAATTCGTTCTCGCATTATCAATGGTTGCTGATAAACTTAATTGCGAACGGCCACTCGTTAAAAAATATGGGTTTGTAAACGTTAAATTCTGTGTAACTTTAAACAAAGTGGACAAGTGGATACAAGTATGACATCATTAACCTCTGGGGCTTATTTATGGTGATAACTTGTCACTCCTTTCTTGGAAGTGCGATAGCAGTAAACAATGCCAAATGTCTTCGTTTTGATCTGGGAGCAACAAGGCTGGGTGACACTAACCGTTAGGCTTGGTCGGTTTTTTTACACATGTCTCATACTGACTGTAGTATCGAAACATCAGAACTAGCTGGCAGATAATTCATACATTAACGGTGATTCTTTTAAAATATTTGCCATGTTTATAATAAAAGCTGCTAATAAGATTGCATATGAATGATTGATAAACGCATATACACTGCGTTATTGCTACTACACCCATTAAATATCACAGCATTGGATACTGCTAATAGAAAAATCTAATGTTTGCACTCACATGGCTTTCCTGCTCATTCCTCAACCAACTAACAACAAAACCTTAATTGACAAACATTTTTTATTACATATTTCCTTTTAAGTACAGCGGGATTTGAGGAGAACAGTAAGTTTAAGCGATAGTCAAATCTTCTATGAGCGTGTCGTTATGATGGTTCTTTTTTTGCATGATCACGAGAAAAAAAACGGCTGCGATTTGTAGTATTTGAAAATTCAAACCAATAACAAGGAATATCTCTGAAATGTGTAACTCCACAAAAAAATCTGATCTGTTACACTCACATGACTTTCTCTACTCTTGTACAAACTATTTTTACAAACGCCTATTCTCCATATGCTTCATATTAATCGAGATATCGAGATGTTAATCTTATTGCTAATTTTCTTGTAGATGCAAGGGGAATTTTTAGGTTTTAAGCGATAGTCAAATATTTTAAGAGCTGGTTGCTATGTGGAGTATTCCATTTTCTTTGCATTACCAGCACAAAAAAAATGAAAAACGAATTCCTATTTGAGAAAAAGTATAAGTATTGGAAAATTTAAGGGAACAACAAGCCATATCTCGATAACGGTCCACTCAACAAAAAATGTATATGACATAAATTGTGTATTTTAACGCGATCTACATTTTTTGTGTAGTAAAATATTGTCTATCTCTTATGGTTTACCAGTTATGCAAAAGTCGCTCACAATGAAGAATACTTTTGGAGAAATTCCCAGAAAATTCGAGATATACATTTAATTTGCCATTAAAGTACCTTAAATATATGATAGTTTAATCAAAATCGTTAGAGCCATTTTTGAGAAAATTAAAATTTTCGAAAAATTTTACATGTAAGAGGTAATCTGGGGTGAGGGGATTTTCTTGAAAACCTTCGTGTCACATCTCTGGGAGATACTGAACCTAAATACCAAGTTTGGTGTTTATCCGACTGTTCGTTTCTGAGTTATGCTATTCACACACTCGGACATATTTCCAAAAATACCTTTTTTGAATTCAGGAGGTCTCAAAACATGTATTTCCGGTGAAATCTCGGTATCGAATTTTTGGGTGGAATACAATACTTCCCCTACTTACTATACGTAGTAGAGAAAGTAAAAATTTTTTTGACATAAATTGTTTGCTTTAATAACATCTACACTTGACAGGCTCTTCACGAAAATTCAATATATACGTTTCATTTGCCATGTAAATATCTTAAACAAATATCTTTATCAAAATCGTTGGAGCCATTTTTGAGAAAATCAAACTTTCGAAAAAGTTTCCATGTAAGGGGTAGTTTGTGGTAGGGAGGTTTTCTTGAAAATCTTTGTGTTGCATCCTTGAAGATGGAGAGATTAAGTAGTAAGTTTGCTACTTGACTGATCTTTCTTTTTGAGTTGTGCCGTTTACACACACGCGTGCGCTGTACTTTTTCTAAAAGTGCTTTTTTCTTCTTGTTCTTTCCTTAAATTCTGAGAGCCTCAAGGCGTGTATTTCCGGTGAAAACTCGGTATCGAATTTTTGGGTCAAATGCAAATACTTACTCTACTTACTATAAGTAAGTAGTAGAAAAGGCAAAAAGGGCTATCCCACTAAATGCTAGCTTATTTTTAAAAAGCAAAGCAATACATTTTTGCTATATTGACAGTAGAAACAAACATCTGATTCACGCAGATGAGGCGGCAGGCAAATTAGAGCAAGTCAATTTGTAAAGTTGTTGGCGTCAAGAAGTATTTTCGGGCTATTAAACGTAGACTTGGCAGCCGACTTCTGGATTCTGTGATAACAAGACAGTGCCAGCTTACTCGAGGGACATTCCCAGCACTGCACGGATGCGTCTGCTTGGTTCGGATCCAGTTTGCTGATGTTTGTTATACAGGAGTTCGAAGAATCCAAATGATTGCCTCGAGGAAATCCCTGTCCCCCGCTGGGTGTTGGCAACACTGTCTCAAGCGTCGCACTTGTGGAAGCCAACACAAACAGAAAACAGATCACATTCACTGAAAACCGAAGTTTGTAAACATCGCAAACCATGTTGTTGATTTAGGACTATCATTCAGTAATTACAGCTATAGCATCAATGAATAACAATACCGCACGCGTGAACAATTATCTCGAATTCAGGTAAGCGTCTGTGAAATTTAGAAAATCCATGGTATGTAATCTTGTTGATACAAACAATAAATTTTTAGCATTTTTAAAAATTCTAGCTTGCATGGTTATTTAAATATTAAGTTGTCATTGCATAAATTCATTATACTAATAAACATGCTCCATAAGATGCATTTTTAAAAACATTCACACCAAAAATTTTCAGTAAATGAGTTTATACAAAGATCTATCATATCAGATTTTGTTAACCCTAATTATTGTAGAAACATTGTTACTTTGTGTACCCAAAGTCTTGAGTTTTTAAAAGTAAATAATTTATTTTTTTAAGTTGGGACATTATTTTAAAAAATCTGAGGTGTTACACTCACATGACTTTCTCTACTCTTGTACAAACTATTTTTACAAACGCTTATTCTCCATATGCTTCATTTTAATCGAGATATCCAGATCTTATTGCTAATTTTCTTGTAGATGCAAAGGGAATAGGTAGGCTTTAAGCGATAGTCAAATATTTTAAGAGCTGGTTGCTATGTGGAGTATTCCATTCTCTTTGCATTACCACGACCAAAAATGAATAACGAATTTCCATTTGAGGCAAAGTATAAGTATTGGAAAATTTAAGGGAATAACAAGCAATATCTCGAAAATGGTTCACTCAACAACAAAAAAATGTATATGACATAAATTGTGTATTTTAACGCGATCTACATTTTCTGCGTAGTAAAATTTTGTCTATCCCTTATGGTTTACCAGTTATACAAAAGTCGTTCACAATGAAGAATACTTTTGGAGACATTCCCAGAAAATTCGAGACATACATTTCATTTGTCATAAAAATATCTTAAAGATATGATATTTTAATCAAAATCGTTAAGAGACATTTTTGAGAAAATTAAAATGTTCTAAAAATGCTCCATGTAAAGGGTAATCTGGGGTGGGGGGATTTTCTTGAAAACCTTCGTATCGGATCTCTGAAAGATACTGGACCTAAATATCAAGTTTGGTGTTTATCTGACTGTTCGTTTCTGAGTTATGCTGTTCACAGACACACACACACGGACATGTTTCCAAAAATGCTTTTTTTTGGATTCAGGGGGTCTCAAAACATGTATTTCCGGTGAAATCTCGGTATTGAATTTTTGGGTGGAATACAATACTTCCCCTACTTACTATACGCAGTAGAGAAAGTAACAAAAACGTATGTTGAAGCAGATCACATTATGTCTGAATGGAAATATACACACCTCCACCCATTCATATTGAAAGCAATAGTGTAAAACTTAGTTTTATATTATAGTTTCACATAGATGCAACGCCCAAGAGAAAAGACGACGATTAACCCTTTCCACAATAAATGCTGCGGAAGTTCTATTTTGAATCACACATTTCTTTTCCTGTAATTTAAAATAACGGCAATGATGATAGATGTGCAGTACAAAGCCAAATCCAATCGCCTTAGACTACATTAGTAAACACAACTAGCCCAAGGGCCATATTAAGCAAGACGATGCTGCCCAACTGGTGTGGAGGCAGTGTGTCTGCCTCACATTCAAGTGTTAGGAGTTCGAACCTCGGTTAGGATGAGTTACCGGGATAAGGTTTTTTCTGGCGTTTTCTCTTATCCTGAGAACACGAATATCGAGGGACTCCGGACCCATTTGAATATAATTTCGTTCATTCACCATCCGATATGACCTGCCCGGTTCATGGACATTAAACTTTAGGGGCTGGTAAAGACAATGCTATGGCAGCTTGACCTTGCTTTTCATAGAATGAACATTCAGAATGAAGCTTTCGTCATGAAAAATATTCCACCTCACCTGGAATCGAATCTGTGTACTGTTACATACTATCCATTGTTCTGACCACCAAGGGTAGAAGTTTCGATGACTTTACTAAAACCTCATGCCAGAAGTGTTCCAGAATTTGCTGAAAAACTTATCTGTAGCAATAGGCTGTTACCATAGTCATTTTAACTGTGTTTAATTTTTTCTGAAAAGGTTTCCAAAATAATGATATTTATAAATAGTCGTGGTATCAATTAAATTTGGTTATTCATTTAACGGCTTTTAAATATTCGTCAATCCCTTATTGATAATAATGGTCAAACCCTTGAGATTTTGGGAACTGAAGAAACATTTATTTGAAACTCACAAGCCCCCGCTGATTGTGACTTAACCTGTTGTTGCTCTGAGTGAACCCAGCAAACTTCCTGCACCCTGTTCCGGGAAAGCAGTGGCGAATTGATCAAGGCAGAGTTCTAACACGAATTCAGAGAAAAGCTTGGCAGTTATCATGTCTGGAGCGCATTTCCCCCTGCGTAAACCCTATTCTGACAGAGCACCTGCTTTCATAGTATTAAATTGGAGGGTATAAGGAAGCGAATTACCGAGGATCTTGGTCAGGATGTGTTACATTTGGGAAGGATTAATAACACGCAAACAAATTCTCAGATTCACAGCGCTTCTGCTAAATGCTCTATGGCTTATTGTTTTGTTCCAGCAACTCTTTATGTAAAGAGATTTCAAGAGTTGTCGAAGAGAGGCACTTCATCCATTGTCTTGGTGGGTACAAGCGCGTTAAGGCCCATTTTAGAGGCAAGTTCAGGTGTAAGGTCGTCCTTGCGAACACCCACGGGGACAGTCATTACGTCATTACTCATCCAGGAAATGATCTTGTCGACATGTTCCCCAAACGGCAGAAATAGCATTGGGACTTTCCTTTCAAAGTCTTTTTATATCGCCCAAATTTCGTCTTAAATTAGTCACTTCCTTCGATGTTGAAGTGGCATAAATTTAGAGAAGGGCTGCTTGAGTTGCAAGATTATTTTAATTTGGAAAGGGAGGAGATAGCCATACGGTTTTACGTCATTTAAATATCAAAAGTCAGGTATTTCCTTTCACATCACTCAAATTCAATCTTAAATTAGTAACATCCTTGAATGTTGAAGTGGCGTAAATTTAAAAAGGAGTGCTTGCGTCTACGTTGTTTTTATCTGAGAAGAGGGAGAATGACACCAAGTTTCTGTCATTTTCAAATGTTTAAATCAATTCAGCCTGAATAGTGAAACCTTACTTATCGATCTGCTTTCAACAAAATCGAGTTACGTAAGATTTATATGGTTTAAATTAAAAAGATTAACATCCATGTGTTTGGAAATTTCTGTGTTATTGATAAACCTTTATGCCACTATTCCATATGTTCAAGAGAGAGCACATGTTTATAAGGAAATACAAAAATGAAATATATTACACATAAAATTGATATACATGTTTTTATTTGATTTGTCTTTATGGTAGCATGTCAGCAATATAAATATAAGTAAACATATGACTGTTTATCAAATTATAATATATAAATAATATAGAAAAATTATTAGCAACGAAGATTTCGAAAATATAAAACGATTAACATAAGTTCTTACGTTTAAATTCTTCATTAATCTTACCAATAATAAAATATTAATAAATTGTGCAAATTTACCACAAAATATGAAAAAGCACAAATATCCAGTAGCCTTTCCCTGTTGACATTACAAGCATTTTATTTATGCTGTATAAGTGTAGCTTGAAATGATGTAATAAGGTAAAATTTCTTGGTTTTGCAGGTACAGAGGACTTTCAACTTAGATCTTAAAGAGCACAACGAGGTGTGGAAATCACACAAGTACATGTGGCTGCCCAGTGAAGAAGAGATTCCGAAGAGCTTAGGAGAGCCTACTCCAGCCGACCATCTAGCAAACCTTGAGGTAGGTCACCAGATAGATACACTGCCGTTTGTGAAAATTGCAACAACTAGAAAGAATATCCTGAATAACTCCAAACTAGGTAGAAGTGTAGAAGAGTGTGCAAGCAATAAATGCTTAGGTTTGCAGAGAGATGGGGTACACGTAGACCGAGCAGAACCCTCTCGTGTCGTCCGACAAGGTCAGTGTTGCGCCCAGTGTAGTCAGTGCAGAGCTGTCAAACAAGGTGGAAACAATAGAGTGTCAGTATGCCTCGTCAACGTCAAAGGGAGCCATATTGGCATGTGAGTGAGTTCGAACGGGGCAGAATGTTCGGTCTCCGGGAAGCGGGTTTGTCACACCGTGACATTTCGACTCGTACAGGGCATGCTGCTACGACAGTGATGACTGTGTGAAAGCAGTGGATAGATGAAGGTCGTACGCAGCGAAAAGCGGGTACTGGACCACGGAACATGCCCACAGCACGAGATGACCGTCATCTTGTCCGCATAGCCATAACGGACCGTACAGCTTCATCCACAGTATTGGCTCGATGCTGGAGCACTGCAATAGATGTGAACCTGTCTGCATCAACGGTTTGTTGCTGTCTGCTGCAGGCTGGACTGGTTGCATGCATGCCATTACATCGGCTTCCATTATCCGGAAACCACAAGCTGCTCCGACTGTAATGGGCACGTGAACACCGTCACTGGGATGTTGAGTGGCAAAATGTAGTCTTTTTGGACGAGTCCCGCTTCAACATGTCCTACAGCGATGGTCGCATACCTGTCCGGCGGTACCATGGTGAGTGCAACCTCGAGGGCTGCATTGTTGAGCGGCATAGCGAACAAACACCATGGTTTGGGGCGTCATTGGTTACAACAACTGATCTCGCCTCCTACAAACTGAGGGCACCTAAAGGTGGTAGTAGAGCCTGAGGTACTCCCCCTGTTTCAGGCATCTCCACAGGCTACATTTCAACAGGACAATGCCTGGCCACGTATTGCGAGGAATGTACAAGCCTTGTTCGAAGAGCGACGGGTGCCATTGCTTCCCTGACCTGCAGGTTCGCCTAACATGTCGCCCATCGAACATGTCTGGGATATGGTTGGTCGGCACCTGGTGCGTCACGGTCCTCCAGTAAGTAGTGTCACGGATTTGTGGGCTGGAATACAAACTGCGTGGAGGCAAATCCCTCAGGAACTTATTCAGTACCTTTTAGATTCAATGCCACGGCGTATAGCAGCTCTAATTACAGCGCATGGAGGCCACACCAATATTAGGGCTCAAAGGTCATGTATAGATTTGAAAGGTTTATCATTTGTTATTTGTCATGTACCTAACTTGTGGTATTAAATTCATTGAATTCATGCGTTTCCTTCTTGTGTTACAATTTTCGCAAACGGCAGTGTATATACTCCAAAAAATAGGTATTTAATTAACAAGCAGCGAGTCTAACAGCAAGAAACAAATTCCAGATGTTGATTCTGAAGTGAATTCATCCTATTGATCTGTTAGCCTTGTTTTTATGTGTAATAAAATTGTTAGAAAAGAGCTATATAAAGTTGAAATCCAAAACGTTTCTGTTTTTGGTCTGCAATAGTTTTGAGAATCCGTCATCACTTCAGCATCTTGATGTAGTTCCGGCATTTACAATGCTTTTGTCACGCGTAAATAACAAGAGAAAAGATTTGAAATACATCTCGATACATCATGAAATGAGAGCCACGCGATACATAGTCCGGCCATGACCGCACCATTTGTCTCAATGAATGATAGTAACCTATGTCGCGAGCGCTGACCGTGATCCTGAGCACATATGTGCATACCGAGATGAACTGCTGCCACGCAGTAGTTTCATCACTTCCCGAACTAAAAAACGCGGATATTCTTAATGAAACAAATAAACATCCTAGAACTCTGCATAAATTGCTAAGACACATTTAATTGTAGGTATACGTCTATTGTTGAACGAAATTGTGTAACGCTTTATACCGACTAAACATCTGTCATCTCGAAGAACCGTTAATTCAAGCTGCAAATCGATTAATAGCTAACATTTAAAGATGTGCTAACTAGAATATGATAGGATGGTGACGAGTTTCTGAATGGAAATCCACTGGCGGCTGTCTTGAGTTGTACATAGTATAAATATCTGATGTGTTACACTCACATGATTTCTCTACTCTTGTACAAACTATTTTTACAAACGCTTATTCTCCATATGCTTCATGTTAATCGAGATATCGAAAATGTTAATCTTATTGCTAATTTTCTTGTAGATGCAGGGGGAATTGGTAGGGTTTAAGTGATAGTCAAATATATTAAGAGCTGGTTGTTATGTGGAGTATTCCATTCTCTTTGCATTACCAGGGTAAAAAAATGAATAACGAATTCCCATTTGAGAAAAACTCTAAGTATTGGAACATTTAAGGGAATAAGAAGCAATATCTCGAAAATGATTCTTTCAACAAAACAAATGTATATGACATAAATTGTGTATTTTAACGAGATCTACATTTTTAGTGTAGTAACATTTTGTTTATCTCTTATGGTTTACCAGTTATGCATAAGTCGTTCACAATGAAGAATACTTTTGGAGACATGCCCAGAAAATTTAAGATATACATTTTATTTGTCATGAAAGTATCTTAAACATATGATATTTTAATCAAAATCGTTAGAGCCATTTTTGAGAAAATTAAAATTTTCGAAAAATTTTCCATGTAAAGGGTAATCTGGGGTGGGTGGATTTTCTTGAAAACCTAAGTGTCGCATCTTTGGAAGATACTGAACCTAAATACCAAGTTTGGTGTTTATCCGACTGTTCGTTTCTGAGTTATGCTGTTCACAGACAGACACACACACGGACATGTTTCCAAAAATGCTTTTTTTGGATTCAGGGGGTCTCAAAACATGTATTTCCGGTGAAATCTTGGTATCGAATTTTTGGGTGGAATACAGTACTTCCCCTGCTTACTATACGTAGAAGTGAAAGTATAAACGAGTAGTGTGATACTGTATGACCAATTGCTGTAAATGCGCTCGTATGCCTTTATCTGTGTGTTCAACAAATTAATGAAATCTAAATGATGCAGTGTCTTAGTCAAGATATATTACAGCCCTAAAGTCAAGAATCGATCGAGTTTTTGAAGATTTGTGTATTATTATATGAGGTGTGTGCCTAGAAACTTATACGTGGTTTAATTCAAACGTTCCTCTTAACTGAATATGATTCGTTAGTAACATTTTCGTTGATCGCTTAAATCGTCGTCACTAGCTCATAGATGATGTGGAAAGACATTAAATACATCCATTAAACCCCATATATTCAAGTTGGTTAGTAGTGCGTCATTAGGCGACCTAGAGTCAACGGGTGCCCTTGACTTGCCAGGGAAACATGCCCCCAGCTCTGCTTTGGAACCTCTTGCGGTGACCAGTGCAATTTGATTAGAATTTTCATCTTATCACCTGTGAAAAGCAGTAACCTTGATTCAATAATAATATACCCCATGTATGCATAGTTTAATATGTATTATGAACCTTTCTCAGAAGCTTTGATTATTACGTCACCGTACCTACTTTAGTGTTGGTGGTTAATGATGAATTTCTTTTATTTCAGCTGGACTCCGCTCTGAAGAACATCTATCAGTACATGCAGAAATACGCCGTTGGTCTTGAGCAGGTTACTTGGGATCAGGAAGATAACGACAGTGAATTCAAGGATGAATTCAAAAACATGGAATATAAGTTACGCGCTGTAAGTAATACTTTTACTTCTTGGGTCAAACAGCTAGCATAAGATTCATTTTTTAAAAACTCATGTAAAATATTTGAAGAAGTGAACTGAATGAAGGTCTTCAAATACACTCGCCAAGCTTATTCAAATGCTCCTATTTGTTTTTTAAACGAGTGTAATTTATATATTAAATTATATTTATTATTGTTTAGACCAATGATTTTCTAATTTGGAAATTCGTCTCATATGTGATATTTTGGGCTCAAATTATAATGAATTTGGTCATACAGTAATAAATTAGCCATTGCGATAGTATAGAAGTGCTGAGTTTGCCCCTCACATGCAAACTCTTATATGAACCCAAGTTGTATCAAAGTGTTTTATTCTAGACACTTTTAGGATGAATATTAGGCAACATAAGCGCTTTAGGTCCACAAAATCTTTCACAGATTAATTGTATTTTCTAAAAATATCGTGCCAATATTTAAAGTAAATCAGAATGTGTACTGAAGTGAAATTAGATTTAACTGTTTTCTGTCCTAAAACAATTAGTCAAATTTCTGTTAGGCTCTACGGATAACAGTCTACAATTAAACTAACTACTCCTACATTTTTTCATAAACATCAAATGCTGTTTCTTCACATGTTATTATCCTAACATTAAACGTCCGCAACCCAAACTACCCTCTACATAGGACAATTTTTCGGTATGTTTTATTTTCCCCAAAGCGGCTCTTAACGATTCTATTTAGCCATATATCATGTTTCAGATATTATCATAATACAGTAGACTCGCGATTATCCGAGTTAATTCTGAGGCAGTATTTTTAACACTTAAATAATTTCAGTCAAATTATATAATATGTAAATTCAATAACAGCCCGCCTTGAAGCATTATGTGTATGTAATAATTTGTAAAATTTATGTAACAGTCATTGCATATGCTAATATTATTGTAAACATGTTCAATAATGTTATGTAAATGCATTATGTAATTTAATAATGTAGGAGCTGTGAGAATAATAAGTTAAAAGTTGCTAACAATGAGGCAACAATGAGATAACCTTGAGTAAATAATGAGTTTGAGAGTTTAATACCACTACTTCTGATTATTGGAGTAACAATAATGTAATTTTAGTGACAGTTTATAAAATAGCTAATCAACAACCAGAAAAAGCTTTAGTTAAGAGATTAGGAGTAGCCAATCAGAGACTTGAAATACAGAAATTTACAAGTTTAGGAGGTTGAAATCACTTCAGTTGCCTGCAGACAGACAGCGTTACTAACCAGACACAAAAAGTGTCCTCAAGAAATATAATATGTATTCGTGTGAGACGAAAAATAAGTTTACGTGTTAAAAAGTGTAATTAATTAATAAAAAGAGTCTCACAGCTCTCTATATCAGTGAAGTGTTATTTAAATCGTATCAAACATTAATAAAAGGAGTGGAGTAAAATTATAATCTGTGTAAGCCTACATTCTTGTCACATCACAACTCTGCCAAGAGATACGTGTTTTTTTAACAATAATACTGACGCAGCCGAGGCAAACATAAATATATAAAATTTAAAGAAACAGTCAAATTACAAAGTTAATATTTTTTTTTGAACTTGGGGCAAAGGCCACCTGAAAGTACATTTGCTACCGGAAACTGTTTACCATACGTGCGCTTGCAACTACAAGTTCGGCTCCCCAACAGTTGAAATATAATACAACTCCTTCAATACAAACTACTTCAAATTGGCGTCCATACATGGTGCAAATAACGTAACAAACCATCCTTCTTAAAATTGGCTTCCATACGTTAGGGCTGAAATTATGTTCTCAATTCTGACCGAGACAACTTCGAATACGGAAAAGCTCGGGTAACACAGAGATATCTAATAGGTCAACAATAATGATAAAATGCTTAAAGTTCTATAGTAATTGTTTATTACAACATAATTCCTTATTTACGTTAAATACTTTATAAATTTTAAATAAAAGATAAACAGATTACAAAATAATATGAGAAGACTTCTTTTTGCAAAAGTTTATCATAGTTTTTGGGCCTCTTGCCACTCTTGAAACACTGCAATGTAACGCTATAGGCGCAGTCGATGAAGTGACGTATTCTTGGTATTCAATGTAGGCTATGGCAGCTTCGATCATCTTCAATCGCTCAGAATGTGATATTTTCTGTGATTTCGTGTTGTCACCTCCTCTTCAGGAATGATGACCATATCAACAGTAGTGTTGTCAATCAGCTACATTTTTTGTTCTTTGTTACAACACTCGAGGACGTCTTCATTTTCCGTTGGCGTTGTCACTGGTCAGCTAATGTCAGTTAACCGCGGATCTAATGTATATGAATTTTATGTGAATAGTTTATAAAGTCCCCTTCATTCCTATAATTTTATATAGCTGGAAAACCATAAGAAATGGACAAAAACTTACTTGAGGAAAATCGTTTAGCTCTTGAAAATATGCAGTTTCTGATAAATAATCATTTTCATAGCATTAGCCATTTCGAAGCATTCGGTGTTTTTGTACGAATTCTATAGCATTTTAAGCAATTCTTAAGTGCAATTCTTTTGTTTTTGTATATTAGTGCAGGCATATACAAAACATTTGAACTGTTGAATAAGTCTCCTATACTCTCTTGTGCATCTAACATATATGTGTGTTGATTAACACCAACTGTACATAAAACAAAATCTTGTACGAATAATTTGTAGAGGGAGACCCAATGAACTATGAACCGGCTGCGCCGTGTTTTTCCGGTTGGCGATGGCGTGGCCGTTTGCGGCTATCGTAGAGATGCAACCATACAACAATTTCCGTAACTATGTTTAAAGACTTTACATAACAAAGTTATGAAAGGAGGCGCTGAGATTGGCTACCGTGGTCAAAACGTTTTGGGCACCTCTTTAAGAAACTATCCATCACTCTTGACGAACTGACTGCGTTAAGATGTACGAATCATACATAAATATCTACATGCTGGGCAATAGTAAACTTATACTGAGCCACAATCATGACTAAATACAGGACGCAATAATGAATAAATCCTTAAAACCGCACTGCACCGCATCACGGTCAACGCAATACTGCAGAGCAGAGCAAAGCAGTGCCAGTAGCGTTACTTTGCAGCAACAGCAGGAAGCACGTGTCCACACGCCCAGTGGAAAAACACCGCGCAGCTGGTTCACAGTTCATTGGGTCACTCGGTAAAATAGATATAGAAATCAGTGATGTCTGCTAGAAAAAGTTGTGTGATTGAAACACATCTGATTTTTATTTCTAGGACAGAATCTGCGCAATTACACTTTCATAATGACTTCCTAGGTTTATTTTGGTCTCCTTTGTTCAATACCCCATACATAATTGATGATCAATGTAACTTAAGACTTTAATTTTCAATTTCAGACGTTATGTGAAATCCAAGTGGGCATGATCGAGCGCAGTCTGCCGGCGCCTATTGACGTCACTCGTGATATTATGGATGACGACGCTCGACATGTTACCAACACATCTTTCCGCAACATTAGAGATTGGCTTATCTTCCGAGACTACATGAACTGCCTGGAGTACATCATCGAGGTGTTCGAGTACTTCAAAAAGAAGTTGACTTCTTGAAGCTTCCTGCACCTGCCGCCCTGCGCGGGCGTGCAACACAGACACGAGGAAGGCCAGTACAGAAGCTTCCCGTCTTAGGATCGCTACAACGGTGTTCACAAGGACCTGTGATACATACTACGTGTCCAACATTTTATATCCATTTAAACAGAAAAGCCAGGACAGCAAACCTTCATAAAGAAGGATAGAAGGCCTCTGTTTTTCTAGAACATTATGAAATACGAAGCACGCATTTCAAATTCTGTAATTAAATCAAGATGAAATAGTTTTATAGACGAAATGATGTTCCTTAGGGAAAATCGTTGTGTTGTAAAGTAGGCAGCTGCACCTCTTAGCGTGTATTTAAATAGGAGAGAAGGAGGGAGGGAGAGCATGTGTAGCTCCACGCCGTCCAGGTATAGAATTGTAAATCATATTTATGTAACTGTTTGTGACAAGCGCAAGGAAAAAGCTACATTAGAAGCTGTGCTTTTAAGATTCTCATTACAGGTTTGCAAACACTGTTCCTGTTAACCTTTTTATATATATTGATATTTATTTAAAACTGAGCAGGTAGACGTATAAATGTTTTACAGTATTACAATGTCCTGTCCCCTATTTTATGTTATGTAATAATTTATGAACTTATTATGTTTAAGTCAGCAAGTACTGTTTGTCAGAACATTTCTTTTTTTACATATCTAATGCGCATAATTACGTCAAAATACGAAGTTCTTATGTAAGTTTTATTATAAGGTTGCAGTGGTCTGTTTTTCTAAAAAAAATTACATGAATTCCCAATGAATCAAATTTCTATAAAATTAAACTAAGTTAAAAAAATTGACATTTATTTATGGACGCTCTTTAACTACTGTGATCCTTAGCGTCCCATTCCATATTGGGCGTGAAAGACTGTAATTTTGCTCAGCGGCCTCTTTATCAGGCTTGAGGTTCCTTTATGTGCCGTAATGGCAACCACTACACCACAGAGGACGACTTTAAACTAAGTTGTGAACATGCTACACAATTATACGAAAACCATTTAATAATTTTCATAAAATCGTAATTAAGTACTATTATTCCTAAATTAAATTTAAAATGAAAACAATTTATCTTCCGAGTCTTGTCTTTTTCTATAAAGATTTCCGTCATTGATCCGGACGCACTTCAGCTTTTAGTTACTCCAACTTCTAAAGCGTTTTACACTTGAGTAACAGCTCCATTGCTGCTGCTATTAGTAAGGATATTTATATTTTTACTTCGTTTTTTATGGTTACTTATGCTATTTTCATCTTATTTGCTTATAGTTTTTTAATTCAGCGTGCTAGCGAATTTTCTACATTTATATACATATATTTATTTAACTTATATTTTTAAAGCTACACTATATTTGATGATTTCATTGCATTCGTAGACGCTAAGGACCATAGCAGTTAAAGAGCGTCCATAAATAAAACTCAATTTAATTTTTTAATTGCATTCGTAGGATACGTTAATAGATAGAAAGAAATTAGGAAACTGGACTAGCAACGCCTTGATTTTCATTGTATATAATGACGGCTTGTGAAGGGGCTTCTTTCTTGCCTCTAATCCAAAATAAGTTCTAGTGCTGCTTCTCTGCTTTAATTTTATCTCATTTTGCACAAATTTAATACCTACATACAAATGTTTTTTCATCCATCGATGTTCCATATATTTGAGGACTTACTTGGACACTTCTATACGTATTCTTCTTTTCTTTCCCTATAAAACTATCCATTTGAAACTCATTATGTATAAGAATTTTTTTAGATTCCTTTGCATAAAGTACAATCTCAGCTGGCTTTTTGAAAATTCGCTTTTATCTTCATTCTTCAATATTTTATACAGGGTGTATTGGTGTCATATATTTGGGGGACGTGTTCCTGACATCAAAACAGTAAAAAATATTCATATGAACATCGGTCTGAAAATCATTTATTTCAGAGTTACAACACAAAATCGAAAGTTACTAAAATTGCTCGAAGTGGCTTCCTCTTGCTTCGATGCATGTAGTAAGCCTGCGTTCTATGCTCTGGCGTACTCTTTTGAAAATTCCTGGTGTGTTTCGTATTTGGTCAAATCCAGTTTGGATACGTCCTCTACGTCCTCTCAAAATGCCAACATCAGGTCGCATAAACCAAGGACTTCAAATGTCCCCAGACGAAGAAATCCATTGGATTCAAATCAGGCGGTCGAGCAGGTCATGCAATGGGTCCCGCTCGACCAATCCATCTTTGTGGAAATCGATCATTCAAAAACTTACGAACTGTCATACTGAAATGAGCTAGAGCACCATCCACATTCGTTGGATGATGTCCAGAGGCAGATTATCAGTTAAGTGATGCAACTCATTTCTGAGAAACTGAAGATAGGTTTGTCCATTCAGACGCGGAGGGAAGAAGTAGGGACTAATAAGGTGATCATGAATGATTCCACCCCAAATGTTGAGAGAGAACCTCTGTTGATGATTGTCCTGTTGTACTTCATTAGGATTTTCAAATGCCCAGTTATGAGTGTTATGAAAATTGAAGATGCCGTCGCGGGTAAAACCAGCCTCATCCGTGAATAAGATACGGGCTAGGAAATTGATGAACACAGCGCACTGCTGTAGCATGCGTTGACAGGTACAGAAGATTTTCATGCAGAATTCTCCAGATAGTCATATGACTAACTCTTTCCCTTACAGCCATACGTCTTGTGCTTTGTGATGGGTCTGCACCCACACACGAAGAACTCGTTCAAGCTCAATGTCTCGTACCGCTCTTGGTCTCCCAACATCCCTAGTACTCCTCTCAAATGCGCCATTCTATCTCAAGCGTTGGTGAATTCGTGCGAATGTTCTTGCACACGGTAACGGCCTGTCAAGGTATCTTTCTGCATAAAGTCTGCATTGTCATCTGCACGGCAATCCGTTTAGTGCACATCCGTGTGTTTGTCATCTTCTTTGACCTATAACAACGAAACGGTTGATTTTCAGACCCATGTACATATGAACCTCTTTTACTGTTTTATGTCAGGAACACGCCCCTCAAATATATGACACCAATAAAGATACATTCTGTATATCCTATTTCTCAACTTCGTTTGTTCTTTTAAGAACATAAATCGTTTATATAGGTTATCTGGGAAAACTGACGATTAGCATGAACGAAATGATTGGTTAAAAAAGAATATGCAAATTTTAGAGCTAGAAATGCAATTTGCAATCAATCTTTTCCTCATAAACAACTTGTAAGTTTCAACTAATAGCTCAATACGTTCAATACTTGTCATTTTAAAGTACTGTCATCTATTAGTTTAGAATTGAGAAGTGCGTTTCTTTATACTCCAAAATGCAGAGATTCCTATACCAAGTATTTGTATTTTAGTCTTTACTTCACTTTCGGATTTTTCGTGTTTGGATAATTGAAATTCTCTGAAAACATCTCTTTATCCGAGAAATTGGGTAAATCCCGTGAAGAGGTATTCTATTATTTAATATATATTAGTGCTAACAAAAAAAACAACAGCTCATCATGCTTAAAAATTAATCTTCAACCGTTTCAGAATGTTTTAAAATGCATCTCTTAAATACCGAATGATATTATTTATTAACTGCGCTCTCAAAGCTAGCTGAATAAGTTATAGCAGCAATAGTTAGGAGTATCTCAAATGAGATAAAGTGTCTCCGCCTAAGTAAAGAAAGACTTTACGCTCTGACGTCATAATCCAAACGATGTATGTTATTACCAGGGTTTGCACATTGTCGCTTGTTTATGTAAGACGAAAATGTTATAGTGTGAGCGTGGTGTGTGGAAGGATGACTTGTAACTATGACTTTCCACATTCCCCAATTCTTATTTTCGAGCTAGGTAGCAATAGTTCACTTGTGCGCATAGATTTACTGAGCGAGTTGGGTGCGGTAACGTGTTAAGTCCTGTACACACTGGTTAACATTTAACAAAACTTGTCAAGTGCAACATGTTATCAGTTTGCATGTTGGCCAAATTTCGATGGCAGAATTGACCTAACATGTTAACCGAAAGAGTTGTGCTTGACACTTTAAACATGTTGGATGTTTTCCGCTTTTAATGGAAAACTTGTTAAGTCAATTTGCTCTCTGTGTATGTGAATGGGTGAACTTCAGAATTTTCCAGACTGTAACCATGGCAACGGCGTACTTCTGATTCCTTCAAGCTATTGTGTTCGGTAGTTCCGTGTTGACTCGTTCTGTGCTCGTATGCTTGATTTGGTTTGCTTCATGTGAAGTTATGGAATGGACGAAATAAAATCTTTGTTCAGGCTGTCATTATGGAACATTGTAATAAAAAGGATGGATAATTATTACCAAGATGTGTGCAATTTGTTGTTCCAGAGGCAATATCAGAATGAAAAATAGCTTCACTTTGTTAGAGAAATGCAAAAAAAGGCTCAAGTCTGACAGCTGGAATGGCTGCTCTCAAATATGTGTCCTTTTTATGAATTATAGGTTAGAAACCTTGCTCAAAGCTAAGTTGAAGTCGCTTTGACTGTTCTCAAGAAACTGAAGTCAAACCTGCTCCGAATTTTAAACTCATTAAAAATATTTTCACTCCTGTGCCGATTAACCAGATAGAGCCTCATCATCTCCTACTTTTCTTTTTATTACATACCAAGCACATATACAAATAGCAATGGTCAAATCCTCATCACTGGAGTCCATTTTGCTTTTAGTTGAGATATTTTGTTGTCCCAACAAGTTAACCGGTATGGATGGAATGTTAAGGGTTCACAGTTATAACATGTTGAAGACTGGGTGGTTTCTCGTCTATCACGATTTCCATTTCCGTCTCCTGCTCATATTTCAGGTGTGCTTCCAGGTTTCGCGGCCTGAGACAGTGGCACAAGTATTCCGTGGACACAAAAGGGCTGCTGGTTGCAAGGGTGGTCATTCATCGCCCTCTCTGAGCACTCCAGTAATGGGTCGGGTCCTGAGTCAGCAAATAGGGGCTTCTGCGCGTAGCCTTCTGTAGTTCCTTCACGTAATCCCTTTAACCTGCGGGAGATAGCGACGATAGAGCTACGTAGGTCATCACGGTGCGCGAAGTAGCCCCTTCTGTTGTATAACCTATACCTCTAACTTCAGCATAGAGTTCAATACCTCCCTTAAATTCTAAATGCGAGTATTTTAGTATAATTTTGGTCTCTGCTGATGGAACTTATTTCTTAGGTGTACATATTTCTTGAGTTAAAAGCTCTCCGCTGCAACCTTGTAATGCTAAGCACTAATTAGTATTTCGCACTCAAACTAGCCATCATAGAACTGAATGTTCTGCACAAACACGCCATCTTGCCATTTTAGTCATTTCAGTGGGTTTATTTAACGTCAAGGTGACCAGAAATGGGATATATCGGGGTATTATTTAAGTTTTGTCTGAATGTAGGATACCACATACAAGTGGATTCTTAAATGTTGCGTTTGCTTTTCACTTCTCATTTTGGGTCAGTAGTATGGTTAAGAATAATTTATATTTATTTATTATTTTAACTTAAGGTAAAAATTCCTGTATTAAGAGCAAGAGAGAGTGAGAGAGAGCTGGCTTCTGTAATGCTAGGCGTTGGTCGCTCCAATACACTGCCAGAACCGCATGCATCTGTGTCTTAAAACCTGGAGTTCAGATAGGCTGCATTTGGACATGCATTTCTAAGAGAGCTTGTTGAATTGATCTTCAAACTGATAAATTGTTGTGTTAAATATTTTAATTTTACATTTAAGTCTGTTAATATTTTATGACTGTGATATTGTGTATTTTGTATGTCTAAGGGAAAATAAGTACTATAATAATATTTTAAATGTACATGTTTTCTGTATTAAACCCTTCTGCTATGTATGAATCTATCCCCAAAACGTTTTGCTTTACGCAGTATTCTCCTCACGTTTAAGTATTCTTTTACTCACAGATATATGAAATGCAATGTTATCTTCCATAACTTATGTAAACATAATGTTCCTTGTTGTTTATACTTAGTTGTAATTATTCATAATGTAAAAGCTGCGATTGTGGCAAAACAGCTATGTGTATGTTCCATTAAGAATGAAGGGAGGAAAAAAGTATTTATTCTCGAAACACTTCGATGTATACACACCACCCACAGTCTGATCTTCACAGCCTTTATTTCCTTTTAATAAAATCTATTTTATTTATTGAAAGAAAAATATTGTGTTATTATTATGAATGTTTGATAACCTTCCTATCAGATAACCTTCTCAACTTAAACCGACAGTTTTAGGTTTAAGATTCTGATATAAATTAAGCGCAGAGTAAATGGTGAATTGCAATTTACTCTTTAATTTTATATATATTTTATCATTATAGGTCTAAAAAATCTGATATGTTACACTCACATGACTTTCTCTACTCTTGTAGAAACTATTTTTACAAACGCTTATTCTCCATATGCTTCATATTAATCGAGATGTTAATCTTATTGCTAATTTTCTTGTAGGTGCAAGGGGAAAATGGTAGGATTTAAGCGATCGTCAAATGTTTTAAGAGCTGGTTGCTATGTGGAGCATTCCATTCTCTTTGTATGCACAGGATATAAAAAAATGAATAACGAATTCCCGCTTGAGAAAAAGTATAAGTATTGGAAAATTTAAGGGAATAACAAGCAATATCTCGAAAATGGTTCACTCAACAAAAAACAATGTATATGACATAAATTGTGTATTTTAACGTGATCTGCATTTTTTGTGTAGTAAAATTTTGTCTATCTCTTATGGTTTGCTAGTTATACAAAAGTCGTTCACAATGAAGAATACTTTTGGAGACATTCCCAGAAAATTCGAGATATACATTTCATTTGTCATGAAAATATCTTAAAACCTTCGTGTCGCATCTCTGGAAGATACTGAACCTAAATACCAAGTTTGGTGTTTATCCAACTGTTCGTTTCTGATTTATGCTTTTCACAGACACGCACACACGGACATGTTTCCAAAAATGTTTTTTTTTTGGATTCAGGGGGCCTGAAAACATATATTTCCAGTGAAATCTCGGTATCGAATTTTTGGGTGGAATACAATACTTTCCCTACTTACTATACGTAGTGGAGAAGGTAATTAATATTTTAAATATATTTTACTTATTTTATTATATTATTATTATTACTATTTTAATCTGCCACGTATTTAAAAAGTAGAGAAGGAATTCCATTTCAACCAAAAATTCGATATCAAGATTTCAACAGAAATATGTTTTGAGGCTTCCTGAATCCAAATTTGGCATTTAAGTTCAGTACCTTTCAAAGATGCGACACGAAAGTCTTAAAGAAAATCCTCCCATCCCAAACTACCCTTTACACTGAATATTTTTTAAAAGTTTTCTGTTTTCTAAAAATGGCATGATTTAGATTAAAATTCCATAAGATATTTACATGAGAAATACACTGTACTCGAATATTCTTGAATTTTCTGGTAACAGATTATTAAGTCCTCATACTTCGGAAGGAAATTGTTATAATCTTGCATAACTGGTTAACGTTAAGCGATGGACGAAAACATACTACACAAAAGTATATATCTCTTTAAAACACAAAGTTTACTTCAAAAAACTTTTTTGTGACATCAGCAATTTCCAAGATATCCATTATTAATGGCTCGAATTGTTCAATACTTGGTCATTGTTTTAAAGTCCTGTCGATTTTCAGTTGCTTTTCGCGACATCACGGAAACAGTATTGAACTTTAAGGCCAGCGTATAGCGTCCAGTTCTAAAATATTTGACTATCGCTATTCTCTTTGTATCCATAACGAAATGTGTAATGAATCTACTCCTGGGAAGGTTTATCTCGATTAAAGTGAAGTAGATAGGAAACTAAAATTTCCTAATTTTAATTTTTATACACTCTAATAAGCGATATAGGGTAGATAAGGTCATATGAATACAGCACATAAGATTTTTAAATATGGTACTGCATCTGCCATTTTGTACTGTGAAATCTGCACCTCTACACAGAAAAAAGTCTTGGCTCTTACACACTTTGGAGCAGGGAGGGAAACTTTAGCCCATATTTTAGGAGAAGTTTAGCTCTAAAAATTGTTACTAATGTTAAATATGGCAGTATCTGTATGCTCTAGCCGTATGGTTTGATACTTTGCAACTATATGCTAGTTTGTTTTATTTATTTTTGCTTGGAATGGTTTTTTCTATGAATGACTTACTCTGATATAAATTACATATTTTTATCAGAAACTATTGAAGACAGCTAAATCAAGTTTTAGGAATATTGAAACACTTTATAAATGCTGTTTTGGATCTACTTTGGTGTTAATAAACGATTGATTCATTTAAAACGAAATAATACTAGATAAATTTTACTCAAAAGATGGTACAATTGGGAAATATACCCTAATCTTCCTTAATAAGCAAACTTATTCTATAAAACTAAATCAATAAACAAAATAGTTCTGCTTCTACATTCTGTAAAACTTTCAGTCTGATGTCTTAAATATTTCTGAGACAATGGGTCATGAATTTAGTAGATTTAACATTGGCGGGATAGGACTTTTAATCTCCCCTTATGTTTATTTGCAACAAACTATACTCGTCTGACTAACCACCTACCTTCTGTCTACCTACATACCTATAACGGAACTGCTACCAACATGTTTCTGGTAATCTTTAATCTTTCATAATAATAATTTAATATTTTAATGGTTATTCTGAGGTAAAAAATTAAAAAATCCAATATGAATATTGAGTTTTTATAATGCACTATATTATGGAATATTTATTATTTAGATAGGGATATTTTACGCAAATGCTAATATCCTCCTAGGACTTTAGGATTTACCATGGTAACAGAACAAAAACAAAGTATTTTAGGGGTACCCTTAGTTGAAATTTGGTCCAAATTTTAAAAAAAATAAAAACAATATAAGCATTACAACAAATAATTTGAAGCTTTAGTCTTTTACTCATTTTGATTTTTGATACACCTTTGCTCATTAAAAATTTTCCATACGATGTATGTGGTTTCCAACCAACTCTGCTCAAACTTTCAACAGAAACTCAAGAGAGATTGAACTTAACCTGCATATAGTTTTTGCTACATTATATATTATTGTTTTTGTTTTAAATTACGATTTTTGCACCGTGTGTATCACCTGATAAATTAATAAAATAAAACTAAAATAAAATATTTTTTTCTCAGAACTATTTAAGATATCTGCATGAAATTTAACACACACTTATAATTGTGGTAGAACAGCATTTGAGAACATTTTGAAAACATTTGGATAAAAACTGCAAGATTTAGAAATGTCATCTAGGAGTACTCTATACATTCAATTTACGCAATTTTACAAAAATATATGATACAAAACCCAAACTTGTCATTAGGCTAAATCGTTAGTACCATCGCCATCGATATAGCTTCGTTAAGCCCTTGACACATCATTAAGTATAGAGCTCAGATAGAATCGACAATGATTAAAGAAGTCCTGATAAGGATGTTGGCTGTAGTAAATCGTGATACAGATTCCTGTCTTAAAGGTACCAATTGGTAAAATGTTTAAATCTCGCAGTTTTTATCCAAATGTTTTCAAATTTTGCCACACGCTGCTCTACTTCAATTATAAGCGTGATTTAAATTTCATGCAGATATGTTTAATACTTGAGAAAAACTATTTTTTTCTTTAATTATGCCAATTAATCAGGTGTTCCACATGATGCAGAAATAGGAATTTTGAAAAAATAAAAATATTACTATTTATTTAAATAATAATGCACAAAATGGTATATATAATCTTGTTCACTCTCTGGTTATCTCGAAAACATTTTAAACCTTAAAATATAATGTTTTTAATAATTGATCCTCAGTGGTTCCATGTCATATCTTGAGTAATTTAAAAGTAAAAAGTCATATGCCAGTTTTTAAGCTCATCCTCTCTGAGTTTGTGCTGAAAATTTGAACACTAGTTACAAACTACATCACGTGAAACATTTTTAAATTCGTAACAGTGTAAGAAAAATGAAAGTAAAGTAAAAGGCACTGGAAGTAAATGCAGGTCATTAGGTCCTGTGCTCTAGGACATTTAAATAGTCACGTGCTGAATCTTTAAAGGGCTCTGAGAGCAAAAGCCATGGCATGTAAATGAAGCTAAAAATTCGAAGTATTTTTTGGACATAAAAAGTAAGTTTTTTATTTTTGTTTTTAAACGTTGACCAAATTTCAGATATGGGTATCCTTAATAGATGTGATGTAGACGGAAATTCAGCTAGCATACTGAAAATTACATTTTAATGCTATGTTACATTCAAAATACCGTTCAGCAATAGATGTAATCTACGATAATTCATGACGCTTTAAAACTGGCATACTTGCTCCTGCGTTTACTAGCAGGGTTGTTGCAGTTTATGTTAATATTTGGCTCACAGGAGAAAATGCTCTAGGTAAATCCCCGAAGTAATCTAGCAGTGTGTTAGTCAATACCGAACTTTCTCTCAACTAGTTTTCAAAACTACTACATTTCTTATCATACAAATGCCTAGATTTTACTGGCAGTAGCGCATCTGCGCGTTCTACAGTTTTAATTATAACTTCAGGAATTTCATCATTTTTTCCATTTCGTTAGATATGAATGATGTTTCTTTTTTAAATACAGGGTGCTCATAACATCCCATATATTTACATATAGCTGGTCTGCTACAGCAAAATAAAATTATATTAGGATAGATGAGAACGTTATAAAGCCTAATACAGTTCAATGTGTCCATCTTCATTATCAACACACTGTCCCATTGCCTTAAATTAAATTGAGTTTTGTTTATGGACGCTCTTTAACTACTATGGTTCTTAGCGTCCCATTCTATATTTTGCTCAGAGACCTTTTTATCAGGCTTGAGGTTCTTTTACGTGCCGTTAATTTACAACAGGACCATCGGCTCTACTTCCCTTCTGAAGGAAGCCATGCTAAGGATTTTTACGACGGTAAAAAAATCCATCGTCTTACGCCAGGTTTGAACGCGCGACCCCAGAAACTACTAGCATAGATCCCTAGACCACGGAGGACGACTCCTATCGCCTTGTGGCTGTACGCAACACGTGCCGTAGGACTTGAAGTGTTTAATGAGTGAGTGTATTTCTTTACACAACGGTATACATACATAGATCCCTAACAATCGCACGGGCCGCAGACCGTATTTGTTGTTATAATACACAGAATAATAAGGAAGATTAATAATAATAATAATAATAATAATAATAATAATAATAATAATAAAACGACAACAAATAGAAGGAAACGAGAAAAAAATACCACTAACATCATTGCACAAAAAGAAAGGTAAAACGTATTCAAATATAGCATCTTAAATATAAATAAACCCAAAACAAGCGGTAAACCGTATTCCAATGCATTATTATACCCTATTTTAGTAAACAAAGAACACTTAAAAGAATAAATAAATACAGCACACTAACAATAAGTGAAAAAACAAATGACAAGAAAGGAAAAAAAACACCAACACCAACGTTTAGCTCTTCCTGCACCCCCGCTTCCTTACTATCATCCTTCTCACACCTCAGCAGTCTTGTCTGAAGAAATTTACCTATACCCTCCATGTCTTCCCTGCCTGCCAGTAGCGTCCAACATGCCCTTAATTCTCCATTCGGGGTAGTAAAGGTTCGGGATACATATTTTTCCCTCCATTCCTCCGTACTCCTACATCTTGGCAAGGCCGCTCTTAACCGTTATTTCAGTTCCTACACATCTGGCACCCTGGTAGCACAAACTCGGCTCTTGATGAAACCCCATGCAAAAAGGTCAAGGGGAATGAGGTTAGGAAAGGTCTCATTCAGATAGTCCCGCACAACGTTTGCATAGTGGGGTGGTGCCCATCTTGTTGATAAATGAACAGAGGCAAGGATACCATTCTGCTATAACTGCAGCATGCCCAGGTAGATTGTCCCGGCAATTGTCTTTGTTGATAATTAAGGTGGACATGTTGAACTGCATCAGGCTTTATAAGATCGTACTCTATCCTAATACAATGTTTATTGGTTGTAGCAGGTGAGGAACATGAAAAAGTATTGGGACTTTATGGGCACTCTGTACAGAGTTCCTAGATACTAGGAAAACTTTTTCTAGGAAAAATAATATGAATCCAAGTTTTAATTAAAGAATAAATAAACTATTTATTTATTCTATAACAAATTAGTGCAATATAAACTATTGTATACAGTACAATAATTTTATTATTGATTATTTATGCCCGTCATAATATACACTGGTGTGCAAAACCTAAGGACAAGATGAGTAAAGTAACATAACAAATGAACTGGTTAGTGGAAGTAGATGAACGTGCGGGAGCATGTTGCCAGAGATCTCTCACAGGTACACAGAAAGCTGGACGTCACATGGCGTGAGTGTAGCGAGCCTAAAGTGCCAAATGGTTCTGATCCCGCAACACGGGGCAGTTGATGAAACAGGACAAGACAGTGTGTGTCAATTAGCGAGCTGTTACGGTGCACTGTAGTGGTGTTCTTCATTGCAACATGGCCCGTAGACACCATTTGGATGACTTCATACGGAGAAGAATCATCGGGAAACTGAAAGAAGGGCGAAGTGTGACGAGTGTTGCTCAGGAGTTTGGAATTGCTCACAGCATTGTTTCACGTGCATGGGGAACCTTCCAAACCACACTCACTGCTGTCCCAATGAGAGGTGGTAGCCGACCACGCTCAACTACAGCAACAGATGACCGCTACATTGTGCAACAGGCAAGAAGGGATCCATGTTAAACAGCGTGTGCAATTGCAACCAGGACAGCTAGGCACGCAATCTCACGATGCACAGTGGAACGGCGACTACACAGAGGTGGTCTCTTTGCCCGACGGCCAGTATGTTGTGTTCCATTGACATCCGCGCATCGGCGACACCGTATGCGATGGTCCCAAGAGCATAAAAATGTGACAAACGAGGAATGGGGTAGCGTGCTCTTCTCGGATGAGAGCAAATTCAGTCTAAGTAGTGATTCTCGACGTACCCTCATCCGGCGAGAGGTGGAACACCTAATAAACCCAGGAACATCTTGAACATAATCGTATTGGTGGTCCGGGTGTTATGGTTTGGGGAGGCATAATGTTGCATGGGCGCATCGACCTCTAAATTTTTGAACACGGTACGCTCACTGGTCAACGTTATTGTGATACTGTACTTCTTCCCCATGTGCGTCTTTTCAGGGGAGCAGTCGGACCTTACTTCATTTTTACGGATGACAATGCGCAACCGCATCGAACAGCGCAGGTGGAGGATCTCTTGGAACGAGAGGATATTCGGCGAATGGACTGGCCTGCCCGTTCCTCCGATTTAAATCCCTTTGAACACGTGTGGGATGCTTTGGGGAGACGCATTGCAGCACATCCACGGGCACCAACGACCATCCAACAGTTGTCAACAACGCTGGCGGAGGAATGGAACGCCCTACCACAGAAACTGCTTACCAACCTTGTGGCCAGCATGAGAGCACGATGCAGAGCATGCATTGCTGTCGTGGTGATTATACACCCTTTTAAACACCATGTATGTGTTTCTGTAAATCTAGAGCCATCATATGTCATATTGACTTTAGTACAGCTTATGGTCTATGAATAAAAGTGGGATTTCTATTCGTCTCATTGCATATTTCGTTTAGTTGCCTACTGTAGCATACCGTAGCAATTCCCTCTATGTATGATTCAAGTTTCATCGAGCTATGTTACTTGGCAGTGTAACTGCATGGGAATATTACTTTCGTCCTTAGATTTTGGACACCAGTGTATATTAACTAATATTAATATTAACAAGTATATGCTATTATATCGTAATATTAACTATTGTGCATTCAAAAGTAATTGAACCAGTTGCTATGAAACAATTAAAAACATACCAAGCAAGATGGCTTCGCAGTAACGTGAAAGACTCGCATTCAGGAGGTCCCGGGTTCGATTCCTGTCGGCGGCCCACTCTGACCTTGGATTGTTCGTAGTTTTCGCTGGTTGGTAAGCGAATGTTGGGTAGTTTACCATCTACCACCATTTCATTTCCATCGTTTTCCTTCATATCCTTTCCTTCTCAACTTTCAGGTGTGTTTCTAATGTCGTAGCGTATGGCGGTGTCGGACAGATGGTGCGGATGCTTGCTCAAAGGAAAGAGTACTTCCAGGGGAGACTTGAGGGCTGATTGGTCAACGAGTCCTTCATCGCCCTCTCTAGGCAGCTCCAGCAGTGAAACCGGTCTTGAACCTGGAAATATTAAGGGCTTCCGCGCGTCTCTGTGTCCTGTCTGCCTGCGACCTGTAACCTTTTGTGGTTCCTTCATTTCATCCCATCCCCCAGAGGGTGTTAGCCACAACAGATCTATGCAGGTCGCAGTGTGCGAGGTGTCCCCTATAATTACAAACGCTTAAGGTCCCACTTAAAAATAAAGCTATACGTCATATTATTTGCTTTCCCCAAAAGGGTATTGTAATGGAGAATATAGTAAAAGACATCTGTATTATACTCACATGACTTTCTCTACTCTTGTACAAACTATTTTTACAAACGCTTATTCTCCATATGCTTCATGTTAATCGAGATGTTAATCTTATTGCTAATTTTCTTGTAGATATAAGGGGAATTGGTAGGCTTTAAGCGATAGTCAAATATTTTAGGAGCTAGTTGCTATGTGGAGTATTCCATTCTCTTTGTGTCCAGGACAGAAAAAAAGAACGAATTCCCATTTGAGAAAAGCATTAATATTGGAAAATTCAAACAAATAACCAGGAATATCTCGGAAATGTTTCACTCCACAAAAAAATGTATATAATATTAATTGTGTTTTAACGAGATCTACATTTTTTGTGTAGTAAAACTTTGTCTATCTCTTACGGTTTGCCAGTTATGCGAAAGCCATTCAGAATGAAGAGAACTTTTGGGGACATTCCCAGAAAATTCAAGATATACATTTTATTTGTCATAAAAATATCTTAAATATATATTTAATCAAAATCGTTAGAGCAATTTTTAAGAAAATCAAAATTTTCGAAAAATGTTTCATGCAAACCGTAGTCTGGGGTGGGCGGATTTTCTTAAAAATCTTCGTGTCGCATCTTTGAAAGATACTGAACCTAAATACCAAATTTGGTATTTATTCAATGATTCAGGGGCCACAAAACATGCATTTCCGGTGAAATCTATGTATCGAATTTTTGGGTGGAATGCAATACTTCCCCTATTTACTAAAAGTAGTAGTAATAGCATACATCGTTTATTACCCAGTTATGTAAAAAAGTTACATAAAGAATTTTATAAGAGTACTGTTGCTGAGAAGTTTTCTTCTTGACAAAGTTTTGGTAACAGGAATATTGAAGAAAATATACCCACTTCTAATGTAATTGGTGCACATAAGCTAACCAAATACATACTTCTGTATAATCTATTGTTATCACGGCAAAGGAAAGCATAGGAAGCACGCAAAGTGTGAATGATTTTGGGCAATCTGAAAACAGCAATTATGTTTATTAATGCCCTAGAAACATCACTTCTATTACTCGTTTTCAAAACATCATATGACATATAAGTTGCAAAGAGAGAAAAAGAGCGCAAGGAGAAGGTTTAGAAAAAGATCGGTGTAATGCAGAAAGAGAGCAATTTATTTAGTTAACTCATAACCAAAGCGGAGCTGCAGGTTCAGCTAGCATTTTGCATAGGTCATTTGAAAATTAACCACAAAAGTGTTTCTATTTCATAATAAATATATTGTGTTCCTTTGGCAATACTTAGTTCAAATATAGTCTGTCGCTATGTGAATGAGAAGCTGTTCTGCATCTGCGGCTTAATCTCTCTCTCCCTCTCTCTCTATCTCTGCCTCACTCAGTGATCAGTTGAAAAGTATTTTGGTTATGAGCTCTTATTAAAAGCAAACGTCTTGTTTGCATCCATCTTACAGTGGTTCGGTAAAGTAGGACTTATGCCACGAGCTTCTTTTTACTTTCTCTACTACGTATAGTAAGTAGGGGAAGTATTGCATTCCACCCAAAAATTCGATACCGAGATTTCACCGGAAATACATGTTTTGAGACTCACTGAATCCAAAAAAAGCATTTTTGGAAACATGTCCGTGTGTGTCTGTCTGTGTGTCTGTGTGTCTGTGTGTCTGTGTGTCTGTCTGTGTGTCTGTCTGTGTGTCTGTGAACAGCATAACTCAGAAACGAACAGTCGTATAAACACCAAACTTGGTATTTAGGTTCAGTATCTTCCAGAGATGCGACACGAAGGTTTTCAAGAAAATCCCCCCACCCCAGACTACCCTTTACATGGAACATTTTTCGAAAATTTTAATTTTCTCAAAAATGGCTCTAACGATTTTGATTAAAATATCATATGTTTAAGATATTGTCATGAGAAATGAAATGTATATCTCGAATTTTCTGGGAATGTCACCAAAAGTATTCTTCATTGTGAACGACTTTTGCATGACTGGTAAACCATAAGAGATAGACAAAATTTTACTACACAAAAAATGTAGATCGCGTTAAAATACACAACTTATGTCATATACATTCCTTTTGTTGAGTGAACCGTTTTCGAGATATTGCTTGTTATTCCCTTAAATTTTCCAATACTTATACATTTTCTCAAATTCGTTATTCGTTTTTTTATGTCCTGGACATGTAAAGAGAATGGAATGCGCCACATAGCAACCAGCGTTAAAATATTTGACTATCGCTTAAAAGCTACCATATTCCCCTTCCATCTACATGAAAATTACCAATAAGATTGACATCTCGATATCTCGATTAACATGAAGCATATGGAGAATAAGCGTTTGTAAAAATAGTTTGTACAAGAGTAGAGAAAGTCATGTGAGTGTAACACATCAGATTTTTTATTACTTTCTCCACTACGTATAGTAAGTAGAGGAAATATTGCATTTCCACCTAAAAATTCTATACCGAGATTTCACCAAAAATACATGTTCTGAAGCACCATAAATCCAAACAAAACGTTTTTGGAAACATGTCCGTGTGTGTGTGTGTGTCTGTGAACGCCATAACTCAAAAAAGAAAGGTCGGATAAATACCAAACTTGGTCTTAGGTTGAGGCAGTATTTTTAACACTTAAATGATTTCAGTCTAATTATATAGTATGTAATTTCAATAACATCCCGCCTTAAAGCAATATGTGTATGCAACAATATATAAAATGTATGTAACAGTAATTGCATATGCTTGTATTATTGTATCCATATGTAATAATGTTATTTGTGATTCTTGGAAGCAATAATGTAATTTTTGAGACTGTTTAAAAATAACCAATCAACAACCAGAAAAAGCTTTAGTTAAATGAAGGTATTCTATTGGATTAGGAATATCCAATCAGAGAGTTGAAATACAGAAATTTACAAGTTTAGGCGGTTGAAATCAGTTCAGTTTCCTGCAGACAGTGTTCCTAACTGGACGCGAGACACATCCTCGAGAGATTTAATACGTATTGTGTGAGACGAACATAGTTTTACGTGTTAAAAAGTGCAAGTATTTAATAAAAGAATCTCACAGCTCTCTATATGAGTGAAGTGTTATTTAAATCGCATCAAGTATTAATAAAAGGAGTGAAGTAAAATTATAATCTGTGTAAGCCTACATTCTTAAGTCGCACCACAACTCTGCTAAGAGAAGCGTGTCTCTAACAATAATACTGACGCAGCCCAGGCAAACATAAGTATATAATATTTAAACACACAGTAAAAATACATTTGGAGCGAAGGCTACCGGAAAGTGTTTACTATAGGTGCGGTTGCAACTACTACAAGTTCGGCTCCCCAACAGTTGAAATACGATACAACTCCTTCTAAAATACTCCTTACTTCAAGGTGCAGTATCTTCTAAAGATGCGACACGAAGATTTTCAACAAAATCCTTCCAACCCAATCAACAATTTTTGTTGATTTTTTAAAACATGGCTCTAACAATTTTGATTAAAATACCATATCTTAAAGATATTTACATGACAAATAAAATGTGTATATTGAATTTTCAGAGAATGTACTACGACGTCCTCTTGATTCGAAGGAATTTTATGTAATCTTATATGACTGGTAAACATTTAAGCCATAGACGGAAATGTACTACACAAAAAATATAGATCTCTCTAAAACACACAATTTATTTCGAATAAGTTTTTATGGCATAAGCCGTTCCTGAGATATCCGTTATTAGAGGTTCGAATGGTCCATTTCTTAGTCATTGTCTTAAAGACCTGTCAACATTCAATTGTTTCTCGCGATTGCATGGAAACAGTATGGAATTTTAAGGACAGCATATGGCGCTACGTTCTTAAAAATTTGACTGTCGCTATTCTCTTAGTATCTATAAACTATAATGTGTAATGTAGCTATTTCTGCAAAGGTTTATTTGGATTAAAATATACTAGATATAAAAATAAGCTTGGGTAAGAATAATTTGTAGACCCACTAAATAAACGATAGAGAGTAGAGAAAGTCATGTGAATATATCACATCAAAAAAATTTTGTTCTATTTATACCCCGCCTTTAACAGCACTATTTTGATTAAAATGCCGCATGTTTAATATAGTAACATGAAAAATAAAATGTATATCTTTAATTTTATTTGAACAGCCTGTGAACTCCCCTTTATTTGATTCAATTTTGTATAATTTTGAATTACAAGGTAACCTTAAAAGGTAACCAATTTTTCTGCAGAAAAAGTGTAGAGATCATTAAAGCACACAATTTATTCAAACATTTTCATGGTGTTAGACGTTTTCAAAATATACCATGTTGAAATATTCCATGTTAGGCGTTATCCAACGGACATGCTTGAAAGTTTGTGATTCTTGCTTCCCCCTGCTCCTCTTTTCTTTCCTTCGCAAGAGCTTATTTCCAAGAATAAGTACTTGAATACTGTCCCCGAGCGTTGTAAGTAAACTTGGTTAATTCGAAATCATTCATAATTAAAACTATGTCGTGCATAAAATATTATGCATACTGTTTTTTACAAGCCAATTAATTATGAAGTGTGGTTCAGGGGTGGTTATATTTTACCGCATATTAGTAACTGTCATTGCATTTAGACATTTGATTGCTTTAAAATCTTTAACATTACAGATTTATGAAACAATTGAATCTTTATAAAATAAATGCAAAGATTCTAAGAGTAAACATTTGGAACACTACTTTATACCATTTGGAGTTTTTTATGTCTCGCTTTATGTATCCGGTGCATGTCTCTATAGATGGGAGCTAACTAAACGTAACAAGCCGTAGAAATTGCTACCCAAGGAATGGCTTCTTGTCTTATATGACACATATTTCCGTCATTGCTCGGATGCACTTCAGCCTTGGGCTCCTTGGGCTCCTTGTGCTACCTGTGTCGTTTTAAATTCATTCATTCATTCATTCATTATCTGTTTACCCTCCTTTTATGTAGGACTTACACCCCCCAGGACCTACAAGCGGGTGCCTGGGGTCAGAGGCCCGTCGAGGAGCAGACACTCATGGATCAGAGCATCCAGGATGGGCGATCAGCCCGATGCCTGGTATGGGATGCAGGAAGTAGATGAAACGAAATGTTGGTGGAATGAATGAAAGGAAAAGTGATGATGGAGCAGTTGGTGGAATGAATGGCGGGGAAACCGGAGAACCCGGAGAAAACCCGCCCAGACGGCGCTTCGTCCACCACAAATCCCACATGCAGGTCCCTGGGATTGAACCTCGGTGGGAGGCGAGCGGTCTAACCACTCGGCCACGGCGCCCCCTCTGTGTCGTTTTAAAGCCAATTCATTATGCCTGCACCTTTTGACAAGGAATACAGTCTCATAACAGATATAGTTTCAAATTCTTCTGGTCTAAAAACATTTCCCCAAAAGTAATATATCTCCTGTAAACCAAGGCCTCACAGGAGCATATAATATGCTCGGGCTGTTTCAGTTTCTTTCTTGCTTTTTTATAGAGCATGTCCTGTCCAAAATGCAATAATTGTTCTCAGCTGAAGTTTATTACATTTAAGTAACCCTTCAGCTCTTTTCTTACATGGTTTTCGAATACTAATTTACCATGTTTGTTTTCTGGAGATTTAAGCCAGGTTTTATGATTTTCCACTTTGGACCAGGCCTTAATAGCCTCTCTTACTAAACTTCGAGATGTTCCTAGAGCCGCTCAGGCCCAAAAAGGTTGTGAAACTGTTCCTTGTCCTCCAAGTTCATCAGCTTTTTCATTTCCCTCTATGCCACTATGACCCGGTATCCAGATGAGTTGAACATAATTCTCTTCTGATAAGCTTGTGAGCATATTTAGGCAGTTTAAAACCAGTCCTAACGTTATCTTAAGACTACCTAGAGCCTTAAGTGCAGACTGGCTATCTGAGAAGATAAGGATCTGTTTACCAGTGTAAGCATTCATGTATGCATTGAGTGATAGCATAAATTTCTGTTTCAAAAATCTGATGTGTTACACTCACATGACTTTCTCTACTCTTGTACAAACTATTTTTTACAAACTCTTATTCTCCATCTATTTCATATTAATCGAGATAAACATTCGCAGAAACGATCTTTTGACATGCAAAGAGAGTTACATTTTACACATAGCAACCAATTTTAAAAATACTTGACTATCGCTTAAGGCGTACTATGTTCCCCTTGTTTTGTATTTGCAAGGGCAATATAGAAATACAGTAGCCTTTTTAAGCATAGCCATATCTCTTAATAGGTGGTTGCTATGTGCAACACCATTCTCTTTGCCACAGATTAATACTCCTTGCATATCCAAGACAAAAAAATGAATAACGAATTCCCATTTGAGAAAATAAGTATTGAAAAATTTAAGGGAATAGCAAGCAATATGTATATGACATAAATTGTGTATTTTAACGCGATCGACATTTTTTGTGTAGTAAAATTCTGTCTATCTCTTAGATTTACCAGTTATGCAAAAGTCGTTCACAATGAAGAATACTTTTGGAGACATTCCCAGAAAATTCAAGATGTGCATTTTATTTGTCATGAAAATATCTTAAACATATGATATTTTAATCAAAATCGTTAAAGGCATTTTTGAGAAAATTAAAATTTTCGAAAAATATTCCATGTAAAGGGTAATCTGGGGTGGGGGGACTTTCTTGAAAACCTTCGTGTCGCATCTCTGGAAGATACTGAACCTAAATACCAAGTTTGGTGTTTATCCGACTGTTCGTTTCTTAATGATGCTGTTCACAGACACACACACGGACATGTTTCCAAAAATGCCTTTCCTTTGAGCCGACTGTAAACATCACCCAAGTTTTCTCGGGAGTTTCCAGAGTTTTATTTATCCAACATTCAGGATCAATAACGACCCTGAAGTTCTTTATAAAGTGTTTAATTGGAATTATATAGTCTGACGGACTTTCTAAAGATGCATCTGTATTTCCTAATTCTTAGCAAGCCTGAGTCTATTTTAGGAATTCTCAGTTGCCTAGCATGTTCAGTCTATAGAGTGCCATTCTTACCTCCTTCATTAAAACTAAATGCTTGAGTCAGGTTCAGAGTGTCTCCATTGCTGCAGTAGGAGTTGTTTTAATAACTCCAAGGAATGGCTAACTTTGGGCTACTATTCAACATAAAAACACACGCTATTATTAATATAACATTAGATTTAAAATAGAAGAATGTCATTAAAAAATCTGATGTGTTACACTCACATGACTTTCTCTACTCTTGTACAATCTAATTTTACAAACGCTTATTCTCCATATGGTTCATGTTAATCGAGATATCGAGATGTCAATCTTATTGGTAATTTTCTTGTAGATGCAAGGGAAATATGGTAGCTTTTAAGCGATAGTCAAATATTTTAACGCTGGTTGCTATGTGGCGCATTCCATTCTCTTTGCATGTCCAGGACATAAAAAAAATGAATAACGAATTTGAGAAAAAGTACAAGTATTGGAAAATTTAAGGGAATAACAAGCAATATCTCGAAAACGGTTCACTCAACAAAAGAAATGTATATGACATAAGTTGTGTATTTTAACGCGATCTACATTTTTTGTGTAGTAAAATGTTGTCTATCTCTTATGGTTTACCAGTTATGCAAAAGTCGTTCACAATGAAGAATAGTTTTGGAGACATTCCCAGAAAACTCGAGATTAACATTTCATTTCTCATGACATTATCTTAAACATATGATATTTTCATCAAAATCGTTAGAGCCATTTTTGAGAAAATTAAAATTTTCGAAAAATCTTCCATGTAAAGGGTAGTCTGGGGTGGGGGATTTTCTTGAAAACCTTCGTGTCGCATCTCTGGAAGATACTGAACCTAAATACCAAGTTTGGTGCTTATCCGACTGTTCGTTTTTGAGTTATGCTGTTCACAGACACACACACAGACACACACACACACAGACACACAGACACACACACAGACACACACACGGACATGTTTCCAAAAATGCTTTTTTTGGATTCAGGAGGTCTCAAAACATGTATTTCCGGTGAAATCTCGGTATCGAATTTTTGGGTGGAATGCAATACTTCCCCTACTTACTATACGTAGTAGCGAAAGTAAAAATTAGCCCATAATAGGGTCTCTAGTACTAGCGGTTTAAAACACGAACCTTGTTTCAATTAATCTCTTTATATATCGTGGGAGTAAAGGTAAAGGTATGTATCACGGAAGGGCCCCCGGAACCGGGACAGAGCACGGCAAGTAGGCCAGTCGGCCCTTTTTGCTTCCAACGTGACCCTGGAATGGAGGAATGAAGGGAGTGACCCGAAGAGCGACCAGATCCGATGCCGACGGGCGCAAGCATGGACGGGGTATCCAGATAGAACGCATCCAACGCTGCATGGTCCCTGCCCACAAGCCACCAACCTCCAGGGATCCCGGAGCGGAGCCCCTAACTGAGGAGAGACCTAACTGAGGGGTACCGCAGCGACGGCAGGAAAGAAACCTTTACGGAGCGCAAGCCACAGCCCAGCCGCAACGCGCCGAACACCGTCGCCCAGTCCTATAATTCTGAAACAGATGATAAGGAAGATGATGGGTACAGGAAATGAGAGGAAGAAGAGCGTGGTAGAAGATGAACCACCCCAGCATTCGCCTGGCGACCCGGGGAAACCACGAAAAACCAGGGTCAGAGGAACGGTCACCGGGATTCGATCCTGGGACCTCTCTAATGTGGGCCGCAGACGTAACCCCCGAGCAATACTTGGTATAGTGAAGCATAAGTCGAATATTCATTGTTACTCTAACCAATAAAAGTAATTTATTGTCTTTGAGAAGAAACAAAGCTGATGGTTTACTGTGCTTTACAACAGTTCGAAACTGCTACCAGTGACATGGGTGCAACGCTTCACACGTCTCATCTTGGGCCGACAAATTTTAATTAGAACATCTGGCTGCTTCTCTTCTCCCTATTTCTGCACCCTTTACCACAATCCTTGCTATCATCACTGCTTCTCTTTTGAGAAAATACAAAAATAGCACACTGTCTTTTCTTTCCTTCATACATTGACTCGTTCATTTATTACTTTCTCTACTACGTATAGTAAGTAGAGGAAGTATTGTATTCCACTCAAAATTCGATACCGAGATTTCACCGGAAATACATGTTTTGAGACATTTTTGGAAACATGTGCGTGTGTGTGTCTGTGAACAGCATCACTCAGGAACGCACAATCGGATAAACACCAAACTTGGTATTTAGGTTCAGTATCTTCCAGAGATGCGACACGAAGGTTTTCAAGAAAATCCCCCCACCTCAGATTACCCTTTACATGGAACATTTTTCGAAATTTTTAATTTTCTCAAAAATGGCTCTAATGCTTTTGACTAAAATATCATATGTTTAAGATATTTTCATGACAAATAAAATTTATATCTTGAATTTTCTGGTGATGGCTCCAAAAGTATTCTTCATTGTGAACGACTTTTGCATAACTGGTAAACCATAAGAGATAGACAAAATACTAGTAGATAAAAAACGTAAATCGCGTTAAAATACACAATTTATGTCATATGCATTTTTTTTTTGTTGAGTGAACTATTTTCGAGATATTGCTTGTTATTTCCTTAAATTTTTCAATACTTATTTTCTCAAATGGGAATTCGTTATTCATTTTTTTTGTCTTGGATATGCAAAGAGTATTAATCTGTGGCAAAAAGAATGGTGCTGCACATAGCAACCAGCTATTAAGAGATATGTCTATGCTCAAAGGCCACTGTATTTCTATATTGCCCTTGCAAATACAAAACAAGGGGAACATAGTACGCCTTAAGCGATAGTCAAATATTTTTAGAACTGGTCGCTATGTGTAAAATGTAATTCTCTTTGCATGTCAAAAGATCGTTTCTGCAAATGTTTATCTCGATTAGTATGAAATAGATGGAGAATAAGAGTTTGTAAACATCGTTTGTACAAGAGTAGAGAAAGTCATGTGAGTGTAACACATCAGATTTTTTTGAGTACTGCCAATCTTCAGTTGTTTCTCGCAATGTCATGGAAAGAACATGGAATACAGTATATAGCCAGTATATAGCTATCCGTTTTTAACAATTTGACCTATATTTCATTTGCACCTATAGCCAAGTTTGTACTGCAACTATTTATGCAAACGTTTATCTCAATTAATTTAAAATAGATAGAAGAATAAGTTTTTGCAGGATTAGTTTGTAGAAGCTGTATAAAATTAAACGATTCTTGGCAGAGAAAGTCATCTGAATGCAGCACATCAGATTTTTCTTCTTCCTCCTCCTCCTTTTTTGTGCGTTTAGATTTGTTTGAAATTCAGAAAATTTTATGAAAATTTTGGGCTTATATATCCTTCAAAAGTGTTTTACTACGTTTGAAATTTCATATTTTTAGTTTTAATTATGCTCTATGCTCTTCTCACTCTCACTCTCTCTGTCTCTCTCTCTCTCTCTCTCACTCACACACACAAATCATTTTTCAAAAACGGATTGTTTGACATCAGGGAGCTTAAAGGTGCTTTGTTTTCGGGTGGTCACAATATCCAACATTTTTATTGAATGCAATAGCTCTTCATCTACGTTATGTAGAGGAAGAAGGAAGGAATTTGTATCTGTCTTAAGGAACAAAGTCTACAATACCCCAAGTCAAAGATCCATTAATCGATCTCCAGATTTGTTGCTCAATTTTTACTTTTTCTGCTGTTTTACCTTTTACATTTCATGCCTGAAAAAAAGGGCTTTTGAGATTCCCTAAAGCCAAGAAAGAAGTATTAGAAAAACATGGTTGTGTGTTTGTAGTATAAGCGTTAACCTCAGGATGATGTCATTCGGGAGAAGAATCCGAACTTCTTAACAAACAGGCATGCTTTCATTAGCAGTGAAGACAAAATAGTCACATGGGGACAAAATCAGGGACGATGAATTTCGTTGGTGACTTGGAAAAGGTTGATATGCTTCATAAAATTGGCATTTTCTGTCCCGTTTCTTAATTGCGAATCAAACGTTTGCATTTAGCACGCATTAAAGAACTCCCTCTGCATAAACGGGAAGAAGTTTTCCCTGCATCTGAAAATCATCTCTCTGGACACAAGAAACTTCCATCTGACAGGGCACATAATTGCACCGTGCATTTCAGATGGTGTGTCAACCAGCCTTTGAATCTCTCCAGCGTTTATAGCCGTCCAGGATTGTTGTTCGACACCGACCATGAGAGACAAAGTCAAATATTAGCTAAATTCTGTTTCTTCCTGCATGCAAGCAGTCACCAACACGGCAGACCGACCTCTCAGCTGACTCCCACGACAACTCCCTCACTGTCAATAGAAAACCCTTTGACGTCATTTCCGAAACACCTAAATGAAGACCTAGCTTATGCAGGGATGTCCATTAAATGTCTCTGAAGAAATGTTTAAGAAATAATAACGAGAGAACAGTTCAGTTTGAATTAGCAGCTGGAAAACACCTGGCACACAAGACAAACCAGAATTTTTATTGACCTTTTCCAATAGTTGCTCATCTTCATTTGGAAACATAGCTACTTCTCATAAATAATGTCAAAAATATTAAGTTCCTATATAAAGTAAATATCGTTAGATTTAATTATCTTGAGCCATTTTCAGGTAGTTCCGTAATTACAAGAGACACTAACTTTCTTCGTTACTACGAAACTTTCTTCCCTAAAGCAAAAGGGGGATTGGTCAGTACAGATAGAGATCCGTAGGCATAGATTAAATCTGTGGGTCGGTGTGGCAGGCGATCGATTTCGAATTGTTTCTGGATTTTATCCTTACTGGCACCAGCGATGTTGGAGTTGTGTTGAGTTCTTACTTTGGATGAACTGTCCAGGAAATTTTTGAATCGTAAATGCTTAAACCCTTTCTAATACCTCAGAATAAGCTTTAGTAGTCCGTTCATTTAGAATACAGTGAATTATACCTTCGTGATTCATATTACTTTACACTTAAAAGGGGATTCGTCTAACAGAATGTCCAACGAGGCTTTATGTATATACACTTTTTTGCTTTCTCTGCCGTTTATCTATTTTAGGTAAAAAAAATTGTATACCACTCAAAAACTACGTATTGAGATTTAAACGGCAATAAACTTTGGTATTTCTGAACCTCAATTAAAAAAAACTAAAAAAACACTCACGTATGTTTGTGGTGTGTGTGTGTGTGTGTGTGTGTGTGTGTGTGTGTGTGTGTGTTTGCGAATATCGTGATTGAAAATGATGTCAGAAAAATACCAACCTTCGTGTTTAGGTCTAGCATATCTCAAGGAAGAAACATGAAGATTTTGACGAGACTCTTCCCACCTTAAACTATCGCGTGGAACATTTTAATTTTTTTCATAAAGTTTAAAATATCAAATGTTTGAGATACAGTCATAAACAATAAACTGTATATTTTGAATTTTTATAAATAGGCTCTGAGGTTTTCTCCATTCTGACTATTTTATATAAGTGGAAAAGTGTAAGAGATGGGCACAAATCAAAATAAATTGTTATGTAAAGGTTATTAAAATGTGCATTTTCTATGTATTATAATATATGATTAGCCGTGTTAATATTATTCCATGTTGTACGTCATCTCCGCGAACAAGTCAGAAAGTTTGCGATTATTAGTATTTCTTTTCCTTCGCAAGAGCTCATTATTACCCTAAGAAATAAACATTTGAATATTGTTGTATATAAGTAATTCATTGCTGGTTAACTGGATAACATTTCTAGTGAAGTATTTATCCTGAATAACGTAATATGGATAAACGAATCTCTATTTATGTAAGGGTAGAAAGTGTTGCACATTTTATGACGTACAAATCTGCAATTTCCTTATACTCTTGAGCCGTTTATGTGATACTGCAGTGTGTTCTAGGTACCATTACTCAGAAATGTCATAGGCGTTATTATCAAGAAGTTAAAAGTAATCAAACCATATTTTCACTATGTAAGGTGAGTCTTAGATAGTAATTTGAGGTAAGTAACCCCGAGTCACAAATGTAAAAAGTCGAAGCAATCAATTACTGAAGTAATGTCAATCCAGTAGTCAGAAATTCATACAAAATCAAAAATATTTAGAATGGGTTTTGGCTCCTTAATTTAATAAATATTGTTTCTAAAAACCACTAACGATTCTTTTTGCACTTCAACATTACAATAATATGCACAATTTGAAGTAAGCACCTAAGTGCAGGTTACTACATTAGTATGCGTATGGGAACTCCATTGTTAAAATTAAAGACACACAAATACACACACGGACATGTTTCCAAAAATGCTTTCATGGATTCAGGGAGTCTCAAAACATGTATTTCCGGTGAAATCTCGGTATCAAATTTTTGGGTGGAATTCAATACTTCCCCTACATACTATACGTAGTAGAGAAAGTAAAAAAGCATTTTTGGAAACATGTCTGTGTGTGTGTGTGTGTGTGTGTGTGTGTGTGTGTACAGCATAACTCAGAAACGAACAGTCGGATAAACACCAAACTTGGTATTTAGGTTCAGTATCTTCCAGAGATGCGACACGAAGATTTTCAAGAAAATCCCCCACCCCAGATTACTCTTTACATGGAACGTTTTTCGAAAATTTTAATGTTCTTAAAAATGGCTATAACGATTTTCATTAAAATATCATATGTATAAGATATTTTCATGACAAATGAAACGTATATATCTCGAATTTTCTGGGAATGTCTCCAAAAGTATTCTTCAATGTGTACGCTTTTTGCATAACTGGTAAACCATAAAGAATAGACAAAATTTTACTACACAAAAAACGTAGATCTCGTTAAAATACACAATCTATGTCATATACATTTGTTTTGTTGAGTGAACCGTATTCGAGATATTGCTTGTTATTCCCTTAAATTTTCCAATACTTATACTTTTTCTGAAATGGGAATACGTTTTTCATTTTTTTTATGTCCTGGACGCGCAAAGAGAATGGAATGCTGCACGTAGCAACCAGCTCTTAAAATACTTGACTGTCGCTTAAAGTCTACCAATTCCCCTTGCATCTACAAGAAAATTAGCAATAAGATTAACATCTCGATTAACATGAAGCATGTGGAGAATAAGCGTTTGTAAAAATAGTTTTTACAATATTTTCTTGAAAACCTGTGAGTCACATCTCTGGAAGATACTGAACTTAAATACCAAGTTTGGTGTTAATCCGACTGTTCGTTTCTGAGTTATGCTGTTCACAGACAGACACACACACGAACATGTTTCCAAAAATGATTTTTTGGATTCAGGGGGTATAAAAATATATTTCCGGTGAAATATCGTTATGAAATTTTTGGGTGGAATACAATACTTCCCCTACTTACTATACGTAGTAGAGAAAGTAACAGCTCACCACTTGAAAAACGTATATTATACTAAGTAATTGAAAATTCAAACTAATAACGAAGATATTTTGGAAATAATTCACAGAAAATTATTTGACATAAACTGTGTGCTTTAACAAAATCTGCATCTTTTGTGTAGTATTATTTGTTTCTCTCTTATGGTTTACGAATTATACGAAGCTCATTCAGAATGAAGCGCACATCACAGGCTATTTGCAGAAAATTCAAGTTGCACATTTCATTTGTGTTAAAAATATAAAACGTATGGTATTTTAATAAAAAAAATTGTATTTTTTGAAAAAATAAACATATAAGGAACAATTTCCCATATAAGGGGTAGTGTTTTAGTACAATTTGCTTAAAAACTTCCGTGTTTTACCCTTAGAATATGCTGAAATTAATACAAAGAACTTTTCGTTCTTAGAGTAATGCTGTTCACAGACAGACACACACACAGATCAGTTTGTCAATTCCTTCTTGTTTTTTTGGATTCAGGTAGCCTCAAAATGTGTATTTCCATGTAATGTGCGTATCGAGTTTTTGGAATGCAATACTTCCTCTGTTTATGTTCACACGGGCCTTCTTCCTAAAAGGACATTTGTTTTTTATTCAGGGAGTCTCAAAACCTGCATTTCCAGTGAAATCACGTAATCGAGTTTTTGGGTGGAATGCAATACTTCCCCTACTTACTACAAGTAAGCAGGAGAGAAAGCAAGAAGAGCAAATATAAGAAGTTTGTTTTCAAGGGATGCGAAATTCACTGCAATCAGCGAGAGGTAGGTCCTACTGAAGCTATGCAGTCCGTGCAATAAATATTTTACAGATATTTTGAGTCTCCTCGAAGCCTTTATAGGAATGTTTTAGTATATTCTGGGTCGGCTTCAGAAAGCATAGTTATTTTTAAATATATTAAACTATCAGGAAGCTATAACACATACTTCATTATCTATAAATTCACCTTTATCTCCGAGTTAGCACAGTCCAATACCATCTATTTAACGACGTTACTTGTATCTGGAACCGTTATTAACCCCGGCTGTTCCTGTGGTTGATTGCTAGTCGGCACGATATGAGTGCGCTTGGAGGAGAGCGCCACTGTTTTGTTGACATGCCTAAGTCATCGAAATCTAGGGATCAGAAGGAAGTGGGGGGCAAGGGGATAGGGAAATGTACAGTTGCACAATGAAAACAACACTGCATTTGTGGGCCTCAGCCTCGCCAGTGAATACAACTCGGAACTGTGGATGTTTTCTTTATCTGACTGTTCTTCCGATGACCCGGCCACTTGTTTTGTAACAGTTTCGTTCCTCTTTCTAACGAACGCACTCATATTGTGGCAACTAGTACCTCTTTGCCACTCTTCGACTGAAATCTATAAAGCTGTATTGTTTTGTTTGTAGTCATAATCCATTGCAGCTTAGCTGTGTTTCTTGTAAAGTCTATGGTAAGGTATAATTTTAATATCGGTTATCAATATATCATCATCAAATCACAATACACCAGCTCTACGTAATAATAAGAAAACTTAATTCATATGCAACATAATAAAATTCGAATCTTATTTTTGTTATAATTGTGCGAAAAAGTTTTTCCTAAGCTTCCATTTGGAAGTTATGAAACTTGATGAATAACATACCTTAGGTACATTAAGAGAACGGGCTATGCGACGTCTTAATTAGTTCTCCAAAAATGAAATTTTGATGGTCTCGAAGTCAAACAAAAGGCAAGATGTCACCTATTGATGCCGGCCCTCGCAGCCGTGGCCGCTGGAGTGTATGGCTTCGGCACTCCGCCAAGCTGAGGGTCGCGGGTTTGAGTCTCGCCATGAGCATGGGTGTTTGTGTGTGTATGTAATAGCGGTAAAGAAAACAGTAAACGCAGTAATCATAAACTGGGTAAAACAAGGGAACCTTAAAAAAAATAAAAGAAATTTTTTAAATATTCAACCAAACTTTAAAACCATAATTTTCTGAAGATTATTGCGATTTTCAAAATTTGGAAGGAATGGATAATTAAGATTTTAGAGAAACTTTCCATCGCTGCTTTTATTTAAATCAACCTTTGATTATGAAAAACAGTATAATTTTGACGGTTTATCAGACATAATGAACAGGCGCAAGCTTCTGTAAAATTAAATCTTTTACATATGACAGTAAGTCTTTTACCGGTTCTCGAAACATCACATGGCATGAACGTTGAATGGAGAGAGAGACAGAGAGAGAGAGAGAGAGACGAGAAGCTAAGAATGAAGGGACAGGAAGAGAGAGGATATATAGAATAATACACCGAAAATCAGCTCAAAATTTGTTAGCTGATTTTCGGTATTAGATAAATATGGATAAATGTGTGTAGGTACATATTTGTGTGTTTACTGGAGAATATCTTTCTTATTGTGGGTTTTTACCCTACATAGCCACGGTTTATTTTTTATACAGCTTCGACTAGATAAATGTTTAAGAAGTTGTGCCAAATTATCGATACGGTTATTCTTTTAGTAAACCTGTGACCATGGGAAACATAATTCTGTTAGCATAACAACCATAAATTTATGTACCGTGAAATCTTTCCCACTTATTTCTTAGTCGACTTACTCTTCTCTTATGTAGGGTTTACGTCCCCTTAGACTCACAACTGTGCCTAGGCTCAGAGGCCTGTCCAGGAGCAGACGGAAATTGAATCAGAGAATGAAGAACCCGGAACAGGGGATCGGCTTATAGGTAGAGAGTGAGGAAGGAGATGATATGAAATGAAGTCAAAATGGATAAAAGGAAAGCTGATGATGCAGCAATTGGCGGAATGAATGGTGGGTAAACCGGAGAACCCGGAGAAAACCCGCCCATACGCCACTTCGTCCACCACAAATGCTACATACGGGCCTCTGGAATTGAACCCGGGTCTGATGGAAGTCGAGGGGTCTAACCAGCAGGGGGCCGCCTTTGAAATCTTTACTTGAATCTAAGTGTACACTAACACCACAGAAAACACGGTCTTATTACTCGTTTTCAAAACATTATGTAATCTAGTTGCACAGAGCAGGGATAAAATTAAATTGAGTTTTATTTGTGAACGCTCTTTAACTGCCGTGGTCCTTAGCGTCCCATTTTATATTGGACGTGAAAGAACGGCAATTTTTCTCAGAGGCCTCTTTATCAGGCTTGGGTTTCTTTAACGTGCGGTAAATATACGACATGGGACCACCGACTTTACTTCCCTTGAGAATAGAGGGTTGGTGATGAAGTGAGGGCGAAGGAAGGTAGAGAGTGAAGGGAGAAAGGGAGAGATGGTAGAAAGAAATAGGGAATAGAATATAGGAAAGGAGGGAGGGAATGACGTAATGGAAGGAAAGAGTGAGAGAGGATGATAAAGAGGGAAAAAAAGAAAAAGTAATTTCCACAATTAAAGCGTCAACGCGAGCAGAGCTGAGGGTTCTGATTCTATTATAATATATATATATATATATATATATATATATATATATATATATATTGAGGCCGTATTTTATATCACAACACTGTGAATGCCAGAGTGATTGTGGTGTAAAATAACATTATTGTATGACCATGATTTTAGATGTTTGTTAGCCATAAGCATTGTTAGGAAATAAATTTACACGGCCTCACTGAAACTGACAATAGAGTGGGTAACAATGAAGCAAGGGGGTGAGTTGTTTATCACTAAGAAGAGACAAACAAATGACGTCAGGGTAGCGTGCCTTTCTTTAGAAATGGAGGGAATATCTTCACTAGAGCATATGTGTTAATAATTATGATTGGCTGACAAAACAGACGCTAATGTTGGCGCGATTTAATAACCAATAGCAGCTCTATTATAATGTTTAGGCATTTCGGGGTGAGGGAATATAAATTCTTGAGCCAAAGGCAAGTATCGCGCAGTTCTACGAAATCATTCACAAGGTATACGTCGCGCAGTTCTACAGAATCATTCACGAGGTTCACATCACGCAGTTCTCAGCAATCTCTCGTGAGGTGAATGTCATACAGTTTGGAAGAATCTCTCGCGTCGTAAAGTTAGTTACAAAATGGGAAGTACGCGGCAACTAATACGAGAGTGATTACATTCGGAAATATAACAGTTTCAGTCAGGTGTGTATCAAGATTAAAGATGTGAAATTAATTAAATGCGACTGCAATAAAAGTGTAAAAACAAATTCTTTTATCAGTGTTATCTTTTAGTAACAACTTCTTTCCGTTTACACGCCCTGCTCAGAGATATTTGCTCGACTGAGTAATAATAGCTAGCCGGAGGACAAAGAACCCAAATCTTAAAATAATAAAACAATAACAGGCGCCCAGCAAATAAGATAACACGAGAGATTACCGCGACAATATATACAATTTTTTAATCAGGAAACAATCTAGTTTTATTTCAGCTCCCCTGATACCTTAACTTGACCAAGAGAAGAACTTTCGTAAAACAGAGAAAACAAGTACAATAATGCTAGGAATTTTGAAATATGTGTATAAGTATATGTAAAAAAATTTATAAACTTTAGAATGTAAATTCCTTGTTGTTTATTAAGCATCGTCATAAATTAGAATTTTTATAGAAGCATTTTATTTTAGACCACTTTCCCATAAAATTGGAAGGGAGATTCAGTTTATATCTCAATCTCTAAAAGCCTTGATCTGAAGATTGGAAAAGTAAAATAGGTGTACATTTCTTAATTATGCCTAATGTAATACCTGGGTACGAAATGTATGGGCATATTACCATGCAATACCCTCCACTACACAGATATAAAAGGATATTTGATCAAAATCGGGTTTCACCTAGGTAAGATAGGAATTTCGTATTACATTTGAAATGCGGAAATGAAAGAGAGAGAAAACAATATGTTGCCTACAGCAGTTTAGAAACAGAGAAGACTGTAGGCACTTCAAGGAAAATTCCGGGCGTTTCGTGGGAACCAGGGGTTCGGTTCGCGGAATGCATGTCATGTGCCCACCCATCTACCCATGAGTCAGGCGGTCAGCATCTTCCAACAGTGTAATTCATAATTTAGGATGTTTCTCTCTCTCTTATCGGAGCCTTATTCGGAAGATTATACCATTTTTTTTGTACATGCGGCCTTCACAGTACAACAAGGAGAGCGTTCTGACTCAGAAGCTTGTTATTTATACCACGTGTCAAAACATACTTCGTTTTGCTAACCCACGAGCTTCAAGGTGTAAAACGAGAATTCATATAATTCCATATCCTAGGACATTTTGTCATACGAGTTCTATAGGACTACAAGTTTCTCTATATCCACTTCAGTTCTTGTAATATCTCAGGGAACTTTCTGCCTATATGATAATTATAATTTATGCTGACCTATGATTACACATCTGTTACAGCCTGTGCTTCATGTTAGTGTCCTTTTAAATTTACATTTGAAACGTGTAGGTGGAAGCAGTGTACATTAAAACTTAAATGAAACCGCAGATGTTATGTACAGTGTATCGTATCTTGGAAAATGCTGAACTTTTTATACCAAACTAGGTATTTATCGGACATTTCATTCTTGCTCATGCTGTTTACAAACAGACACACGCCGCGGATATTTTCTAAAAATGGCTTTTTGAACTCAGGAGGTCTCAAAACATATATTTTCGACGAACTCTCGGCAAATTGTTTGGAGGGAATTCAATACTTTTAATTATCTACTATAAGTAAATGGGAGAGATAGCAAAAATGTAACTTAAGAGAGCCTAAAAGGTTGCATTTCCGGTGAAATCTGAAGCAGATATTATTAAAAGAAACGAAAATAATTTCTAAAGCTTGCTAAGGAATGCTGAAACGGAAATCCAATGGAATAGATAAGGAGTTTCATGTATGCATTGTGTATTACAATTATTATCGTTTTAAAACGCCATCTGTGTCATAAACTTTGCCTTGAGCATTTATATATTTTAAATGTTTAATTACAATTGTATTTATTAATGTTCTAAGGGATAAAATATTGAATAACGCTGAAAATATGTTGAAAAAAAAGTGAACGAAAAAGATTGACTTTGCAATAATATAAACATTGTGACAATACAAGATGTGTAACAAAAAGCAAGAATTTAAGTAGAAATATGTTTTATGTAAAATATGATTGTAAATTATTCCTATTAAGTATTAATATGTTATTTATTCCATATAAGAATAGTTAAAATATATGAATTTGTTTTACGATCAGATTTTAAGTTCACATACGCAAATTACGGGTATATTACATGTTATTGTTACTGCAGATGTAACTGAACTTATATGCAATAATGTGAATACTATGGAGATAACATATTCTCTCTTAGCTTACGAAGAAGTAAATAAAATCACGAATTTGAAGTTACTTTTTTGGGCTTATTCACAGAAAAAAATATATTTACTATATATTTAAAAAAAAAGCAACACATTATCTAATTATCCGCGTTTTGCAGAATAATTTGGCCGCAAATGAATTGTGCATTTGATTTTCTAATATAATGTTATCTATAAAAATATTAACCTTTTCGCACGTACCTATAGTACGGAGGGATTTATTCACTATGGTAAGGAACATAAGAGATTAATAATCCTGTTCAACCAATTAATCAATGAATCAGGGTCCTCTGTCTAAGGACCTTTGCTTCTCTCTTGTCTACTTTTTCCTTTCTCTCGCATATTAACAGATTTTCAATATTATCTATCCTTTGGCATAAATGTCCGCCCAATTGATCTTCTCGTTTCCCCCTGTGCATCTCTTAGCAAGAATTCATTTTCGTGCAGTGTACCATTCTCTTATCTCTCCTCGATCAAGTTCAGCATTGTTCTTCCTTGGAGCTCACATTTCATTACTTACCTTCTCTGTTCATTTCAGCGCTACATTGTTCTGCGTATTCACGTTTCAAATGTTTCCAGTACTTTTCCTCACTACGTTGATTTTCAGTTTCCGCACTACACGGCGCCTCATTCCTCTTAAAGCACTACATGAATCCCTTCTTTAGTTATTCTTTCAGTGTCCAACTTCCCTTTTTTATCAAATATGTGGTTGCTATTGCTCTCCTCCGTTAGACTTCTTGGCAACTGTTTCTGTCATTGCTTATGGTCACTTTATCTCACATTCGGAAGTCTTAACTGCTTGTTTTCCTTCAAATAACCATAAGCTTTGTCTGTATAATGTTTTTTTTTCATCCCATAATTTTCAGTGTTATTTACCTCCATTACTCTGTTCCTTAGAATCATAGCATGCTTATATGAAATTCAGATGTTGTTCTTTCTCCTACAACTCCTTTCTTGTTCTGAAAAGGACAGTTCTTCACCAAACTCTTTAAGTAGATGTTAAAGTATGTGTGTGGTAGGGGTCAAAGGTAAAGGTACTTATTACGGAGGGGTCCCCGGAAACGGGGCAGAGCACCGCACGTAGGCCAGTCGGTCCATTGTGTTTCCAACGTGACCCCTGGGAGGAAGGGTGGAGGGGAGAGACCCGAAGGGCGGCCAGATCCGGATGCCGACGGGCACAAGCATAGACGGAATTCCTAACGTTTCCAGATAAAATGCATCCTACAGAGCACGGTCCCTGCCCAAAGCCACCAACCTCCAGGGTCCCCGGATTGGAGCCCCACGCTGAGGAGAGACCTAACTGAGCAGTACCGCAGCGACGCAAGCCACCGTCCAGCCGCAACCCGCCGAACACCGTCGCCTAGTCTTACAACCCTGAAACAGATGACAAGATGATGGGTATAGGAAATGAGAGGAAGGAGAGTCGTGATAGAAGATGAACCAGCCCAGCATTCGCCTGGCGACCAGGGGAAACTACGAAAAACCCATGGGCCAGAGTGGGCGGTCGCCGGGGATCGACTCCCGGACCTTCCGAATGCGGGCCACAGACGTAACCGCCTTAGTCATCCAACTCGGTTGTGATAGGGATCACTCTATATTACACCTATTCTGCTTCCCTCTGGATACCTTTTCCTCTCCTGGCTCTGATAAGTTCTTTCATATATCGGTTATTTAGAGTCCTTCTCGCTTTACCGTCTAGAACATGTAAGTTCCACACATTTACGAAGTCAAATGACCTTTTTATACCCATTAATTCCAAACAATTCATCTCATTTAAGAAGGATTTGCAGATACTTTGCAGCAGTTCTTGTGTTTAGAATGTAGTCGACGATTCATTACTCTAGGGAATCCGTGCAAAGAGACACATCAAGGTGACAAAGCTGTTTTTCTTCATTTGCCTGTGTTAGCATCATAAAAATTATTGCAGCCGTACACTAGTTTTTACAACGAAACAAAACGGCATGTGGCACACAGTCTGGTTTTAAAGTGACTGTCAATAGTTTGAGGATCTAAAGTATGAAGTAAAACAAGCACGTTTCAAATAACACTGGGCCGCAAATGAATGATTTTCGAAATAACATCTAATGTTAGGAACCAAAAATTACGTGGCCAGCTGTATACGACAACAAGCGCCTGGAATGGTAGCAACTATTTCGTTATGGCTGTGTGGCGGATGATATCTGAATAGCACATGTAGGACATGCCGGGAGGGGAAGGGGCAAGAAGGCGCTCGAGGTAACAAACCAATATTACAAAAATCCACAATTTCAATCCTGGAATATTATATGGGATAACAAAATAAATCCTTGTGAAAGGATTTAAATAAAAGGTAAGCCCAGTGAAATTGGAAATAGTTTAAATGTTAACATTCTATGATAACACAATAGAAATAATGGCGTACTCTATTGCACAGGTACTCTATTAAACTTAATTTAACTTTTCTCGAAATAGTATGAAATAATTATGCATCATTACCTTTCAAAAATAAAACACATAGTTTGTATTGTGTCAACGATATGTTTCAAGGTAATTATTCGAGAAACTTTTTTTTTCTTTCTTTTCTTTCTTTTTTGTGCTAATTGTACCAAAATATTTTAATGCACAAAGTAAACCAATCTAGTCACACGACAGTTTAACGTACCTCTGATACTCAGTCAAAAATGTACTTCTTTGCTTTTTCAAACCTTCTTCAGTTTTTCATCACAGGTTGGTATATCATGTAAGAAAATAATAAGCTCTTTCAATTTACAGATAGGCATGATATTCTATTGGGACATTAGTAAGAAGAATGTGAATTTTTTAAGCCTTCACTAAACTGTGTCTACTGTAATTGCCTAAAAGAGATACGAGGGGCACTATTTAAATTTGAGCCTAATAATTAAAACAAAGAATTTCTGATTTAAAACTGCTTTATTGTTTTTCAAAATATTCTCATTTATGATCAATACACTTTTGAACAGTTTGAACCATTTGTCAAACCATTTATTCCAGTCTTCTTGAGACACCTCCATGCTTTCTGAAGGCATCAACGGCTTCTTCTACCAACGGAAATCGAAGTCCACACAATTTTTTCTTGATGTTCGGGAACAAAAAGAAGTCATTGGCTGCCAAATCAGGACTGTATGGCGGATGATCCATCAATTCGATTTTTTGAGCCTTCAAATACTCTGTTAGAGGAGATGTGTGTGCGCTCGCATTGTCTTGATGAACGATACTACGGTTTTTATTGGTTTTCCTTATTTCAACGAAGACTTCCGGCAAATTCGGAATTGACCGTTTTACGTTCCTCTAAAGGCATTGTTGCCACTTGGCCAGTTTTGCTGAAAAAGCAGGCGACCATTTGCTTCGAAGTGCTTCGAGTGCGAACAACCATACCGTCGACTGCTGTTTACGTTCCGGCTCATACGCATAGATCCATGATTTGTCACATGTTACAATCTTATATACGTCTTTTGAGGCACGGCCATTTTATTTTTTGAGCATTTTTGTACACCAATCGACACGAGCATCTTTTTGAGATTGCGTCAAATTATGTGGGATCCAACGAGAGCAAACATTTTTCACGGCTAAATAATCATGCAATATATATGCAACATTCTGTTCCACCAGCATTAGTTCCAATATATATATATATGTGTCGCATGACGGTCTTTCATTGTTAGGTTTTGCACAGCATCAATGTTTTCTGGCACAACAACTGATTTTGGACGACCTTCACGAACTTAAACATTGAGCGAACGGCGGCCACGATTAAATTCGTTATACCAGCGTTTCACAGTGGCAAAGGATGGACCTTCGTCGTCAAATGTGGAAGTTAGTTGATCGATGCACTCGTCTTGATAATCCACGTCGAAAGTCGTAATAAATCATTGCACGAACATTTTCACGAGTTAATTCCATGTTTTTGTTGACACAAAATTTTAAAGTTAGTGTAAACAAAACAAATGACGCTCTATTGACAAAATGTTTGAGGTACATTATGGTAAAAATGGCAAACTTTCCATTGGAAACGTCAGTTGGCACCTACAATATTCAGGGTTGCCAAGGGTCAAAATATAAATAGTGTCCCTTGTACTGTAATTACAATTTCACCAACTTTGAAATAAATCTTCCGGATAAGCAAATTTTTGAAGTCCTGAAGTGCGACATTTTCAGGAGCTTCAAGAGAAAGCAAGATTCTAAAATTGCCATTACCTTAATAAAATGTTGTTTTGAGGTACACTAAATCTGACCAAAGTTATAAATGGAGCATCTAATATTTACACTTCGGAAAACCATTAATGATCTTATCAATGGATCTCCATGAAGTTGTAAGTGCTGACTTAAAGGTAGTAGTACCAATTTTATAGGACTCAATGACCACTCCTGTTTTATATTCTTTATATTCTAAAGTATGAATTGGGCTAAATCATAATATAATTGCTGCTTTCCATACATAAACATAATAGCTACAAGCTAATTTCATAGCGTTTTTAAAACTTGCTTTTGTGTCTTTTCTTGCCTGAATTTCATATCTGTATCCAAAGAAACATTTTCTTTTTCCTTTGTTTACTGCATACTAGTTGATTAAAGTATTCGCTACGCTTAAGCCGTATTTTGTACTGTAACTAGCCCCTTGACGTAAGAAAACAAAACCGTGTGTTTGTTTAGATAGAGAAGCCTCAACGGAGCCAGCTGTCATGTCACTAGTGACCTACATACTAAACAAGGGCATAAAGAGGAGAATCAGCTGTTTATGGCAGGCTCCCGGTGGGATAGGCCCGGAAACGGCCGACATACCTTGTTGAGCGAAAGTGTGGTTTTTCTTGATCGCACTTCCCTGCTGCTCGAGAGGTGACCCACATTGTTTGTGCCAAGAGTCGTGCCGATTCCACTCACCACCACCGGAAATTCTGGGAATGCCTCTGCAGACTCGGGGCTAATGGGCCAGGGCCTCTAAGCTTGGTACTGCACCCACCTTCCAGGTCACGACTTTGATACGTGTGTTGACTAGTGTGGACATTATCACACAATCAACAATTGAAATTTACTTTTGGTATATTCCCAACTTTTTTATTAATTGCATGTGGTGTGTCAAAGAAACCACAGTAATCAATTGGGGTTCCAAGATGTTCGTTTTCAAAAATGACTTGTGAAAAATGTTCTTCAGTTTGAGCAAAGCATTTCAAGGAAACCTTCAGGAAGGTTAAATGTTACTCTTCAGTAATCTTTCTTCTCGTGTGTCTTCTAGGTCTTCTATTGTAGGGAAGCCTTTGACTCTGGACGCCCGAGTAAGAGGGCAAGTGTAATCAGATCAACAAGCTCAAATTCAAATGAACGATTTACAGAGAGTTTTTGATCAAACTATTAACAGATCCAAGCAGCAATTTATTATTGTGGAAGACTTCCGACTTTAAAAGGCTTGTTGAGACACAGTGGAATAAGAGCAGATAAGTTGAATTTAGGTAAGCTTTTGAACATACATGAAACAGTTAATTGAAAGGACATCTGTATGAAAACAATCTCTTGATCCAGCTTATGTGAGATCCAAATAGGTGAAAGACACTACTTAATGGAGTGAGACACGAATATTTTGATGCAATGAGAAATTTGTTAATCGATTTTTCGTGCCGGTATCTTATTTAGGCGAGTCATCTGGATTCATTTGAAAACGATGTGGGAATTCTAAGAGATTGAAAGGAAGAGATTGGGATATAAAACATAGGTTCACTATTTAAACTATAAGTCGGTAGAATCCATCGGATTGTAAGATGCGTTGGCAAATAGGAAGTATTTATCTAGTTGAACGCTGGGTTTAATTACCAACGAATTAGCTGAGATTAAGTTGCTAAGTTACCCAGCAATCCCGGAGAGAATCTTAAGACTATATACTTATTACTACAGTTATAATAACCGTACTATAAAAACAAAAACGTTACTTACATTGAAATTTACTGAAGGAGAGTCTCAAGAATAGTTTTGCTACTAATCCAGACAATGAAAAGAGATTTACTGAATGCAAGTGGCTATGCATAGCTGAAGCCAGCGTTTATACTGATGTTTGCTCAAGCAAATACTAAGATTTAATTCTAAAATTATATAGGGAAGTTGTATCAGCTCCATGTATATGACAAGTCCAAATATTCAGGATACATCGAGATTCGAGCCGAAAGTTATACAGAAGGCAGAGAAAGAGGCATAAAAGTTTTCGACTTTTGCATGTCAGGTTCATGTTTCTTTAAATGAAAAGCCGACCATTATTGTTTAGTTACAAGGGAAGCGAATTACCTGTTAATTCTCGCACAATCAAGTATAAATTAGTCCTAAGGCGTAGAACATGTTACTCCACATTTATGTTCCAAAATGTTATGTCTAATTGGTACATGCTTTTTGAAGAAAATTCACATTAACAAGGGAATACACAATTTCATAGTAGCCTCATCTAAGATTATGCATCAATTTCAAACAAGAGCAAACTTCCAAAATGAGGTAGCACTAATATCATTCTCTGGTATTTTTTTAATTTTTTTTTTAATTCTTTGGTATGTTGTTTCTTTTAATTTGGTTAAAAACTTAAACTTCTAGCCATGGTTTCATCTATTTTAATGAAGGATGAGTGAAAATATCGTTAAGGATAATAAATTGCTCTAAATTTTTAAATTTGTTTGCAGATTCAATTTAATAAAACAATGTAAAATATGAAGAAATTAATTATACTAACTTAGTATAACACATTTTTGCTGTATAATTTTTGTTTATCTTTATATTATATACAAATTGCAACCTTCAGAGAGTATAAATTCTGGAGTATTTATCATGATCCGTCATGACGCATCAGAAGGCTGCTTGCAAGTGCCTCGAAATGGAAGCATTACTTCCCTCCAAATTTCAGCATATCATTTGCACAATTGTTTCAAAAATTGACATGCCGATTTCTGAAGTGACAAACTACTTGGACTGCTATGCAAGCGTTAGACTGTCCTAATAGAAATAAACTTTCAATTAGACCTTCAGGGAAATTGGAGAGGTTGAGATGAAGTTTCTAGGAAATTGGGTCTAGTATCCGCATGTTGGTCATTCAGCCAAGGCAGACGACTTTCCAAAACACCAATGATCTGTATACATATCAAATTACCTTCAATCAATGAGAATTCATCGGAAGTATGCAGAATCCTGAGGCTTTAGTTCATCACTCTTTAAAGATGTAATCATCTTTAAAATCATAAAATGATTGCATCTTGAATTACTATCAAAATGTATTAGAAATTGAGGAACAGTTTAGCAACTGCCTTTGTCTCTTTTGCAGGATGTACACAAATGCGGTATATTGCATTCTCTAAGGTCCCATCCTCCAATTTTCTGCCTATTACTCCATATTCTGTTTGTTTCCTCATTTGATTCAAGTATCGTCATTCCGTTCTAGGTGATCCCAATTAAGCTACAAGTCGTACCTTAAAGATGATTTACAATACCGCAAGCTCTTTCAAACTAGTGGAACGTTCTTAGACTTCTTGGAAGGGATTTGCAATTACCTGTAAGCTATAGGTACATAATATATATTCAATTGTACCCTATTCATGCTGAAATACTGGAGTTGTTTTCGATAGGAGGATTTGGCTATTTCGTTCCAAAGTAACATTCATTGAAGCTGATCCAAACAACAATAATCTGGATCTATAACGTATTAAAGTATAACTTCTTCATTAATATTATTCAAAGAGAGTTCTTATCAAGATAGTTTTTAAATACCAAAAAAGTACCTTTTTTCCCTTTGTTTTTATTTTACATTATCTACTCTAGTACGTAGAGCATTTCATCCAACACGAATACAGGATGATTTTCACTTAAATGACCTCAACCCAAACTACCCTTTACATGGAACATTTTTTGTCAATTTTTATTTTCTCATAAACACCTCTAACAATTTTGATTACATCATATATTTAAGATATTTACAAATAAAATGTATATCTTGAGCTTTCTGGAAATAGTCTGTGAGGTAATCTTTATTCCAAAGGAATTTTGTGTCATTGTGCTAATTGGAATACAATACGACATAGAAAAAAACGTACTACATAAAAAACTACAGATCTATTATTTTAAACAAAATATTTCAAGTAACTATTTTGTGGTACCGCATTAATAGACGGTCCATTAATTGACCTAACAGTGGTCGAAACTATGAAGCTCGGGACTTAAAGACTTGCAGCATTGTAAGTCGCCATTGGGTTATGTCATCTCATTACATCTACTTGTGGGAAAAATGAGAATCAGTTGGGAAATTTAATGTCGTACCGGCATGTTGCCGTAGTATATCAGTGGTTAGAGCTACCGGACGGAAACCGGGAGATCCGTAGTTCAAAACCTGGCGATGGCGCTGAATTCTATCACATCGTTTTTATACTGTTAATAAAAAGGAGGTACACAAAATTTATTTTGTTTATACGGAAACGTCCATCGTATGAAAAAATTTGAAAATGAGAATGTGCCGGCAAATGAAAATCCTAGAAAAGAGAGTTTAAAAATGACAACATTAAAATAACACTGTTTCTAACTTTATGCTGATTAAAAAAAGCATTGAGTGCCTATACAGACCCTCCTTGTGTTTTTATGGTCCTCTACGACTAATTTAGCATATAAAGATTTGAGGCCATCTCTTAAATGATTTATTCACTTTTATATTGGCAAAACCCATTGGTTTTACTATAGTTTTATATGAAGCCAGCTTACAGGCTAACATTAAACCATTATATAACATATTTTAACGGTTTATACAGCTATGAAACTATATGGAACTAAAGTATAACTTTAGCAGTGTTTAATAACACTACAATCCTATTTATAAATTCTAACAATTTTTAGATTTTTTCACAGAATGGTATCCTTAAGCTCATTCCTATGAGAAATATTTATTTTAAATACAAATATAAATTGACTTTGAGGGTCTGCTAACTGAAATAAAAACCCTAATGTGATACATTCACATGACGTTCTCTACCCTCCATCATTATTAGCGGGCATACAAATTAGTCTTACTAAAGCTTGTTTTTCTATCTACTACATTTTAATCCAAATAAACGTTTGCAGAAATGCTACATTGCACATTTCGTTATAGATACAAAGGGAATAGCGATAGTCAAATGTTTAAGAACTGGACGCTATGCGCTGGCCTTGAAATTCCATAGCGTTCCAATGGAATCGCGAGAAACAACTGAGAGTTTATAGCACTTTATAAGAATTGCTAATTATTATTGAAAACTTCGAACCATTAATAACGGATATCTCGGAAGTGGCTGATGCCACAAAAAAGTTATTTGAAATAAATTGTTTGTTTTAAAGGGATCTTACATTTTTGTGCGGTACGTTTTCATATCGCTTAAGGTTTACTAGTTATACAAGGGTATACAAAATTCCTTTCGAATGAAGAGGACTTCAAAAACTATTCCAGAAAATTCAAGGTATACGTTTCATTTTTCATGTAAATATTTTAATATATGGTATTTTAATTAAAATATTTAGACATTTTTATAAAATTAAGAACTTCCAAAACTGTTCCATTTAAAGGGTAGTTTGGAGTACGGGTGTTTCTTAAAAATCTTTGTGTCTTTGGAGGATACTGAACTTAAATACCAAGTTTGGTGTTTATCTGAGTTTTCGTTTTTGAGTTATGCCCTTCATAGTCATACACACAGTCTTTTCGTTTTTGGCTTTCTCTACTATCTATAGCTTACTAGTGGCGATATAAATTACTCTTATTAAAGTTTGTTTTCTGTCTACATCACTTTATTCCAAATTAATCTTTGTAGAAATAGTTACATTACACATTTCGTTATAGATACAAAGGGAAGAGCGATAGTCAAATGTTTAAGAAATAGTCCCGGGCTTAAAATTCACTACTCTTTCCATGAAATCAAAGGAATCAACTGTTGACAGGACTTTAAAAGAAGTGTTGAATAATTCGAACCATTAATAATGGATATCTTGGAAATGCTTGATGTCAAAAAAGTGTATTTTAAATACATTGTGTGGTTTAAAAAGCTCTACATTTTTTGTGCAATGCATTGCTTAACGTTTACCAGTTATACAAGATTATACAATATTCCTTCCGAATGAAGAGGACTTCACATACTATTCCCCGAAATTCAAGATATACAATTATTTGTCATGTAAATATTTTTAATATATGGCACTTTAATAAAAGTCGTTAGGAACCATTTGTTTAGAAAATCAAACATTTCGAAAAATCTGTCATATAAAGGATAGTTTGCGGTGGGAGGATTTTCTTGAAAATCTTCATATCGCATCCTTGGAAGATACTGAACTTAAATACTAAGTTTGGTACTTATCCGAGTTTACGTTTTTTAATTATGTTGTTCGAACACACACACACACACACACACACACACGCACACGCACGCATGCACACACACACACAGAGACAGACAGACGCACACACATACGCACACGGATCTTTTTTAAAATCCTTTTTTTTATTCAAGGGATCTCAAAATATGTATTTTCAATGAAATCACGGTATCGAATTTTTGAGAGGATACAATACAGTCTCTACCTACTATGTACGTGGTAGAGAAAGTAAAAACAAAACCTAGGATAGCGTCATTAATTGCAAAAACCGCCGAAAACAACTTAGATTGTTTCTACAAAAGTAAACAGTTAACAGAAAAACATACAACTGGCAAATAATTTAATCATGCAAGTAACTATAAAAAAATTCTGATGTGTTACACTCGCATGACTTTCTCTACTCCTGTACAAACTATATTTACAAACGCTTATGCTCATTATGCTTCATGTTAATGAGACATCGAGATGTTAATCTTATTGCTAAGGGGAATTGCTAGCCTTTAAGCGATAGTCAAATGTTTTAAGAGCTGGTTGCTATGTGGATTATTCCATTCTCTTTGCATTACCAGGACAAAAAAAATGAATAACGAATTCCCATTTGAGAAAAAGTATAAGTATTGGAAAATTTAAGGGAATAAAAAGCAATATCTCGAAAATGGTTCACTCAACAACAAAAATTTATATGACATACATTGTGTATTTTAATGCTATCTACATTGTTTGTGTAGTAACATTTTGTCTATCTCTTATGGTTTACCAGTTATGCAAAAGTCGTTCACAATTAAGAATACTTTTGGAGACATTCCCAGAAAATTCAAGATATACATTTCATTTGTCATGAAAATATCTTAAACATATGATATTTGAATCAAAATCGTTATAGCCGTTTTTGAGAAAATTAAAATTTTCGACAAATGTTCCATGTAAAGGGTAATCTGGGGTGGGGGGATTTTCTTGAAAACTTTCGTGTCGCATCTCTGTAAGATACTGAACCTAAATACCAAGTTTGGTGTTTATCCGACTGTTCGTTTCTGAGTTATTGCTGTTCACAGACGCACACACGGACATGTTTCCAAAAATGCTTTTTTTTTTTATTCAGAAGGCTTCAAAACATGTATTTCCGGTGAAATCTCGGTATCTAATTTTTGGGCGGAATGCAATACTTCCCCTACTTACTATACGTAGTAGAGAAAGTAAAAACGAGAACAACCTTTTAACAAAGACATGGGATACATGTATAATAAGTATCGAAATTTATTAACGAAAATTATAGCGATCATGAAAACTGAACACTGTTCGGATATATTATAAAGTATCCGAAATTATCCTAAAAAGTTCTGGCAAACTGTTATGAGGTCCTGTAGGCTAAAATGCATGGTTACGTAGCTATAAATACTAAGATTTTTAAGATAATATAATGAAACTTGGCATCGGTATTTAGAATACACTTGTTCACTAATGCTGAAGTTTGAGACATTTTCCTGGAAGATTTAGATCATTGATAAACAAATTTAAAACCCAAAATTTGCTTATAGTACGTTTTTTCTAAGTATTGAACCAATCAGTTGTAATAAACCTTTGTGCCCAAGATCCTTATGCAGTGATAAATTTTTTGCAGCAACATTTTTATCACGTGCTAGTTCTTTGAATAAAAAATTTTAAGTTTTCTTTTCAAAAAAACTCCTTAAATTCATTGGTATGCATAATCATAAATACTATTATTTTCAAAATATAAAAAAACTGCTGTATAAAAGTTTTTATTGTACACTTTTAGAGGATGCTACCAAATTTCGCTGTTCTGGTTTAAGTGGTCTCAAAGAAAACTTACACTAATTGCGGAAAAATGTAATTTTCTAGAAAACGGTTTCAATTGGCTTTCACTAACAGAAAGTAAATAGCGCAACACAAAATAGTGCCTATAACCTTACACTGCAAATACATATATGTATCAAGAAATGTCACACAGTCCATTGTGTGACGTTCAAGATAGCAGGTTCAATTATTGTTTTTATTATGTTTCAACGGATTTATTCTAAGAAATAAGTGGTAGAGTTACAGCTTTAGCTGTATTCTGGAATTTCAACAGTCTGAAAACTGCAAGTCACTTGGTACGAATCGAACTGCTCTCTGGCGTTAAACAAAGGTATCCAAACAAAATAACCTTGCAATATATGCTCAAATGTCTAATCTATCAAGTAAAAATATTTAAAAAAAATCTGTGTTTTGACAAAATTTGCCTACATCTCTCCTTAAAGAAGCACAGACGTAGAGTATAACAGGAATTTATGCATTAGTGAAATATGTAACAATGAGGTGTATGATTATGAAAGGTAAGAAATAAATTAGCATTTTACTTTTGGTCATAACATTGCCTTTAACATATCCAAGGCGTCATAACTGTATGTTATAAGGTTTCATTTGCCTTCCTCTAAGTTTTTCTGTGCTAATAAGGCTGATGAATTAATAAAAAAAATCTGATGTGTTACACTCACATGACTTTCTCTACTCTTGTACAAGCTATTTTTACAAACGCCTATTCTCCACATGCTTCATGTTAATCGAGATATCGAGATGTCAATCTTATTGGTAATTTTCTTGTAGATGCAAGGGGATTATGGTAGCTTTTAAGCAATAGTCAAATATTTTAACGCTGGTTGCTATGTGGCGCATTCCATTCTCTTTGCATGTCCAGGACATAAGAAAAATCTGATGTGTTACACTCACATGACTTTCTCTACTCTTGTACAATCTAATTTTACAAACGCTTATTCTCCATATGCTTCATGTTAATCGAGATATCGAGATGTCAATCTTATTCGTAATATTCATGTAGATGCAAGGGGAATATGGTAGCTTTTAAGCGATAGTCAATTATTTTAACGCTGGTTGCTATGTGTCACATTCCATTCTCTTTGCATGTCCAGGACATAAAAAAATGAATAACGAATTTGAGAAAAAGTATAAGTATTGGAAAATTTAAGGAAACAACAAGCAATATCTCGCAAACGGTTCACTAAACAAAAGAAATGCATATGACATAAGTTGTGTATTTTAACGCGATCTACATTTTTTGTGTAGTAACATTTTGTCTATCTCTTATGGTTTACCAGTTATGCAAAAGTCGTTCACAATGAAGAATACTTTTGGAGACATTCCCGAAAATTCGAGATATACATTTCATTTCTCATGACATTATCTTAAACATATGATATTTTCATCAAAATCGTTAGAGCCATTTTTGAGAAAATTAAAATTTTCGAAAAATGTTCCATGTAAAGGGTAGTCTGGGATGGGGGGATTTTCTTGAAAACCTTCGTGTTGCATCTCTGGAAGATACTTATTTCCGGTGAAATCTCGGTATCGAATTTTTGGGTGGAACACAATACTTCCCCTACTTACTATACGTAGTAGAGAAAGTAATTAGTAAAACCATAAAAAATAAAACATTATCGCATTCTGTTTTCATTAATGTTGTACTGAAAACAGATTTAAAAATGTGCAATGCAGACCGACACAGTCTTACTATTTGGAGGGAAACCTTGTGATGACGCGCATACAAACACAGGGAGCTGAATGAAAGGAATTAATAGATGACTTGCCTCAAATGTTCTTTTGCTAAATATCAGGAAAATAACAGCTTATTTTTCATTTTAGTTTCAAACACCTTGATTCGTCATTTCACATTAAAATACATGATTGCGTCTTAAGAACAGAAACTGTTCCGTTTTAAATTAGTCACCTCAAAACATTTAGGAATTATAAAAGACAGCACCCATGATGAGATAAATACAATTTAACATGCATATATGAGAGACTTCTTTAAATAAGGAATTTTTGCAATATAGCAGAACATAATTAACTACTGAGTTTATACATCTGGTATATTAATCTTCTTTACGGTATTGTAGGACGGGGTAGTTCATTTACCATTACTATTATGACTTTAATGTTATTACAAATAAAGTTATGTCTGCCTCTGTGGTCTGTTGGTTAGCATACTAGATTCCAAATCCAAGCCCTTAATTTGATTCCCGCCTGCAGAGTGGCAATTTTTCTATAGCAGGATTATTGCCCATCCTAGAAGTATGAGTAAGAGTGTAAATGTACGTGCGAATTTAATGTTTATAAAGAAAACCCAACGTAAACAACTTTAAAAGAATTGCTATTTATTAATTATTGTTGAACACTTCGAACCAGTAATAACGGATATCTCGGAAGTGACTGATGCCACAAAAAAGTTATTTGAAATAAATTGTGTATTTTAAAGAGATCTACATTTTTTTGTGCAGTACGTTTTCGTATCGCTTAAGGTTTACTAGTTATACAAGAGTATACAGAATTCTTTCCGAATGAAGAGGACTTCAAAAACAATAAAACGCACTTTATCAGGAACTACCAGGAAGAATAGAAGCTGAAATATCATAAAGTACTGGCTATGCTTGTATTGATAGATGGATTAGAAAATTGGGCTTCGAAAAGATCTAATAGGAGACATATTGAGACAGCAGAAAGAAGATTTTTGGTAAGTGTAGTTGGCTATACCAGACGAGATGAAATAAGGAAAACTGCCACCAGAAGTTAATGAGAGAGTTTTAGTCTAAACGAAAAGATACAACAGAAACAAAAACAATCGCATGATCACATCCTCTGGGTGGATGATTGAAGGCTGACAAACCTGATATGAACCTGTGATCGGAACGGATATATTACTTGAGATTGTAGCTGATGGTAATGACAAGCAGTATTAATTCAAATATGAAGAAACTATTGATTATCAAAATAACTTCCCTTGTCTGAATTCAACGTACTCAAAATTCATCAAACTTACAATAATGTTCTATAAAATTCGTCATTTTCACGTTATGTTAAATTCATCATGAAAAACAAGAGGAAACAAGGCCTACACCAGAACAACTCTGAATGGAGAACTAGAGAGAACAACAGAAATATAAAAGAAGACAAAACTGGACAGGCCGTCTTTTAGAAAACACTACCACCGACACAGGAAATGAGGACCAGTACGAGCAACAGGAGGAATGGAAGGTCTATACAGGAAGACGACAAAGGCGAAGAGACAACACTAAAGTAAGAGGAACAGGAAATGATGTCGAGTTTCAGGCGGGAGTGCGCCACGCATGGCTATATCCAAGCAAAATGCCACAAAGAAACAACAAAAGAGAAGGTGGAAGAGTACTGGAAGAAAAAAAGTAATTTCAACAGTAGAATGGAACAATCACAATCCAAATGATACTACAGTGCTTCAAAATTGGCATGCCACTACACCAACTAGAAAAAGTGGCCAAATCTGCAGTAATGATGAGGTAATATGACTTTCGCAAGTTCTCAAGGGAGGATACTAGCTTCTAATGTGCTCAATGAAGACATCGTAAAGTTATTTGTATCGAGCTTTGAAGGATTGAAGGCAATAAATAAGAAAACAAGAATCGACTACATAAAAGAAGATTTAATAGTGTTAACGGAGACCACCCTGGCAGAGCCACTGTGAAAAAGATACTATTTCTCATATAAACCTCTAGCAACACAAGGCCAAGCCGACAAAGCAAGCGGAGAAATATAACGATATACATCAAGTCAAACTTAGCACCAGCGAAAATAATCCATAGGACCGTCAATCATTAATGGTCATATAACCACCATCCTTGCAGTGTATTTATAACAAGAACCTTACCAGAGATCAACAGCATTAATGAAGCCTTGCGGAAAGAGATATAGGCAATCCAATAATTATTGCAAAATACAATTCTGCAGAATTGTAGAAGGCAACCAGCAAGACTTGGAGTAAGAGGCTTCAAAGTGATCAACAACTCTAGCTATCCTACTTACACTGCACAAAATGATACCTCCACAATAGATCCCGCTCTAATGAATAACAAAACAAAAACAATCAAACAGAAAGTAGAAACTACTAAAGTATCTTCCAGTAAAGAGACATTTAAGCTACAAGGGAAAGTTATAAAACAAGAGGAAGAGGAGAAAACTTTGACAACTAGAACGACAGATGAGACAGGGAACAACATAACATCAAGGAATGCGACCTGCTGATATTTGAAGGACACATAAACAAAGCCGAAAACACAATTGAAGACCTGATACACAAAGCAGTCATAAAGCCAAAAGTCAGAGAAGAGCCAAGGTGTAGTTCGATATGGATTGCTATAAGAAAAAGGAAAGAGGTAATCAGAGATTTACTTGTAGCAAGAAGCACAAGCAAGTCAGAAGAGAGAGTAAAATACAATACGAGAAAAAAGTTCAAAAACTTACAGGAGGCAAGAAGAGAATCTACATAGAAACAGAAGCACAGAAAAACCCATTTCACGCATGCCGACCAAGGCAGCCAACATTGAAACAAGAAATTCAAATCAAAACCTGGACAAAACACTTTACCAAGATGTTGCAATACAAAGATACCAGACGAGAGAAGACAAACCCTACAGGAGGAGCAAAAATCACCACCTCAGAGTTAGATGATGCTACAGCGAAGTCAAAAAATAACAAAGCAGCAGATAAGACCAAGTCATTTATGAACAACATCTGAAAACCCCCCAAACATGACTATTGCAGACATGGATCCCACTCTTCAGCGCTCGCATCAAACTACAAAGAATAGCAGAGACCTGAAGAGCTCCACGTTGAAAGTCGAAGGAGACGCTACCAAAACGGACTCATTCAGTGGTATAGCCTTAAAAAGCTCAACCCTTAAACTATTTACATCCATCCTAACAAAGAAACTATTAGAGATAGTAGACCACATACTACCCGAGGAACAATCCGGTTTTCGCAAGAGCAGATGCACATAGCACACAGTAAAGAATCTAATGGACGATATCATGGAAGCAAAAAGAGATAAAAGAGAGAAATTATTCGCAGCGTTTGGAGATATAGCAAGACATTTCACCTACTGGACAGAAGCATCATTGTAGGAAAACTAAAGGGACTTACTGGACAAGATCACTCAAACCCTTAATAATTCAGAACATCCTAGCAAGCAGCTATATCTGCGTGAACGATAACGTAACAACATCAGAAGCCATGGCCCCTAAGTCCCCTCCTATTCATCATTGCAACATGGGACGAATAAAACAGGTAAAAGGAATAATGAAAACGCAAATATCTATTCATATGCAGATGATATGGTAGTCACAACCAAACACCGAGATCACCTACAAGAAACATTGGACCACCTCGCAATATGGGCAAACTCAAATATGCTGTCCATCTATAAGACCAAAACCAAAACTATGATATTCAGAAATGGAGGAAGGCTGAAGAACCAGGCAGAGATATTTTCTGCTCGGAAGAACGCCTAGAGATACAATCAACATATAAATCATTAGGAATAACATTGCAATCCCAGGAGTAACCTTCACAGTTCATATAAAAAGGACGTACACAGGCGCTACTAACCATGAACGACATAAAGAACTATCGTGACTATCTCTAGAAATAGCCATGAAGCTCCTCAAACTAAAAATCATTACAGCATTACAAAAGGTCTAGCACTAATATGGGATCATCTAACCAAACGAAACTTGGAAAGCATCGAAAAAATGAAAGCAGTATTCCTAAAGAAAGCTTTGTACGAGGGGCATTATTTATACTTTGAGCCTTGGGAACCCTGAAAGTTGATGGTGCCATCTGACGTTTCCAATGGAAAGTTTGACATCTTTTACCATAATCTACTTAAAAAAGTTTGTCAATAGAGCGTCATTTATTTTGTTTACACTAATTTGAAAATTGTGTGTCAACAAAAACATGGAATTAAATCGTTGGAATTGTTCTTGCAATGATTTATTACGACTTTCGACGTAGATTATCAAGACGAGTACATCGATCAATTAGTTTCCACATTTGGCGATGAGACTCCATCCTTTGGCACTGTGAAACGCTTGTATAACGAATTTAATCGTGGCCGCCGTTCGCTCAATGATGAAGTTCGTGAAGGTCCAAAATCAGTTGTTGTGCCAGAAAACATTGATGTTATGCAAAAATTAATAATAAAATATCCTCATGCGACATATTGTGAGATTGAGGCAACCCTAGGCATTAGTTCCACCAGCATATATAAAAGACTGCATGATTATTTAGCTGTGAAAAAGGTTTGCTCTCGTCGGATCCCACATAATTTGACGCAATCTCAAAAAGATGCTCGTGTCGATTGGTGTACAAAAATGCTGAAGAAATACAATGGCGGTGCCTCAAAAGACGTATATAAGGTTGTAACAGGTGACAAATCATGGATCTATGCGTATGAGCCGGAACGTAAACAGCAGGCGACGGTATGGGTGTTTCAAGATGAAACAAATCCAACAAAAGTTGTTCCCACTCGCACTTCGAAGCAAATGGTCGCCTGCTTTTTCAGCAAAACTGACCATGTGGTAACAGTGCCTTTAGAGGAACGTAAAACAGTCAATGCCGAATGGTACACAAACATTTGTTTTCCGGAAGTCTTCGGTGAAGTAAAGAAAACCAACAAAAAACCGTAGGATCGTTCATCAAGACAATGCGAGCTCACCACATCTTGTCCAACAACAGGGTATTTGAAGGCTCAAATAATCGAATTGATGGGTCATCCGCCATACAGTCCTGATTTGGCTCGCAATGACTTATTTTTCTTCCCGAAGATAAAGAATAACTTGCGTGGAAAACGATTTTCGTTGGCAGAAGAAGCCGTTGATGCCTTCAAAAACCATGTTTTGGAGGTGTCTCAAGAAGACTGGAATAAACGCTTTCACAAATGGTTCAAACGGCTGCTAAAGTGTATTGATAATAAAGGAGAATATTTTGAAAAACAATAAAGCAGTTTTCAATCAAAAATTACTTTGTTTTAATTATTAGGCTCAAAATATAAATAGTACCCCTCGTATGTCTCAAGAATGTCTCCTTCCAGATACGTTTATGAAATGGCAAGGGAGACTTTCTTCCTAGAAGACCTAGAATATGATCAACTACCAGCTACAACAGCATGAATGAAGCGATTCAATGAAGAAGAGAAAAGGCGGTCGAAATCCGGATGGACTTCTATGGAACAGACGCTTTCATATATAGAGACTGCACGGTAGTAAACTATGAGTTACGGTATGTAGTGACCAGACTCTGTATACATGGGTTTCACCATAGGATATGCACTCTCAAATATTTGTCAACCTACACGTGTGTGTGTGTGTGTGTGTGTGTGTGTGTGTGTGTGAACTGTGTGGCAGAGATTGTGGAAGATATCACATCCAATGATGCAAAGAAAGGACTGAGACCGTAATTTGCCACCACAAATAATGTATATTATGCATTATACTATGAGGATCATTTATACATGCATACATATGTAATAAGTTATTATTAAAGAAACAGCAATATTATTTTTTCTCCTTTTAAATATCAACCATGTTAAAATGTTCCTGGTTTTCCAAGTTAAGATGTCTTAAAAACGTATCTTGGGACCATAGAAGTGAAACTTTTCAGTAACTAGCTTGCACGTCTTTTGCATTTAAGCGAGGGTTATGAGGTTTTACCGGAGGGAAATACCTCGCCATTGCGTCCAACTAGATCTTTTGTAGCTACACCCCCCAGAAGGCAGAGATGCAATGAAAGAGCCGCAGGAGGTCGCAGGTCTGTAGGCATACGGGATTGCATAGACGCACGGAAGTCCCTATCATTTCCAGTTCGAAACACCCGTTGTTGGTCAGCAGACGCGAAGAGTCCAACGAGAGGACAACGAAGTGACCCTGGCAGGAAGTGAGTCTTTTGGTGGTGAGAAAATATATTTCCAAAGCGCAGCGACCACGTACTCTGGCCACCATTAGACACGCTACGGAACCTGAATACACTGCCTGAAAGATGAAATGAGAAGAAATGAGGAAAAGGAGAAACCATGGTAGAATACATCACCCCAGCATTCGCCTAAGCGAGCAGAGGAAAACCACGAAAAAAACCCACGGTCAGAGTGGGCAGCCACCGGGAATCGAACCCGGGACATCCAGAATGCGGGTGACAGACGTTGCCCCCTGAGCCATCCCCTCGGTTAAGCTAGGGGTAAAAGTCTTTTCTTCTATTGCTAAGGTTAGAGAAGATAGAGGCGACAGAGAAGGCGAAATATCGAGAGAAACAGGGAAGGTTCCAGGTTACGTATAGTCATGTGTTTGAGCCCTGAAGTCAATAGAAAGGGAGTAAAATGATGCATTGAAGACTAGCGCTAACAACGGCGCGAAATAGTGACCAATAGGAAATTAGTTTAGTTATGTTCCAAGCGTGGGATAGTTGTATAGATACAGGGAGAAATATTCATCGACACGCCAGTCTCGGTATGTAAACCATGTCGAATCCACGCCTGTAAGTGAGAAATTTCGCTCATTTATTCCGCGAACAATCAAATATCCGATGCAAATATCCCGGCGAGATTAGTGTTAATTCCGCGAAGGTGTTGATATAGATCAAACCTCGTATTCAAATATAAAAATGTACGTACACCTCAAAGTTACGCAAGAATTAATGATCGTGGGAGTCAGTGGTGCGATATAAAGTTCACCACGCCAGGAATATTCTAACAGTGGCAATATATTGTGTGAAAGTGTAAGAAGTGGTATACTGTGTTAACAAGAGTTCAATTGTAGTTTAAATTAAAAATTTATTATTATTTGTGTTATCACTTATCCAGTGCTCCAGTAACCTGTCCATGATTCTAGATTCACGTTACTGTTAGCTTACCTCTAGGAAAATACATCCTTGCCTCTACCCTGAGAAAAAACTTAGCCCAGGCAAACCTTTAATTCACCATAAATAAACAATTCGACGGCGATTGGCTGCAAAAGCAGAAGCCGCATCACAACCGGAGGAACTTTTTCGAGGCCGAACTGGAGACTCCGACGTACCGAGCTAGCCCATTCCTTCTACGCAGCCTACTCCAAACGTAACAATAGGGTCTCCGCCTCAGGACTAAATCTCTGATAGCCTTCAGTAAAGCTATAAGTGCAGTATGAGCGGAAATATCGAGGCCCTAGTACCGCAACTATATGCAAACTGTGCATTATTATTATTATTATTATTATTATTATTATTATTATTATTATTATTATTATTATTATTATTATTATTATTATTATTATTAAATTCATCATGCACATTTCGGGTTAGACAGTACTTGTCTCTTTCGCAACCAAGCAATTCACAACTGATCCTTCCATCTCTTCCTAGGACATCAAATGTTCCCTCTCTCTTGGATTTTATATTCATAAATTCCTTTTGGAATGCGAACATTCTCCGTTCGTATTACTTGCTCATACCACTTATTTCTATACAGGATGTAACAAAAATGTACGGTACAAATTGCCGGACAAATTCCTCACACGTAGACAAAGAAATTAGGTTATATGAACACGGGTCTGGAAACGCTTTGTTACCATGTTACAACTCATTTTCTCCAACTCATTAATCATGGCAAACACACACGAACAGAACGTCCAGCATACCACATGCAACTCTTTCTCACAGGAGATGTTCAATATGTCCTCCGTGAGCCTTGATACATGCATCAACCTGCCGTCATAGTGAATCCTGGATGTGCTGATGTATCCCTGGAGTATTGCGTATAGTTTCGCAGCCTTCCATAATACGGGCACGGAGACTCTGATCACCTGGTACTGGTGTTCGATACACAAGACCTTTTAAATGCCCCCACAAATGAAAGTCGAGTGGGTTTAGGTCCGGGGGGCGTGGAGGCAAGGCAATTGGTCCACCGCTAGCTATACATCTGTAACCAAATCTGTTATTTAGAAGCCGTGCATCGTGCATGAAGTACACGTTTTGTCGCACAGCTAAAGGCACATCTGCCAACAGATCAGGTAAAACATTCTCTACGAAATTATGGCAACTTAGTCCGTTGAGCCTGGGTGGAAAAACGTGAGGCCCTATCAAACAGTCACCAACAATGCCGGCCCAAACATTGACAGAAAATCTGTGTTGATGACTTGCTTCAAAGTTGCGTGATGATTGACGTCAGCCCATACATGCCGATTGTAATAATTTACAATCTGATCTCGTTGAAACGATGCCTCATCTATGAACAGCACTGTTGCACTAAAATTAGGGTTGACACATTGTTACATAAACCATTCGCAGAAGCGTATCCGTGCAGGAAAACCAGCTGCTGATAGTGCCTGCACACGCTGTAAATGGTATGGATACAGCCGGACCTCGTGTAACACTCGCTAGACAGTCATGAGGTCAACATTCATTGTTGCAGCTACTTGTTTTGTACTGACACTAGGGTCGTCGTCAACTGTCTGAAGAATTGCAGCCTCCCGTTGCGTGTCCTCGTCCTTCTAGGCCTGCTCCGGTCACGAGTATCATGTTCCCTAAGATGACGATCAATAGCTTCAAACATTTTCCTGTCGGGGCACCTTCGTCCTGGAAATCTCTCCCGGTACAAAAGTTGAGCGCAATCGCCATTGCCGTCTGCTAATACATACATCAAATGGGCATCTGCCATCTCTGCATTTGTGTACACTGCCATTACACGTGCCAAGTCTGTGATCAACTCTACTAGTACGTAGTAACCCGTGTGCTTGCCAAGGTCGTACTGCTCACTGAACAGTTGATGTTACCTGTAAACAAGCAATGACATAAGTCGCATGTTAAGAGGAACATGTAAAACAAAACACTGCCGGTGCACTTACGATAATGACAACGTAACCAGACGTAACCAAGAGTGCATGTTCCCCATGATTCTAATGTTCTGTTCGTGTGTGTTTCCCATGATTAATGAGTTGGAGAAAATGAGTTGTAACATGTAACAAAGCGTTTCCAGAGCCATGTTCATATAACATAATTTGTTCGTCTACGTGTGAGGAATGTGTCCTGCAATTTGTGCCGTACATTTATGTTACATCTTGTATTCGTCTGTCTTCTCTATTACTCCCATATTACCAATTGCTCTCGAATTTTCTGGTTCCTTTTGTGATCCTGCTAATGGTCTTAGCAATCGTATCTCAGCTGCTTCAATTCCTCTTTTCATACTAGTTTTTAAAGTCCAAATTTCTGCACCATAATACAACACAAACACAGCCAAGAGTTTCTAAAATTTTAGGATCGTCTCTTTCCTTACTTTTTACTTTCTCTACTACGTATAGTAATTAGGGGAAGTATTGTATTCCACCCAAAAATTCGATACCGAGATTTCACCGGAAATACATGTTTTGAGACCCCCTGAATCCAAAAAAAGCATTTTTGGAAACATGTCCGTGTGTGTGTCTGTGTGTCTGTCTGTGTGTCTGTGAGCAGCATAACTCAGAAACGAACAGTCGGATAAACACCAAACTTGGTATTTAGGTTCAATATCTTCCAGGGATGCGACACGAAGGTTTTCAACAAAATCCCCTCACCCCAGGATACACTTTACATGGAAGATTTTTCGAAAATTTTAATTTTCTCAAAAATGGCTCTAACGATTTTGATTAAAATATCACAGGTTTAATATATTGTCATGACAAATAAAACGTATATCTTGAATTTTCGGGGAATGTCTCCAAAAGTGTTCTTCATTGTGAACGACATTTGCATAACCGGTAAACCATAAGAGATAGAGAAAATTTTACTACACAAAAAATATAGATCGCGTTAAAATACACAATTCATGTCATATACATTTTTTTGTTGAGTGAACCATTTTCGAGATATTGCTTGTTATTCTCTTATATTTTTCAATACTTATTTTCTTAAATGGGAATTCGTTATTCATTTTTTTGTCTTTGATATGCAAAGAGTATTAATCTGTGGCAAAGGGAGTGGTGCTGCACCTAGCAACCAGCTATTAAGAGATATGTATGTGCTTAAAGGCTACTGTATTTCCAAATTGCCCTTTAAATATATTATCCCCTTACATCTACAAGAAAGTTAGCAATAAGATAGAGTCTGCAAATGTTTATCTCGATTAACATGAAGTAGATGGAGAATAAGCGTTTGTAAAAATAGTTTGTACAAGAGTAGAGAAAGTCATGTGAGTGTAACACATCAGATTTTTACTTTCTCTACTACGTATAGTAAGTAGGGGAAGTATTGTATTCCACCCAAAATTTCGATACCGAGATTTCACTGGAAATACATGTTTTGAGACTCACTGAATCCAAAAAAAGCATTTTTGGAAACATGTCCGTGTGTGTGTCTGTCTGTCTGTCTGTGTGTCTGTGAACAGCATAACTCAAAAACGAACAGTCGGATAAACATCAAACTTGGTATTTAGGTTCAGTATCTTTCAGGGATGCGACACGAAGGTTTTCAAGAAAATCCCCCCACCCCAGACTACCCTTTACATGGAACATTTTTCGAAAATTTTAATTTTCTCAAAAACGGCTCTAACGATTTTGATTAAAATATAATATGTTTAAGATATTGTCATGACAAATAAAATGTATATCTCGAATTTTCTGGGAATGTCTCCAGAAGTATTCTTCGTTATGAACGACTTTTTGATAACTGGTAAACCATAAGAGATAGACAAAATTTTACTACACGAAAAATGTAGATCGCATTAAAATACACAATTTATGTCATATACATTTCTTTTGTTGAGTGAACCGTTTACGAGATATTGCTTGTTATTCCCTTAAATTTTCAAATACTTATACTTCTCAAATTCGTTATTCATTTTTTTATGTCCTGGACATGCAGAGAGAATGGAATGCGCCACATAGCAACCAGCGTTAAAATATTTGACTATCGCTTAAAACCTACCATATTCCCCTTGCATCTACAAGAAAATTATCAATAAGATTGACATCTCGATATCTCCATTAACATGAAGCTAATGGAGAATAAGCGTTTGTAAAAATAGTTTGTACAAGAGTAGAGAAAGTCATGTGAGTGTAACACATCAGATTTTTTAATATATTTCATTTTATTACACCAACCGTTTGTTGGAACTTACATAATTTTTTTTCCGGATCCTTAGCATAAAAGAGATGTCACAAACAAGAGAATTGAAGAGGTGAACTTGTTCTAAGATTTCTTTCCAAATTACAATTTTGACTCTAAGAGGCTATAATCCTTAGAGGGCGCGTCCCCAGGTGGCGGAAAGAGGAATGCCCACACCAGCTTATGCTGGCGGGAAGGTGGGAAATAAAATACCACCCGCGGGCCAACTAGTAATGCTGCCTTGCAGTAATGTGTTGGGACACCAAAATGCTAAGAGAAGGAAAACTCAAACAGAAAACCTTGGCATGTCGTTTGCCTTAAGATGATAATCCCATCAAACGGCCTACCCTAAAACAGACTGGTAATCTACCCAGGAGACGTTTTGAATACTCATCTTAATCAAACAAATAGCCGAATAGATTCTACTAAAATAAACTACAACAATCAGAATAAGTTCCTGGTTTATTGCCACAATTACAAAACTAAAAGGTCTTGCTTTGAATCCCTCAAACACAGTAGTAATCTTGGTCAAAGTCTATACGATGTAATGATATAACATTATTCAACTTGCAGCACTGCAGTGTTTTTAAATTAAAAACCGCAACTAAAGGATTATCAGGAAAGAATTTCCATAACGAAAATTACTGTTTCATGATATCAAGCAATTGCACTATATATGTATTGTTCGTTATCATTAGTATTATAGCATATTATCTTTATTCTCTAGTTTTTACTTTCTCTACCAAATACATAGTAGGTAGAGAAGATATTGCATTCCACCCAAAAATTTGATACATGTTTTGAGGCTCCCTAGACCAAAGAAGGCCTTTTTAGAAAAAGGCTCGTTTGTCTGTGTGTCTGTGAGTGTTTCTTTGTACAGCATAATCCAAAAACAAATAATCCGATAAATAGCGAACTTGGTATTCCAATTCAATATTTTTCTATTGAGTTTTCTGGAAAATTCTCCAAACCAACGACCCTTTACATGGAATATTTTCCGGTATTTTTTATTTTCTAAAAATGGCTCTTACTATGTTAATTAAAATACCATATATTAAAGATATTTACATGAGAAATAAAATATATATCTTGGACAGCCTATGAAATACTCTTCATCCCGAAAGAACTTTTTATAATTTGTATAAGTGATGAACGTTAAGTGATAAGACGAAAACGTACTACACAAAGAACATAGATCTCTTTAAAACACACGACGTATTTCAAATAACTTTTTATGTGGCGACAGCCATTTCCGAAATATCCGTTATGGTTTGTATTATCCAATACTTTGTCATTCTTTTAAAGTAATTTGGATTTTCAATTGTTTCTGGTGATGTCATGGAAAGAGTATAGAATTTTAAGGCCAGCTTCCGGTTCTAAAACATTTGACTATCACTATTGCCTTTGAATCTTAAGTATAACCAAATGCATAGTGCAGCTATTTCCGAAAGGGTTTTTCGTAGTGTCGGAGCGATACCACTATTTCTCGATAATCGATACTCGAATTATGTCCTACTTAGTAGTTTTCTGTGTATAAACGCATGTAACCTATTTTGTATTCCGAAATTGTTCCCGTTTTAAATTCTCCAATTCGCAACAACTGCTTTATCCTGATAATGCCACAGGTTATATATTCCCTATATAATAATATATATAGTAATAGTAATTATTAATTAATAATAATAGTAATAATAGTAATAATAATAATTTCTTTCTTGTTTTATCCAACTATATCTAACTAGCTTTGTTTTTGACGATTTTCTATTCATAGAAAAACAAATACTAGAAATTCTTCTTTATTCGCATTTCTTGAAAATATAAACAAATACATATATTTTACATGAAACTCAAAAAACTAAAAATAACAAATATTTCCATGCGCTGTATTATGAAGAGGATGTTTTGTTGTATTTTTATTATTTGCCCCACGCTTTGGGAGCCAAATTTGAACAAGATTTGTTGCTGCTACGTATGGAAAGTTAGTTTGTAGTTGATAGTATTCAAGGAGTTGTATTGTAGTTCAACTGTTGGGGAGCCGAACACTTGAAGTAGTTGCAACCGCACGTATGGTAAAAAGTTTCCGGTAGCCTTCGCCTCAAATATAAAAATATAAGCTTTATAATTTGACTGTTTCTTTATATATTATATATTTATGTTTGCCTCGGCTGCGTCGGTATTAATTTTAGAGACATGAATTTCTTAACAGGGCGTGATGCGGCTGAAGAATGTAGGCTTACGCAGATTATAATTTTTTAATACACTCCTTTTTTTTATTAATTCTTGACACGATTTAAATAACACTTCACTGATATAGAGAGCTGCGAGATTCTTTTATTAATTACTTGCACTTTTTAACACGTAAACTATTTTCGTCTCACACGAATACGTATTAAATTTCTCGAGGACGCATCTCGCGTCTGATTAGTAACATTGTCTGCTACCAACGGTCCAGTTATGAGCACTGTCTACAAGCAACTGACTTCTAGATTTGTAAATTTTGATATATTTCAGTTTGTGATTCGCTATTCCTAATCCAATGGAATACTTTTATTTAACTAAAGCTTTTTCTGGTTGTTGATTGGCTATTTTTTAAACTGTCTCAAAAATTACATTATTGCTTCAAAGAATCATAAGTAGTATTGTTAAACTTTCAAATTCATTATTGACTCAAGGTTAGCTCATTGTTAGCAAATTTTAACCTATTATTCTCACAGGTCCTACATTACTAAATTACGTAATACATTCAGATAACATTATTACATGTATACAGTAATATAAACATATACAATGACTGTAATATACACTTTTTATATATTGTTACATACCATATTACTTTAAGGTGGGCTGTTATTGAATTTATATATTATATAATTAGACTGAAATCATTTAAGTGTTAAAAATACTGCCTCAATTATCTCACATCTTAATTCTAATTTGTTTCTGCTGGATTCACGGATTTTGGCTATCGGAGTAGGGAAATGTAATGGCTGAGAGTTACCAAGGCAGGCTATTGCAGAAAGGTGATTTAATGAGTCAGCTAAACAAGTTTCGTTCACAACTCAGTTAACGCTACATGCTACCCGAGTACCTCTACTCACTTAGACACAAGATTCTCTAGAATGTTGCACTCTTTCACCCACAGGAAACGCAGTCAAGGTCTATGAAGAACTGTAGTCCGATAACACTTTGGCACACATGCGAGGCAATAACGTGAAGTATCAACTCCTTTCATCTAGTTAAACGCAACAACTGTCAATAATGCAAAACTTAAACATTTAGAAGTATAGAAAAAATCTCATGTGTTACACTCACATGACTTTCTCTCCTCTTGTAAAACTATTTTTACAAACTGTTACTCTGCATCTATTTCATATTAATCGAGATAAACATTTGCAGAAACGATCTTTTGACATGCAAAGAGAATTACATTTTACACATAGCGACCAGTTCTAAAAATATTTGACTATCGCTTAAGGCCTACTATGTTCCACTTGTTTTGTACTTGCAAGGGCAATATAAGCACAGACATATCCGTTAATAGCACCATTCTCTTTGCCACAGATTAATACTCTTTGCATCTCCAAGACAAAAAATGAATATCGAATTCGCATTTGAGAAAATAAGTATTGAAAAATTTAAGCGAATAACAAGCAATATCTCGAAAATGGTTCTCTTAACAAAAAAAAATGTATGTGGCATAAATTGTGTATTTTAACGCGATCTACATTTTTTGTGTAGTAAAATTTTATCTATCTCTTATGGTTTACCAGTTCACAATGAAGAATACTTTTGGAGACATTCCCAGAAAATTCCAGATATACATTTTATTTGTCATGAAAATATCTTAAATATATGATATTTTAATCAAAATCGTAACAGCCATTTTTGAGAAAATTGAAATTTTCGAAAAATTTTCCATGTAAAGGGTAATCTGGAGTAGGGGTATTTTCTTGAAAACCTTCGTGTCGCATCTCTGGAAGATACTGAACCTAAATACCAAGTTTGGTGTTTATCCGACTGTTCGTTTCTGAGTTATGCTGTTTACAAACACAGACAGAGGGAGACACACACACACACACACACACACACATGTTTCCAAAAATGCTTTTTTTGGATTCAGGGGTCTCAAAACATGTATTTCCAGTGAAATTTTGGTATCGAATTTTTAGGTGGAATACAATACTTCCCCTGCTTACTATACGTAGTAGAGAAAGTAAAACAGTATCTCAAAGTATTGGACATAGATACCGCCGAGTAGAGTATCGAGATCTCATGCCTAGTTTTTCTCGATTAAAATTAAGTAGATAGGTAAATAAATTTTGTAAGAATAATTTGTATACCCACTAATAAGCGATAGTGTGTAGAGAAAGGCATGTGAATGTAACACATACAATTTTTTTAGCAGTGCTCAATGCGCGTTCTTGCTACGTACGACGGATACATGAAATGAAATTATAATAATCGGGAGAGAAAATTTGGGAAGAAAATATTCCAGGCCTAATAATCCTCTCTCCAGTATTAGCCAGTTATTACGGTTGAGGAAAATCTGAAGAAAAAAACTGCCAGAGGGGGCGGCGGTTCTGGCGGGATGTAAAATGCGGACCTCTTGTTCAGGAGGCCGTGCCTTGATGACCTCGACACCCACGTCGGTTCTTTAGTTCAATCAAGTTGTAATTACTAAGGAGTCGGTAGATTAACATTTGTTTGTATAACTTAAAACTATGTGTTATTGCTTTTACAGTCAATAATATTACTTTAGGTCAATACTGTTAATTATGCACTCTAGCTATTTGGGTGCTATATAGTCTATTTATGATAAATACTCCCTTCAGAGTATGAGCTTTTTCTCATCTAAAAATAACTATATTGTTTATGTTTTATGTAGTATTTCTTTAGCAAATAAATAAAATGACACATGGAAAATCTTAATCAAAGGCAATCTTCAAACATCGGAGTAGTAATATTACGGCCTAACCGAGTTCTAACATATGCTACGCAAGGGAGACGCGTCACTCATTGTCAACGTGTCAAGCTTCGAGTAAGAATTCAAAGTTAAACTGTGTTTAAACCATTGTCTGTATGAGTAAACAAAGCTGCTGTTTGAACTCACATGACTTTCTCTACTCTTGTACAAACTATTTTTACAAACGCTTATTCTCCATATGCTTTATGTTAATCGATATATAGAGATGTTAATCTTATTGCCAATTTTCTTGTAGATGCAAGGGGAATTGGTAGGCTATAAGCGATAGTCAAATATTTTAAGAGCTGGTTGCTATGTGGAATATTCCATTCTCTTTGAATTACCAGGACAAAAAAAAACGAATAACGAATTCCCATTTGAGAAAAAGTATAAGTATTGGAAAATTCAAACAAATAACAATAAATTCGTTCCTCACAAAAAAAAACATATGACATAGATTGTGTGTTTTAACGAGATCATTTTACAAACATTTTATCTATCTCTTAGCGGGTATGCAAAACATATATTTCATTTGTCATAAAAATATCTGAAACATTTTAATTTTTAATTATTTAATATTTTAATCAAAATCGGTAGAACCATTTTTGAGAAAATGAAAATGTTTGATAAATAATCCATGTAAAGGATAATCTGGGTTGGGGGATTTTCTTGAAAATCTTCGTGTCGCATCTTTGAAAAATACTGAACCTAAATACCAAGTTTGGTATTTATCCGACTTTACGTTTTTGAGGTATGTCGTTCACAGACACATACACACGCATTTACACACACGGACCTTTTTTCTAAAAATCTTTCTTTAGATTGAGGGGGCCTGATACATGTATTTCCGGTGAAATCTCGGTATCGAATTTTTGGGTGGAATGCAATACTTCCCCTACTTGCTATACGTAGTAGAGAAACACCTAAGCAGATCTTGCTCATGCACAGTTTACAGTAATCAGACATATATTCCGTTCAATTCACACGCTACGTTGCTCTAAATATTTGCTATTAACAATTTTTCCCGTTGAAGCGGAGGTTAGGTCATAAAATTGTGATTATCAGAAATTCCGAAACTAGGTACTGTGGCTATTCTAGATACCGAGATTAAAACTATTGGTGTTGGTTTGTCCTAAGAAATAGGTGCTCCAAAGATCGCCATCAGCGGGTTAGATTGCTGTTGGTGCCTACGCTAATTTGGATCCTTCTAAAGAACACATAATTATCTTCGCAATTAATCGCCATTTGAAGAAGGGTTTGATTTTGATTCATAATTAGAATTGAACAAAAGATCAATTAAACGAGCGGGATGGCTCAGGCGGCAACATCTGTGGCCTGCATTCTGTAGGTCCCGGTATAGATCTCCGGCGACCACCAACCTTGGTCCGGAGTTTTCGGGGTTTACCCGGATCGTCAGGCGAGTGCTGAAATGATCAGCCCCCGAATTTCCTGTCCCTGCATTTCGTTCCATTCTTCGTTTCAATTCATTGTCAAACCAGTTGGTCTCTTTACAGGGTCGTAAGTGCCGGTGCAGTGTAGCAGGGGAAAAGGATGCGCTTTGTAACCCTCCCTGTTCCTCGGCTTTCGTCTGGCTGCCAGGACCCCCTCTGTGCGGAATGGGGTCTGCCTGTCCGTCTGCCGGGGTGTCTATATCTGGAAACTTAGAGATCTTATTCATTGCTGTACCGTCGCTCCTGGATCTGGCCGCCCGGTGTCTCCTCTCGTCTCATACTTCATCCCGGGGATCTATGGGCGTAGCCACAATATCCACTCTGGATCGGTGCCGAGTCCCCTCCGTAACGAAGATGAAATAAGAATAGGTCGATTAGGTCATTGAGTAACAAAGGTAAATAGTCAATTATGTACACAATGGTTTAATGGCACATACAACCTCTATTGAGAAAACGGTACGTTAGTGAATTATTTGCGAGCCGATGATACGCTGGTAAATAGTCTTGCAGAATTTTTAAGGATAACAAGAATAATTCCCTACCTTCTGCAGAGTCTGAAAGTATGAATGCGAGACTTAACGTGTGTTCCTTGTGAAAACTCACAGTTCAACGAGTAATAACAGCATTAGTTGGCTCTCCAATCAGTGCTACCGATATAGCTATAGAATTTAAAAAATTGAAATGAAAATGAAAAAAAAATACCTGATGTGTTACACTCAAATTACTTTCTCTACTCTTGTACAAACTATTTTTACAAACGCTTATTCTCCATATGCTTCATGTTAATCCAAATGTTAATCTTATTACTAATTTTCTTGTAGGTGCAAGGGGAATATGGTGGACTTTAAGCGATAGTCAAATCTTTTAAGAGCTGGTTGCTATGTGGCGCATTCCATTTTCTTTGCAAGTCCAGGACGTAAAAAAATTAATAACGAATTCCCATTTGAGAAAAAGTAAGTATTGGAAAATTTAAGGGAATAACAAGCAATATCTCGAAAATGATTCACTCAACAACAAAAAAATGTATATGACATAAATTGTGTATTTTAACGCGATCTACATTTTATGTGTAGTAAAATTTTATCTATCTCCTATGGTTTACCAGTTATGCAAAATTCGTTCACAATGATGAATACTTTTGGAGACATTCCCAGAAAATTCGAGATATACATTTCATTTCTCATGAAAATATCTTAAACATATGATATTTCAATCAAAATCGTTAGAGCCATTTTTGAGAAAGTTAACATTTTCGAAAAATGTTCTGGGGCGGGGGGATTTTCTTGAAAACTTCGTGTCGCATCTCTGGAAGATACTGAACCTAAATACCAAGTTTGGTGTTTATCCGACTGTTCGTTTCTGAGTTATGCGGTTCACAGACACATACACACAGGCATACACACGGACATGTATCCAAAAATGCTTTTTCTTTTTGGATTCAAGGGGTCTCAAAACATATTTCCGGTGAAATCTCGGTATCGAAATTTTGGGTGGAATACAATACTTCCCCTCCTTACGTAGTAGAGAAAGTAAAAATAGAAAAACCCAACATTCCTCACAGAATAATGGAACAAAATATTCTTATTAAGAAACACGCTACTCGTCCAAACACGAATTTCATTCGGGTTGCGTGAATAGCTAGCTGACACGTTATGTCCCTCGAAATTAAAACTGTTTCTATCCAGAGTGATATTTAGAGTCATTTTCGAACGCTGAAAATTTGAGCAGTCGGCCTTGTGATCTGCGTTTGAAGGGGACCTCAAAGAGAGACACAGGCTACCGCGTTGTTGCTCAAACCACCACATATCATCAACTGTAAGCAAGCCTGAGTATAGTTAAAGAAGTCTGATGATAACATTCTGCCCCAAAATAGGTTCGATCTGCTTGGGCTAAGCTGTGGGTGGCAAATACGACTCGCCTAAAGGTGACCTGGCAAGTTCTCATTTCCTTCTGCAGTTTAGGTAGGTTTATTACACATACACCCAGTACGGAACCCAGGATGAACATCTACAACTGAACGCTTCATTGAGTAGGAAACTAAATGTTTCTTATGAATATTAAACCTTGCTCCACACAATGTCTCTCTTAACTGTCACGTGTACTGGCCATCTCTCAATGGCTGCTGGTCGTGGAATAGGTTGCTGTGCAACACAAAATAGTTTAACATGATCATTTCTCTTAATATGTTCCAAGAGAATAGTCAAATTTGCATTTTCATAAAGGTATGAATGAAATATATTACGTAATAGAGGTAATATATCTGGAATGCTTGTGAATTCTTGTCAACAAATAGGTAGAAAGATTCTTCGGTTTAAACCTGCTCTCAAAATGATGAAAGCAGGTCATCTGTCATGATAGAGTGCTTTTATCGCTTTTCCTTGCATTGCATAGGACATGCTTGTAATACAGATCACCATTTAAACATGTAATTAGCTAACCAGGAGAAAGAGGAAGGGGTAGAATATATGAACATGGCAAGGTTATAAGAAAGAGTGTTTAGTCATGTACTGAATAAAGGATCATAATTCCTGGAAATACTAGCACATTCTTTAATAATATTCAAATTTTAGAAAACATTTTTTCTTTAAATCTGAATTAATATTATAAATCGGCATGCTTTAATTTACTTACGGCGGTTGCCAGAAAGCAAACCGCGTGCAGCCTCGGTCTATGTGATGAGCCAATGGAAGAGAAAATATCCTGATTTAAAGTTGCCTAAAAACAACAATAAGTTGTCTGCTAAAGACCACCGACCGCTTCGCTGCCTTTCAAATGTTTATTCACTCCCCTTTTGATTACGGTAAGCTGTCAGTGACAGGAGCGTTACAAACATCTTAACCAGGTAGGTAACCTCTCAGAAAACCGTAACAAACGAAACAACCTGAGCCGCCGGAAGATTTGTAAAGACGCGACAGATTTACAGGGGTTCGCTCTTTCTACCTTTGTCACTGAAGTCAACAGCGCGCCGAGCAGGCGCCAGCCCCACAAAACTAGCCCCGAGCGCGTGAGGTCTTCAGAATGACCGCACTCTTGTGAATGGGTGTTGTGAATGATCGGCGGTGTTTTCTCTGACACACAGGTACTGGAAATACCGGGGAAGATTACAATAACATACGACTACCGGAACATACTTTGCTACACAAACGTCATAATAATGCGCTGAACAGTTACCTGGGCCACTCGCTAGGAGCTGACATGTTTATTTTGGCGTTTTAACGTATCCGTTAGCAGAAGCGGCTTTCACGCTATAGATCTGCAAAGAATCAACGTTTGCTACGAATGACTGAAAAATGACGTTAGATATTTTTAAGAACGCAAGACGAGAAGTTACATGCATTCCCCATGTATGATGTTCTTACCCACGTGCCACCAATGATCTTCTAAATCTGGAAAGGTCAGACAGCCTACCACTATTCTTCAATGGAATGATAAGTAATGTTTGGATAATCACAATGGATCAAATTTTAAACGTTTGTGTCTTATCTTTGGTTTCGAAGATACTTAGTATTTTAAAAGCTCTGCAGCTTTCATGTAATACAATAAACTTTAACAGAAAATGGAGCGACAGTGGAGCATACGAAATTTTTCCACCCTCAGCGTATCACTTTTAGCATTTTGGAAATGAGGCATGGCTGTAGTTAAATGTAACATCGGCGGAACTGGCTTTCTTAACCTCCGCTTGAATTTCTTACAAGTTCTGCAAATGCTGCATAACCTATACATTTGTTAAAGAATGGGTAGAAAAAGCCTTATGAAAGTAATAACATTAGGTTTTTTTAAAATGTGCACAATGCCTGAAGCCCTCCTGAAATCAAGCTAATAATTTATAAACTGTGGTCCAATGAGCATTTTGAAAAGTGAAAAATGTGGAAAAAAGGAACTGAGAAAATGGAGCCTTAAGTTCAATGCGGTACTTTACCAAAGTGGTAGAGGATGGATTAAATAGCTATTTGTGCCTTCAAAACTGTTGGTATTAAAAAACAAATTATGTAGAACGAAGGTACGAACTATTATAATAACAAAAGACAAACAACAAAAAATCGAAACTTTAAGAGATATCCTGACATGCTAACACCTAGGAATTGTGCAAAAACTTAGAAATCTTAGTTGCTTTATGGTATTATTCACCATCTTCCATAAATATGCTTTTTGGTTGCTGTGTGGAAAACCATAAATAATATGAACGCAACTGCAATGGCTGTGTTTAAGTGGTGTGTAAGCCGGTAGTCCCTGTTCGTAGATTTACGGCACGTAAAAGAACTTCAAGCCTGATAAAGAGATCTCTGAGCAAAGTTGCCGGTCTTTCACGCCTATAGAATGGAATGCTAAGAACTATAGTAGTTAAAGAGCGTTCCATGAATAAAAACTCATTTTTAGGAGAGGTACACCTCGCCACTGCGACCAGCTTTATCTATTGTGGCTACACCTCCCGGTAGGCAGGGATGAGGGGAAGAAGCCGTAGGAGGTCTCAGATCCTCGGACAGATAGGTCCACAAAGACGTGCAGAAGTCCCTAATATTTCCAGTTTGAACACCTGCGCAATAGTAAAGGTGAAGAATCTTGAGAGAGGGCGACGAAGCGACCCTAACGCACCCTGGTATTCACGGGGAGAAATCTTTACAATGCGCAAGCAACTACGCCATCTGCACGACACCGTCAGCACCACAGGATCCGAAGATACACCTGAAACGTGAGAGGGAGAGATGAAATGAGAGGTAACAGGGAGAAAGGAGAAATCGTAGTAGAATACACCACCCCACCTAGGCTACTAAGGGAAAACCACGAAAAACCCCATAGGCAGAGTGGGCGGTCGCTCTGTTTAACTTTTATGCAGTACACGACTATGTAATACATATTTATTTTGTGTATGTGTGTATGTAAAATAGTACTCGTTGATAACCGATTTACGAAACGGCATTCACGGTACAGTTTATCCTAGAGATGATTTCAAATTAAGGAATAAGCATTTAATTTCGTACAACAGCGAAATGAAACTACAAATACGATTAACACACAGTTTCAAGGAAAGAGAAATAAATTCAATAGTCTTAGACTATTACCGTATTAATTACCGCTCCATTGTCATAGTAACAAGCTCTTGTAAAGGAAAAGAATAAAAATAATTTTGAATATGTTTTCTTACTCTCCAGACGTAGGTTAAACTCGAATAGAAATCGGGGAAGTTTAAAAAATAACATCAAATGTGTAGTGTAAAACTTTATCTACCCCATTTCATTTGTTTTTATTTCTTCTATAAACTGCTATAACAACAATATGTTCTTCTATACGCTTCATTTTAATCGAGATACAGATTTGTAGAAATAGTTTCATTATACATTTCGTTACAGGTGCATGAGGGATACAGAAGGCTGATGCGATAGTGCAAAAATTAAACAGCAGGTCACTTGAAGTGCCATACTGTTTACACATCACGATAAAAAAAAGAATGGTCAGTCATTTCAGACATATATTCCAAGCTTTTAACGAAGACCAACGAATGCCTCGGAAATTACTAAAGATAAAGGAGAGAGAGAGAGGCGAAGAAAAAACGAAAGAAATGAACATATATTTATAAGACAAATTGTGTGTTTTAACGAGATTTACGTTAGCCTTGTTGTAAGCTTATACGTCTCTTATGGTTTACTAATTATACAAAATTAAACAATTTTGAGAGTGAAGAAGACTCCAAGACGATTTGCAGAAAATATATTTAATTTGTCATGCAAATATGTTATAGTATTTTATTGTAAAACATTATAATCACTTTTTAATAAATAAAAATTATGAAGAAGCTTTCCGGATTAAGAGAATCTAGAGTGTTGAGATTTTGTTGAAAATCTTCGTGTTCCATCTTTGGTGGATGCTAAAGTTGTTTGGTATTTATCCGATACTTCGTTATTGGCTCACGGTGTTCATACACAAACACACACACACACATACACACACCAGCATGCGCGCATGCCTAGTCCCCCCTCCATACCTTAATGTATTTCCGGTGTAATATCCATATCAAATTTTTGGATTGAACGCAGTACCTCCTCTGGCTACTATAAGTACCAAAGGTAGAGAAAGTAAATCTCTTAAGTGGTACAGCCACATAACTTTCTCTATCCATTATACATTCGCAGGCATACCTTATATATTACAGCATTAATTATTGACCGATTCTTGTGCATGTTATGTTATCCACGACATATTTTATTCAAATTACCACAAATTAAGCAATTAATATTATATAATACTAGTATAATACATTGTATAATAGTAGTATACAACATGCGAAAAAAACTTTCAAATGTTTATTGAACGCACGGAGCAATAAACTCAGAATTCATAGCAACGATCTCTCGCAAAGGAAAAGAAGAAATTTGATGTGTTACACTCACATGACTTTCTCTACTCTTGTACAAACTATTTTACAAACTCTTACTCTCCATCTATTTCATATTAATCGAGATAAACATTAGCAGAAACGATCTTTTGACATACAAAGAGAATTACATTCTACACATAGCGACCAGTTCTAAAAATATTTGACTATCGCTTAAGGCCTACTATGTTCCACTTGTTTTGTAATTGCAAGGGCAATATAGAAATACAGGAGCCTTTAAGCATAGACATATCTCTTAACAGCTGGTTGCTATGTGCAGCACCATTCTCTTTGCCACAGATTAATACTCTTTGCATATCCAAGACAAAAAAATAAATAACGAATTCCCATTTGAGAAAAAGTATAAGTATTGAAAAATTTAAGGGAATAACAAGCAATATCTCGAAAATGGTTCACTCAACAAAAAAAATGTATATGACATAAATTGTGTATTTTAACGCAATATACATTTTTTGTGAAGTAAAATTTTGTTTATCTCTTATGGTTTACGAATTATGCAAAAGTCGTTCACAATAAAGAATACTTTTGGAGACATTCCCAGAAAATTCAAGATATACGTTTCATTTGCCATGAAAATATCTTAAACTTATGATATTTTAATCAAAATCGTTAGAGCCATTTTTGAGAATATTACAATTTTCGAAACATGTTCCATGTAAAGGGTAATCTGGGTTGGGGGGATTTTCTTGATAACTTACGTGTGGCATCTCTGGAAAATACTGAACTTAAATACCAAGTTTGGTGTTTATCCGACTGTTCGTTTCTGAGTTATGGTGTTCACAGACACACACACACACACACACACACACACACACACACACACACACAGACAGACATTCAGACACACACACGGACATGTTTCCAAAAATGCTTTTTTAGGATTCAGGGGATCTCAAAACATATATTTCCGGTGAAATCTCGTTATCGAATTTTTGGGTGGAATACAATACTTCCCCTACTTACTATACGTAGTAGAGAAAGTAAAAAAGAAGAATCGAAAACTTTCAAGCAACTTCTCACACAGAATATTTTAAACATACAGGATCATATTTTACAAAATCGCCAAAAGCTACGAAATATTTTACACAAATTTTATATTAATGAGCTCTACGGCTTTCCTGAAATAAGTTTTGTTCTATCTTTCTTGCTTATCTAGTTATACAAAGTTGCAAAAAATGTATACAGAATGAAGGCTATTTCACAGACTATTCCCAGAAAATGTAAGGTCTAATTTTATTGAGGACATATTGTATTAAAATCAAAATCGTTTAACCAGGTTTTTAGAAAATTAAAAATTTTCCATGCAAAAACGTAGTTTTTGGGTGATGGAGCTTTCCTTCAAAATATTTTATTTATCATTATGTTTTATTAGATTTTATATTAATGATGTTTACTTTATTAAGATTTTTAATTGGTATATATTGTATTTTAAATAATTTAATTTATTTTGTTGAATGGGATTAAACACTGACTGACTCAAATACGAAGTTTGGAATTTTTTCTGTTTTACGTTTTTGAGTTTTGTTGTTCAAAGATAGATAGACAGACAGAAAGAAATCTGATGTGTTACACTCACATGACTTTCTCTACTCTCGTATAAACTATTTTTACAAACGGTTATTCTCCATATGCTTCATGTTATGCGAGATATCGATATGTTAATCTTATTGCTAATTTTCTTGTAGATGCAAGGGGAATTGGTAGACTTTAAGCGATTGTCAAATATTTTAAGAGCTCTTTGCCATGTCGAGTATTCCATTCTCTTTGCATTACCAGGACAAAAAAAATGAATAACGAATTCCCATTTGAGAAATAGTATAAGTATTGGAAAATATAAGGGAATAGCAAGCAATATCTCGAAAATGGTTCACTTAACAACAAAAAATCTGATGTGTTACACTCACATGACTTTCTCTACTCTTGTACAAACTCTCATTCTCCATCTATTTCATATTAATCGAGATAGACATTTGCAGGAACGATCTTTTGACATGCAAAGAGAATTACATTTTACACACAGCGACCAGTTATAAAACTATTTCTTTTGTATTTGCAAGGGCAATATAGAAATATAGTAGCCTTTAAGCATACACATATCTCTTAATAGCTGGTTGCTATGTGCAGCACCATTTTCTTTGTCCCAGATTAATACTCTTTGCATATCCAAGACAAAAAATGAATAACGAATTCCCATTTGAGAGAAAAAGTATTGAAAAAATTAAGGGAATAGCAAGCAATTCCTACCTCGAAAATGGATCACTCAACAAAAAAAATGTATATGATATAAATTGTGTATTTTAATGCGATATACATTTTTTTGCATAGTAAAATTTTGTCTATCTCTTATGGTTTATCAGTTATACAAAATTCGTTCACAATGAAGAATACTTTTGGAGACCATCCCAGAAAATTCTAAATATACATTTCATTTGTCATGAAAATAGCTTAAACATATGTTATTTTAATCAAAATCTTTTGAGCCATTTTTGAGAAAATTAAAATTTTCGAAAAATGTTCCACGTAAATGGTAATCTGGTGCGGGGGGATTTTCTTGAAAACCTTCGTGTAGTATCTCAGGAGGATACTGAACCTAAATACCAAGTTTGGTGTTTATCCAACTGTTCGTTTCTGAGTTATGCTATTCACAGACACACACTGAGATGTTTCCAGAAATGTTTTTTTTAATTCAGGTGGCCTCAAAACATGTATTTCCGGTGAAATCTCGGTATCGAATTTTTGTGTGGAATACAACACTTCCCCTACTTACTATACGTAGTAGAGAAAGTAAAATAAACGACTACTATTAAGGCGGAAAGACGAGAGAGTTTTCAAGGATTTCTCTGCACTCTAGACCGCTTTTAAATTGCTAAGCTTTCTTTATGATTTCTTTTTCAAAAGTTACCCAAATGATTTGGTGAAATGGCATACTTTTTAGATACAGATATAAATTTGAAATATCTATGTTTTTAAATGGCCTTTCATTATGTTTTCTGTAATTGGGAAACCATCATACCTTAAAATATATGCAGAGTCCATTGAAATGTACCGTTTGTCAGGTAAGTTTTTTCATGTCATTAAATATATTTATAACCAGATTAGATTATTGTTTTTAATAAAACTTAAAATTTTTCTGGGTGCTAGTGGAGTAATCTGTCCCGCGCTCGGGAAGGCAGACTCTAAAAGCCTTATCCTTAGGCAAGCATTAGCTTCGTAATATATACTAAGCGATTTCCTTTTCTTCTTGACAGAAGCCACATTTATTTACACTCAATTTGCCCATTTTACAGAGATGATCCCTGATAAGGCAATGTTCAGTGAGGAGGTCATATAGTATCCTCAACTCTTTTAGCTGAATGTGGGGATCGCTTTTGATCTTTTAGATGACAGTTCTATTTACTCAGCATATTCAGCTTTGGAATCGCATCCTACTTACTTTTATATGTTTTGCGTTCCAACAATTTTATTACTTTCTCTATTACGTATAGTAAGTGGAGGTAGTATTGTATTCCACACAAAAATTCGATATCGAAATGTCTCCGGAAACACATGTTTTGAGACCACCTGAATCCAAAAAAAGCATTTTTGGAAACATGTCCAAGTGTGTGTTTGTGTGTGTGTGTGCGCGTGTGCGTGTGAGTGTGCGTGCGCCTGTGTCTGTGAACAGCATAACTCAGAAACGAACAGTCGGATAAACACCAAACTTGGTATTTAGGTTCAGTATCTTCCAGAAATGCGACACGAAAGTTTTCTACAAAATCCCCCCACCCCAGATTACCCTTCACATGGAACATTTTTCGAAAATTTTAATTTTCTCAAAAATGGCTCTAAGGATTTTGATTAAAATATCATATGTTTAAGATATTTTCATGACAAATGAAATGTATATCTCAAATTTTCTGGGAATGTCTCCAAAAGTATTCTTCACTTTGCATAACTAGTAAACTATAAGAGATAGACAAAATTTTACCACACAAAAAATGTAGATCGCGTTAAAATGTATAATTTATGTCATATACATTTTTTGTTGTTGAGTGAACCATTTTTGAGATATTGCTTGTTATTCCCTTAAATTTTCCAATACTTATACTTTTTCTCAAACGGGAATGCGTTATTCATTTTTTTGTCCTGGTAATGCAAAGAGAATGGAATACTCCACATAGCAACCAGGCCTTAAAATATGTGACTATCGCTTAAAGTCTACCAATTCCCCTTGCATCTATAAGAAAATTAGCAATTAGATTAACATCTCGATATCTCGATTAACATGAAGCATATGGAGAATAAGCGTTTGTAAAAATAGTTTGTACAAGAGTAGAGAAAGTCATGTGAGTGTAACACATCAGAAATTGTTTTTCATTCAAATAACAATTTGGCAACCCGAAAAATTTTTCATTAAATGGAATGGTGACTCCCTCCTTGGTTAGACGATCAGCAATTTCATTACCTGCAATACCTCCATGTCCTGCCACCATATTACGGTAACTACGAGACATGTTTTTAAAGCAAGGACTGTTTTTATATTTTGACACTGCAGCGCAAATGCTCGCGATTTTGAGCATGCACGATGAATTCCTCCATTCATTAGAAACAGACGCAGCTATGAGCGACCGTCACTTTGTGTTTTCCTGTTGTTAGAGCATTTCGAAATGTTCAAAACGATTGAACTGACTGTGAAGTAGATCGGTGATTCGTTTTTGAATGCGAGGAAGATTCGCCAGCAAATATTCACCGCCAATTGTGTGACGTTTATTGGGAAACAATAATGAGTGACAATGTCCAGCCACACATAGCCAAACAAACTCAAGAATTGGTCATATCATTTGGTTGTGAACAATTCGACCACCCTTCCAAAAGTCGGATTTGGCACTAAGCGATTTTCATCTGTTTCTTCATCTGAAGAAGTTCCTTAATGGAAAGCATTTCAACAACGATGATGCGAAACTGAACTAGGTTATTGTCTTTACGTTGTTGGCACCACGCTTTGGGAGCCAATTTGTGGACGGTTTGTTGCTGCTACGTATGGAAAGGCAGTTTGAGCAAGATGTATTATATTTCGACTATTGGGGAGCCGAACTTGAAGTAGTTGAAACCGCACTTATAATAAAAAGTTTCCGGTAGCCTTCGTCCCAAATTTAAAAAAGATATTACCTTTGTAATTTGACTGTTTCTTTAAATACTATGTATTTATGTTTGCCTCGACTACGTCAGTATTATTGTTAGAGACATGTTTCTCTTTGCAGGGTTGTGGTGCGACTGAAGAATGTAGGCTTACACAGATTATAATTTTACTTCACTCCTTTTATTAATGCTTGACACGATTTAAATAACACTTCACTGATTATAGAGAGAGCTGTGAGATTTTTTAATTAATTACTTGCAATTTTAACACGTTAACTATTTTTATATCACAGTGCATTTGTAGTATACTTCTTGAGGACGCACCTCGCGTCTGATTAGTAACACTGTCTGCTAGCAACGCGTCCAGTTATGAGCGCTGTCTACAAGCAACTGACTTGATTTCTACCGCCTAAAATTGTAAATTTCTGTATTTCAAGTCTCTGATTGGCTATTCCTAATCCAATAGAATACTTTTATTTGTTGATTGGCCATTTTATAAACTGTCACAGAAATTACATTGTTGTCGCTCCAATAATGCCTAGTAGCATTATTTCACTTTCTTACTCATTATTGTCTCAGGGTTACCTCATTATTAGCAACGTTTAACCTATTATTCTCACAGATCCTACATTATTAAATTACGTAATACATTCAGATAACATTATTACATCTATACAATATATATAAACAAATACAATGCCTGTAATATACACTTTTATATATTGTTACATACACATATTGCTTTAAGGCGGGCTGTTATTGAATTTAAATATTATATAATTAGACCGAAATCATTTAAATGTTAAAAATACTGCCTCAAAACAAGAAATACAGACTTGACTTACATCACAGGTGACATCATTCTTTGACGGAGGCACACAAAAAATGGTTTTTCGTTACAAGTGCACACTAAGTTATTCAGACTTCCTGAATTTTGTACCATCTGCTCAAATCACCTGTTTGCAATTAAACAATCTGTGATTCATGTTTTGAATACTCGATGTTCAAAGTTATTTGTTACATACTCAGATTCTAAAAGTGCACTACCTGCAATAAACAATCTGTCATCAACCTATATTCTTACACACGAAATTCAATCACTACTTCATAGAGCCAATAAGCAAGGAAAGCAAGTGTCTTTAGTATGGATTCCATCCCACCTTGGAGTACAAGGCAACGAACTGGCCGATCAGGCAGCAAAAGAAGCCACTAAACATCCACTAAGTGATCCAACTATAACTACACTAGCCCATGATGTTATCTCAACCATCAAAAAGAAGCTCTACCAACAGTGGAAGAGAGAATGGCTTGATTCCATGAGAAGCGAACTCCGTGATATAATATCGAGTTTTTCGACACATCTTCCCAGCAATTCTCTTTCTAAATATGATCAGGTTTTAATATCCCGACTGAGAATGGGCCATACCAAGATCACACACAGTTATCTTCTTTCAAACGACCAACCACCCATCTGCCACCGTGTAACATACAGTTAACAACGAAGCACATAATCGTGGATTGTCCACAATACGATAAATGGAGACAACACTAGCAGATACCCAATGATTTAAAAACGGCACACACCCCTAGGATAGTTTAATTTTAAAAGCATAAATTTATACAAAAGCATATAATCTTCAATCAGTTTAATTAGTTATAGTATCACAATTTTATACTAGTTCATTGTAATAGTTCAAAACAGCCAATATATTAAATAACCTCATTATTTTATTGCTAAATATTTATTTTATAAAAAGTTGTAAAGTCGCGATATGACTAATAAACTATGTGAACAAAAGCATCTGGACATCCCGCAAATATAAGTTTTTCATCTTAGGTGCATTGTGCTGCCACCTACTGCCTGGTACTCATTATCTGCGAACTCAGTAAGTCATTATATACATCGTGAAACAGCAGAATGGGACGCTCCGTGGAGCCCACGTATTTCGAACGTAGTCAGGTGTCACTTGTGTCAGAAGTCTGTACGCGAGATTTCCACACTCCTAAACATCCCTAGGTCCACTCTTTCTGATGTGATAGTGAAGTGGAAACGTGAAGGGACATGTACAGCACAAAAGCGTACAGGCCGACCTCATCTGTTGACTGACAGAGACCGCCGACATTTGAAGAGGGTGGTAAACAGTAATAGGAAGACATCTATCCAGACCATCACACAGGAATTCCAAACTGCAACAGGATCCACTCCAAGTACTATGATAGGCGCGAGGTGAGAAACCTTGGATTCCATGGTCGAGCGGCTGCTCATAAGCCACACATCACGCAGGAAAATGTCAAACTACGCCTCACTTGGTGTAAGGAGCGTCAGCATTACACGATTGAATAGTGGCAAAGCGTTGTGTGGAGTGACGAATCACGGTACACAATGCGGGGATCCGATGACAGGGTGTGGCTATGGCAAATAACCGGTGAACGTCACCTGCCGGCGTGTGTGGTGCCAACAGTGAAATTCGGAGGTGATGGTGTTATGGTGTGGTCGTGTTCTTCCTGGAGGGTGCTTGCACCCCTTGTTGTTTTGTGTGGCACGATCACAGCGCAGACCTACATTGATACTATTTTAAGCACCTTCTTGCTTCCCACTGTTGAAGAGCAATTTGGGGATGGCGATTGCATCTTTCAACACGATCAAGCACCTGTTCATACTGCACGGGCTGTGGCGGAGTGGTTACACGACAATAACATCCCTGTAATGGACTGGCCTGCACAGAGACCTGACTTTAATCCTATAGAACACCTTTGGGATGTTTTGGAACGCCGACTTCGTGCCAGTCCTCACCGACCTACATCGATACCTCTCCTCAGTTCCGCACTCCGTGCCCTTCTCCTGATTGAAAGTATGCCTGCGAGAGTGAACGCTGTCATCGAGGCTAAGGATGGCCAAACACCATATTGACTTCCAGCATTTCCGATGGAGGGCGCCACGAACTTGTACGTCATTTTCAGCCAGGTGTCCGGATACTTTTGATCACGTAATGTATGTTAAAGGGACTATAAATTTTCAAAATACAAAAAAAATTAAAAAGGTGCCTGAAGAACGACGGTGACTATGTAGAGCAGTAGTGTAAGGTAATGAATGATAATACAGTATTTGGAATATAACTTTCTGTTATGTTTTAAAAAAATATATGTATTTTCTTTTAAATACACGCCTCGTATGTTCCTATTCGCCAGCTGGTTTAGTGTTTGTAGGCAGTTCTAGGCATATTTGACTCAACAATGTGTATTGAGAGCTCATAAACGCTGCCTGGCGGTCTGATAAAAGTATAAATTGTGGTACCATGAAGGCCTTTATGGATATTTACATGCGCACAGGTTTATATTCCATGAATTTCTGCCTGAAATTTGTTGGAATTGTTACCAAGGGCTTTTGATAGGGAGAAATTGAGTTCACACCAGCTTCCCCATGTATGTTTGAGGCATCTGTGTACCAGATGAGTAATTTTTTTTTCAAAATTGGGTCGTCCACAATGTTCTCTCTTATTAATTTTATTTTTTCAATGTATTAAGTAATAATGTTTGAAATGTTAAGCGGTTCGTCTTTCGTTTCTATGAGTTCATCCAGCTCTTATGAGCTGATTTTCAAAAGCATCTGACTACAACGCAACAAGAATAAGCTCTTGTGTGCCTACAACAAATTGTATGCCGAAACCATTTTAACAAATAAAATTCATCATAACAGGAAGTAGATTTGATGTTTTACACTCACATGACGGTCTCTACCTTTTACCGCTTATTAGTGGGCATAAAAGTTATTCTTACGAAATTTATTTTCCTTTCTTCTTCATTTTAATCGAGATAAAACCTTCCGGATATAATTGCATTACACATTTCGTTAATATATAGGGTCTTTCAACAAGAGTGTCCTATCTTTAACATCTGATCGCTGCCGTTTTTATTGAATTACAGTAGTCATTTTTTTCATGTGGTTTCAGTTGTTATTGACAAATAGCGATGGAACGTTACAGCATTCAGCAACGCGTACAAATTGTGAAAATTTATTATCAAAATGGATCATCTTGATCGCCAAACCTACCCTCTATTGCGTGAAGTTTACGGTGCGCATAATCGTCCCTGCGAGAGAACGAGTCGGCGTTTGATCGATAAATTTATAAGAAGTGGTTCTGTCAGCGATCAAGGAACGGCTGTACGTAATCGACGTAACCGCTCCAACGAAAACATAGGCGCCATTCGTGAGAGTGTACGCGAGACGGAAACAAATCAATTGCTCGTCGAGCGCAAGAATTGGGGCTTTCGCCGACCAACTTGGCGAATTATGCATCTGGACTTGAATTTTCAAGCTTACAAAACGGTGTTAACTCAAGAACTAAAGCCCAACGACCATAAGTTGCGCAGTGTATTCGCTGACTGGGCTATGGAGCAATTGGAAGCTGACCCGGATTTTTGTCCAAAAATCATCTTCAGCGACGAAGCCCACTTTTGGATGGATGGTTGTATTAACAAACAAAATTGCCGCTATTGGAGCAATCACAATCCAATGGAGATTCAAGAAACGACCACTTCATTCAAAAAAGGTTACTGTGTGGTGTGGATTTTGGTATGGTGAAATCATTGGTCCATATTTCTTCCAAGATGAAGATGGAGAAGCTCCAACTGTCAATGGAGAAAGATACCGAGCTCTTATACGGGACTATTTTTGGCCTCAATTGGATGGCATGGATCTTAGAAACATCTGGTTCCAGGAAGATGGTGCCACATGTCATACTGCTCTCGAAACAATCGATCTTTTGAAGGAGAAGTTCAGAGGTTTCATCATTTCCCGTGGTGGTGATGTTAACTGGCCCCGAGGTCATGTGATTTAACGCCGTTGGATTATTTCTTGTGGGGTTATGTTAAATCTCAAGTTTATTTCAACAAGTCAGGAACAGTAAATGATTTTATGAATAACATCACGCGTGTTATTCGTGAAGTTGGACCTAATTTACGTTCTTCTGTCATTGAAAATTGGGTCAACCGTATACGCGCGACCCAACGAAGTCGCGGCGGTCACATAACTGATGTTCTATTCCACACGTAAGGACATTAATGATGTCCCAAAATAAAAAAAGAAATAAACCTCTATCATTTATAGAACGTGTTTTATTTAAGTTCAAAGATAGGACACTCTTGTTGAAAGACCCTATATAAGGGAATAGCGATAGTTAAATGTTTAAGAACTGTACCCTATACGCTGGCCTTAAAATTCTATACTGTTTCCATACAATCCCGAGAAACAACTGAAAATTGACGGGAGATGAAACGACTGACTAAGTATTGAACAATTGGGACCATTAATAACGGATAACTCGGAAACTGCTGATGCCACAAAAAAGTTATTTGAAATAAATTGTATGTTTTAAAGAGATACATTTCTTCTATAGTACGTTTTCGTCTATCGCTTAACGTTTACCGGATATACATGATTATACTAAATTCCTTCTAAATGAAGCGGACTTCACAGCCTATTCCGGGAAAATTCAGGATATACATTTTAGTAATCATTAAATACCTTTAACACTTTTTATTTTAATCAAAATCGTTAGAGCCATTTTTAGAAAATAAAAAATTTCTAAAAATGTTCCATGTAAAGGGTAGCTTGGGGTAGAGGGAAGTTCTTGAAAAATCCTGTTGCATCTTTGGGAGGTACTGAAGTTAAATGTTAATTTTTATGTTAATGCAACCTTTATTTTTTAGTTATGCTGTTCACAGACAGACAGACAGACACACACACACACACACACACACACAGACTTTTTCTAAAAATGCGTTTTTTGGATTCAGCGGGCCTCAAACATGTATTTCTGGTGGAATCCCTCTATCGAACTTGTAGATGGAATGCAATACCTTTCTACTTACTCTTCCTTTCTACCTCTACGTACGTGGTAGAGAAAGTAAAAATCTGATGTGTTACACTCACATGACTTTCCCTACTCTTGTACAAACTATTTTTACAAACGCTTATTCTCCATTATCTTCATGTTAATCGAGGTGTTAATCTTATTGCTAATTTTCTTGTAGCCGCAAGTGGAATTGGTAGGCTTTAAGCGATAGTCAAATATTTTAAGAGCTGGTTGCTATGTGGAGTATTCCATTCTCTTTGCGTTACCAGGACAAAAAAAAATGAATAACGAATTTGAGAAAAAGTATGTATTGGAAAATTTCAGGGAATAACAAGCAATATCTCGAAAATGGCTCACTCAAAAACAAAAAGTGTATATGACATAAATTGATCTACATTCTTTGTGTAGTAAAATTTTGACTAACTCTTATGGTTTACCAGTTATGCAAAAGTCGTTCACAATGAAGAATACTTATGGAGACATTCCCAGAAAATTCGAGATATACATTTCATTTTTCATGAAATTATCTTAAACATGATATTTTAATCAAAATCGTTAGAGCCATTATTGAGAAAATTAAAATTTTCGAAAAATGTTCCATGTAAAGGACAACTGGGGTGGCGGGATTTTCTTGAAAACCTTCGTGTTGCATCTTTGGAATATACTGAACCTAAATACCAAGTTTGGTGTTTATCAGACTGTTCGTTTCTGAGTTATGCTGTTCAGACACACACATGGACATGTTTCCAAAAATGCTTTTTTTTTTTATTCAGGGGGTCTCAAAACATGTATTTCCGGTGAAATCTCGGTATCGAATTTTTGGGTGGAATGCAATGCTTCCCCTACTTACTATACGTAGTAGAGAAAGTAAAAAAGCCTTTATAGGAATATGTTCTAGAATAAGCATTTAAACTAAGCTATATATTTAGTGACTGTGTTACGTTGTTACACATCAGATTGGTACGGCCATAGCAAAGGCGCAGCTGATGGTATATTTGCAGACATGGAGGCCTACGCCTTCTGCTTTACGATCCAACCCACAATGTGCTGCATGCACTTTGCAATATTCATCCTCACGCACAAGTGATTGTTTGTTATTGTAAGTCACCGGATGTGACAGATTTTCCTCTTCTTACTCAGTGCTAGAGAATGGCGCCAGCACTGAAAATACAATACGCACATTTTCATTACAATAATTGGCTGGCGCCTAGCATTCCCCTAAAACCAAAATTTACAGGTTGGGCTGTGTCTAAATGTTTATAAGCGTTTATCACTTTCTCTACTACGTATAGTAAGTAGGGGAAGGATTGTAATCCACCCAAAAATTCGATACCGAGATTTCACCGTAAATACATGTTTTGAGACCCCCTGAATCCAAAAAAAGCATTTTAGGAAACATGTCCGTGTGTGTGTCTGTGAACAGTATAACTCATAAACGAACAGTCGGATAAACACCAAACTTGATATTTAGGTTCAGTATCTTCCAGAGATGCGACACGAAGGTTTTCAAGAAAATTCCCCCACCCCAGAGTACCCTTTACATGGAACATTTTTCGAAAATTTTAATTTTCTCAAAAATGGCTCTAACGATTTTGATTAAAATACCATATGTTTAAGATATTTTCATGACAAATAAAATGCATATCTTGAATTTTCTGGGAATGTCTCCAAAAGTATTCTCCATTGTGAACGACTTTTGCATAACTGGTAAACCATAAGAGATAAACAAACGTTTACAACACAAAAAATGTAGTACGCGTTAAAACACACAATTTATGTCATATACATGTTTTTTGTTCAGTGAACCATTTTCGAGATATTGCTTGTTATTCCCTTAAATTTTTCAATACTTATTTTCTCAAATGGGAATTCGTTATTCATTTTTTTGTCTTGGATATGCAAAGAGCATTAATCTGTGGCAAAGGGAATGGTGCTGCACATAGCAACCAGCTATTAATAGATATGTATGTGCTTAAAGGCTACTTTATCTATATTGCCCATGTAAATATGTATAGTGACGTATACAGAGATTATCGCGCATACGTCTCTCTGGTCACCTGGATTCGAGATGGCGGTTAGAGCTTGGGTGGGGGAATTAGCAATTTTAGGTGGGGATAGGTTGGTTGGCGTCCCCGACGCTTTAGAAAGCGTTGCTTGGGGCAGAGATTCAGTGAGGTGAAGTCAAGCAGTAAAGACGGGTAATCGTACGTATAGTAAGTAGGGGAAGGATTGTAATCCACCCAAAAATTCGATACCGAGATTTCACCGTAAATACATGTTTGAGACCCCCTGAATCCAAAAAAAGCATTTTGGGAAACATGTCCGTGTGTGTGTCTGTCTGTGTGTCTGTGAACAGTATAACTCATAAACGAACAGTCGGATAAACACCAAACTTGATATTTAGGTTCAGTATCTTCCAAGGATGCGACACGAAGGTTTTCAAGAAAATCCCCCTACCCCAGACTACCCTTTACATGGAACATTTTTCGAAAATTTTAATTTTCTCAAAAATGGCTAACGATTTTGATTACAATATCATATGTTTAAGATATTTTCATGACAAATGATATGTATATTTCTAATTTTCTGGTAATGTCTCCAAAAGTGTTGTTCATTGTGAACGACTTTTGCATAACTGGTAAACCATAAGAGATAGACAAAATTTTACTACACAAAAACTGTAGATCGCTTTAAAATACACAATTTATGTCATATACATTTTGGTTGTTGAGTGAACCATTTTCGAGATATTGCTTGTTATTGCCTTAAATTTTCCAATACTTTTACTTTTTCTCAAATTTGTTATTCTTTTTTTTGTCCTGTTAATACAAAGAGAATGGAATACTCCACATAGCAACCAGCACTTAAACGCTTAAAGCCTAGCAATTCCCCTTGCATCTACAAGAAAATTAGCAATAAGATTAATATCTCGATTAACATGAAGCATATTGAGAATAAGCTTATGTAAAAATAGTTTCTACAAGAGTAGAGAAAGTCATGTGAGTGTAACACATCGAAAGTTTTTAAAGATTAATGACACATTTGCACCGATCAAGTTCGTAGCTCAGGGGACTTCAATCCCACACAGACGCCCTAAACTGTAATACTGAAGCACTGCAGCGTCAATTTGTTTTCTGTAACTCTTGTATTCTTACAGGTTTAGTATATCACAATATACTACTTGTTGTAAATAAGTAAATAAACATACTATATAAGTAGATACATTAAAACAGCGGCAAATATTGGCACATCCCTACACTAATTGAAAGAATTCACAGGTTTTATCATACTTGGGGTATGGCAATCTGGAGGGCGCGTCGTAGCTAATATGGCATTAGTAAGCATGCCATAACTAAGGATTTCAACTTATAGGTAAGTGAAGCAATATTCCAAAACAAGTTATTTCAGTTTCAATACATCAAATTTTTAATAACAAAAAGCCTTTTACCTGTGGTTTATATGAGGTGCAGTTACTTGTTCTTCAGGCAACGCACATTCTCACTACGCTCTTAACAGTCCAATGGTCAGCACATAAGAGAGCGATTAAAACTAGACCAACCGTTTTATTACCATCTAGCTTCCGGTTCAGGACTACCAACCTAGTCCGGCAGGGTCGCCCCAAGTCAGGTCTACCAAACTAAGCCCTACACTATGTGATCAAAAGTATCCGGACACCCCACAAACATACGTTTTTCATCTTAGGTGCATTGTTCTGTCATCTACTACCTGGTACTCACTATCCGCGACCTCAGCAGTCATTAGACATCGTGAAACAGCAGAATGGGACGTTTCGTGGAAGTCACGGACTTCGAACGTGGTCAGATGCTGGGTGTCACTTATGTCATAAGTCTGTACGCGAAATTTCCACACTCCTAAACATCCCTAAGTTCACTGTTTCTGATGTGATAGTGAAGTGGAAACGTAAAGGGACATGTACAGCATGAAAGCGTACAGGCCGACCTCGTCTGTTGACTGACAGAGACCGCCGACATTTGAAGAGGGTCGTAAACAGTAATAGACAAACATCTATCCAGGTCATCACACAGGAATTCCAAACTGCATCAGTACTATGATAGTCGTGAGGTGAGAAACCTTGGATTCCATGTTAGAGCGGCTGCTCATAAGCCACACTTCGCGCAGGGAAATGCCAAACGACACCTCGCTTGGTGTAAGGAGCGTCAACATTACACGATTGAACAGTGGCAAAACGTTGTGTGGAGTGACGAATCACGATACACAATGTGTCGATCCGATGGCAGGATGTGGGTATGGCGAATGCCCGATGAACGTCATCTGCCAGCGTGTGTAGTGCCAACAGTGAAATTCGGAGGTGATGGTGTTATGGTATGGTCGTGTTTTTCCTGGAAGAGAGCTTGCACTCCTTGTTTTGCTTGGCGCGATCACAGCGCAGACCTACATTGATATTTTAAGCAACTTCTTGCTTCCCACTGTTGAAGAGCAATTCGGGGATGGCGACTGCATCTTTCAATACGATCGTGGCACTGCACGGGTTGTGGCGGAGTGGTTACAAGACAATAACATCCCTGTAATGGACCGACCTGCACAGAGTCTTGACTTCAATTCTATAGAACATCTTTGGGATGTTTTGGAACGCCGACTTCGTGCCAGGCCTCACCGACCTACATCTATACCTCTCCTCAGTTCTGCACTCCGTGAAGAATGGGACTGACATTCCCTAAGAAACCTTCCAGCACCTGACTGAAAGTATGCCAGCGAGAGTGAACGCTGTCATCAAGGCTAATGGTGGGCTAACACCATATCGACTTCCAGCATTACCGATGGAGGGCGCCACGAACTTGTACGTCATTTTCAGCCAGGTGTCCGGCTACTTTTGATCACGTGGTGAATGTGCTCGCCACAATACGAGTATATTGAAGGAATGCAAGGGAATTTAATCCCCTCTTTGGGAACATTATCATTCCATATGTTGGTTGGCAATATTAATTAAACGGCTCGCTTCTCTCATTTTACCATCCGCACACGTTAGTCACAGGTAGTCAGTACTAGATGGGTACAGAGCATCTCCTGTGATTACAGTGTCTTCCTGTAGTCTAGTGGTTAACACGCATGACTGAGTATGAGTCCTGTTTGGAGAGTTTAGTCTCTATGTACTCCTGTTTAATTATTTGATGTTCATGCTGAGCCATCAGATCCTTTATTTAATGCATATATAATGCTCAGTGATTCGGTTGTTATCCCTCTCAAATGTACAAATCTCTAAAAGTGACCACGGTATTGAGGCAGTATTTTTAACATTTAAGTGATTTCAGTCTAATTATATAATATAAAATTCAATAACAGCCCGTTTTAAAGCAATATGTGTATAAATAACATAAAAATATATGTAACTGTCATTGTATTATGTTTATATTATTGTATACATGTATAATAATGTTATGTGAATGTATTAAGTAATTTAATAATGTAGGAGCTGTGAGAATATAGGTCAAAGGTTGCTAACAATGAGGTTACAATGAGGTAACCTTGAGGCAGTAATGAAGTGGAAAGTTTAATAATGCTACTAGTAATTCTTGGATCAACAATAATGTAATTTTTGAGACAGTTTATAAATAGCCAATCAACAACCAGAAAACCTGAAAGTTAAATAAAAGTATTCTATTGGAGTAGCATTAGCCAATCAGAGACTTGAAACAGATGAAATTTGCAAATTCAGGCGGTAGAAATCAGTCCAGTTGCTAGTAGACAGCGTTCCTAACCGGACACGAGACGCGTCCTCGAGAATGTAGTACGTATCCAGTGTGAGGGAGAAAATTTCATTACGGCGAGAATATTGTAAAGTTAACGTGTTAAAAAAAGTGCAAGTAATTAATAAATGATCTCACAGCTCTCTATACCAGTGAAGTGTTATTTAATCGTGTGAAGGACTAATAAAAGGAGTGAAGTAAAAATTATAATTTGTGTAAGCCTACATTCTTTAGCCGTATCACACCCTGTTAAGAAAAACATGTTTCTACAAAATTAATACTGACGCAGCCGAGGCAAACATAAATATATATAATATTTAAAGAAACATTAAAATACAAAGTTGAAAGTAAAGTTGGGGCGAAGGCCATCGGAAAGTGAAGTTGGTGCGAAGGCCACCGGGAAGTAAAGTTGGGACGAAGACCACCGGAAAGTGAACCGTTGGGGCGAAGGCTACCGGAAACTTTGTACCATACATGCGGCAGTTACTTCAAGTTCGGCTCCCCAACAGTTGAACTACAATACAAATCCTCCTAAAAAAATGACTTTCTTCAGAATGAACGTATGACTGGTGTTGTGTATTTCGTTTATTCCAGTGCCCTCAAATGCACTCTCTGAGCACGCCTTTAGTTTCATTTACTTAAGGAACACCCATTGTGAAAAAATTGTTAAAAATTGTCAAAATTCATAACAATGGATTTTAGCGTTATTAAACACAGCAACCTTCTACTTCACTTCTATGTAGCTTTTATAGCTGTACGACCTTTTAAAGCATGACATATAGCGATTTAAATGTCTACGTGTAATTCTAACCTTTTATAAAATTACATTAAAGAATAGAAACGTAAACAAATCATTCAGGAGAGGCCTCAGGATCTTTAAATACTAAACTAACTGCAGAGGAGCACAGAAAAAGGAAGGAAGGCCTGTTATGCACTAAATGCTTTTTTAACAGCATAGTCATATATAATGTTATTTTAGGGCTATAATTTTTAAACTTCCTTTTCTTGGGTTTTCATTTGTCGGCATATACCCGTTTTCAAATTGTTCCACGAAATATAGTTTTCGGTTTAAATCCATGAAATTTTCTAACAATAGGATAAAAGAATGAGATGAATTTTTGTTACATGCTTAGTTGTCACGTTATTAAACATTAATGTTCATAATGTGAGGATTTTTAAGCAAAAAATTAATCTCATATTCAACATTATTTCCTCACAAACTAGTTCGACAATTAAAAATTCATCTCTACAGTTTATTAATACTGAGTAATAATGAGCTTAATAATCAAATATTATCCCCCCAAAAAACTATCGCGTGGAAAATTTTTAAAAACCGTAAAAAGAATACTATAAAAATGAATATCTCTGGAAGTAATTGAAACATAGGCATAAAATTTCGTCTACATATTATATATTATACAATGATAGCTGTATTAAAATTTCAAATGAATTGAGCTGAAATTCTGGATTTTTTTAATTCCACCATTGGGTATTCTTAACGGAGTCAACAGGTATAATTAGCGGGTAGCGCAATGGTTTCGTTTCGTCTCTCGTACTGCAGGTACGGGGTTCAATTCCCGGCTCTGGTGTGGCGTTCTTATCCACGGCTTTACCTCTGACTTATTCAAGGCACAACGTGGTTCGCAGTCCACGGTAAAAGCTGTAGGCCTCTAATCCCACCGCCATCCTCATCATCACTCTACCATCGGAGGCAACGAGTTCCACCCGCTGGGTGCCTCCACCACAGAAATGGGTCCAGTCATCGCTTGGTGGAATGGGGTATCCCCGAAAATCATAGGCCATATGGGGAGCGTTTGAAACGACGAGAACCATACAACATTCTCCATTTCCAGGGTATGTCCTAGATCCAAAAAACTTCCAAGTCCAATTCCCCGATCAAATAGTCGAAGAATTCTCCCTGAAAGAAAAATTCTCCATATCCTTTTATACCAAAATAATAATCTCTCGAATAAGGTTTTATTTTATCTTATGGTAATACAATAAAATTAATACTCCAAGAGGTAGTACTGTTCAAAGAATTTCTAGATATTGTCCATATTGTATGTACTTCTGTTGTTCATGTTTGCAGAGAAAATGAGGACACTTCTTTCTGCATTATTGTTTCTCTCACCTGTCAAAATTACCTTAGAATCACATATAAAAAGTAAAGCTAGTTAAGCTGGTTTACAATAACCAGGAACCGAAGCCAGAAGAAGAACGATAAAATTAAAATGCATGTATTACAATGTGGATGTTCAGAATTAACAGGACACTTTCCAGCTCTGGGGAATGGGAAAGAAGACTTGGTCAGGTTTCAAATGCTTCGTTCCCGTTCCCTGGAACGGCACATTAGAGCCGTATTGTGCATATTAGGCTCCTCACTGTAGAAAGTATTCAATGCAGATGAAGCAGTCTAGATCTCTATTCAGACCGAGAAAATGAAACCGGAGGAAATTCCAGCAAATGTGTGTCCTGACTCCCTTATATTCATAGAGCGTTGATTCTTCTAGTGAAAACGTCATTTATAACTAGTTTATATGCGGCTTAAAGCTTACATTGCTTAAAAACTACTAAGAACAACAAAAAGCGGAAGAAATTCAGAGAGAATACTAAAGAAGAACATATAACTTTATGTAGCCTTCACTAGAGAAATCGGAAATACTAATGTATTTGGGTTTAGAAAATGTTTATTCTATCAAATGTTAACGTTGGGTAACCTGCATTGGCTGAAATGGAAGTAATGTTATTGGCGAATTACAAACAAATGACGGCCCAATGCGCAAAATCGACTTTCCACTTCTCGATCATTTGGTCATTATATGCATTCCCGTTCTCACTGCCGGTATATAGTGAACCAAAACATTACATGTCGTTTTGCTTCCCGTTCCGGTTTCCGTTCTCGGGGTATTGTGAACCAGTTCTTAATACGTGGTGATCAGAAAGCATTTCAAGTTGTCCCGCTTTATTCACGCGAGTGTTGCAGTGCTCGGGGTTAACAGAGATGACTATTCATAAGCCGTGTATTTGACATTTACCAATAACGTTTAGCAATATCGTTCAATAACAGTCGTTTAGCTTATAATTTGCTTTAAAAAATGTGATTTGATCGGGTAAAATGCCAGGTTGTTGCTGGAACCCAATAGTATACAGAGATTAATAGGCTACGCCATTTATCTCTGCAGAAGAATCAAACATGATTTTCAGATTGGTATATGGGAGCAAGAAAAAATAAATAAAAAATTCATGTGTTACACTCACATGACTTTCTCTACTCTTGTACAAACTATTTTTACAAACGCTTATTCTCCATATGCTTCATGTTAATCGAGATATCGAGATGTTACTCTTATTGTTAATTTTCTTGTAGATGCAATGGGAATTGGTAGGCTTTAAGAGATAGTCAAATATTTTAAGAGCTGGTTGCTATGTGCAGTATTCCATTCTCTTTGCATTTCCACGACAAAAAAAAAATGAATAACGAATTCCCATTTGAGAAAAAGTAAAAGTATTAGAAAATTTAAGGGAATAACAAGCAATATCTCGAAAATGGTTCACTCAACAAAAAAAGTATATAACAAAAATTGTGTATTTTAATGCGATCTACATATTTTGTGTCGTAAAAGTTGCCTATCTCTTATGGTTTACCAGTTAAGCAAAAGTCGTTCACAATGAAGAATGCTTTTGGAGAGATTCCCAGAATATTCAAGATATACATTTTATTTGTTATAAAAGTATCTTGAATATATGATATTTTAATCAAAATATTTAGAGCCATTTTTGAGAAAATTAAAATTTTCGAAAAATGTTCCATGCAAAGGGTAATCTGGGGTGGGGGGATTTTCTTGAAAACCTCTGTGTCGCATCTCTGGAAGATACTGAACCTAAATACCAAGTTTAGTGTTTATCCGACTGTTCGTTTCTGAGTTATGCTGTTCACAGACAGACATACGGACATGTTTTCAAAAATACTATTTTGGGATTCAGAAGACCTCAAAACATGTATTTCCTTGAAATCTCGGTGTCAAATTTTTGGGTTTGAATGCAATACTTCCCCTACCTACTGTACGTAGTAGAGAAAGTAAAACAGGTCATTCCAGTGCGTCATCACTCTAGCCATATCTGCAGGAAAGTCAACAGTATCATTCATACATTTTGGAGAATGAAAAAATGTATCTATTTGTGTTCAGATTTTAGGTATCTTAATTTGAGGTAACTATTCTCTCATTCTCATTATTGGTAGCTTTGGTTAGTATTCCGCAACATATTCGACTGTTTATTAATTTCATATGCCGTAATCTGACAGCTGATAAAATGATTATGTGATTTTAAATAACAAAGGAAGAAAGTAATTATTATTCATATAATTTGTTGCACGGTATTCTTGGATTAGCCTTAATAAATCCCATTCGAAATTACAATTTTTAACATATATTATAAATTTTCTCGTACTCCCCTCGTACCTATGATGATTTCGTTTGTGTACCATTCATTCATATATATTTCTGCCCAGCAGAGCCCAAACCTTATACATAATTCATTGATGCTAAATAGTGGATACTGGCAGAAGAATGAATACCGGTCATATCCGAAAAGTATGTGAGACTTTAAGATCACATTTATCGGCGATGCAATAACGAGATAGCATGAGAGAGATGGAGGAGTGTTCGAGCACTTTGTATGTATGTGAGAGAGAGAGAGAGGGAGAGAGAGAGCGCACACATAACTAATAAACGAAAAATCCTAGAAACACCAAATCTCATATTTAAGTCCTGTACGTTCATGCAATTCTCCCAACCCCTCCACTACAAAGAAAGCTTTTGCACAGAGCAATTTTCTTTATTTTTACTTTCTCTACCAAATACCCAGAAGATAGAGAAGGTATTGCACTCCACCCAAAAATTCGATATCGTGATTTCACCAGAAATACATGTTTTGAGAGCCCTTGAATAAAAAAAGCATTTTAGAAAAAGGCCCGTGTGACAGAACCGTATAACTCTAAAACGAAAAGTCAGATAAATACCAAACTTGGTATTTAGGTTCAGGTTCTACCAACGATGTCACACAAACATTTTTAATAAAATTCCCCACTCCAACTTTCTTTCACAGGCATTTTTAGAAATGTTTGATTTTCTAAAAAAACGGATGTAATGATTTTCATTAAAATACCATATATTAAAGATACTTCTATAATAAATGAAATGTATATCTTGAATTTTCTGGGAATAGCCTTAAAGTCGTCTTCATTCGGAAGGAAATTTGAATAATCTTCTATAACTGGTAAACATTAAGGGATAGACGAAAGCGTACCTCACATAAAATGTAGATATCTTTAAAACACACAATTTATTTCAAACCACCTTTGTATTATCAGCCATTTCGATATATTCGTTATTAATGGTTCGATTTGTGCCATACTTTGTCATTCTTTTTAAGTCCCATGGATTTTCAGTTGATTCTTGCGATTGCATCGAAACAGTATGAAATTTTAACAACAGCATATAACGTCCAGTTCTTAAACATATTTTGACGATCGCGGTCCTCTTTGTATCTTAATGAAATGTGTAATGTAGCTATTTCTGCAAAGGTTTATTTGGATTAAAATGAAGTAGATAAAAAAATAAACTTTCGTAAGAATAATCTGTATACACACTAATAAACGATAGAGTTTACAGAAAGTCTTGCGAATGTAACATATCAGAATATTTTTCTATTTGGTCAAAACTTTTATATGCTGCCTTGAACACATAAAGTCAAATCGACGGCTTTGCCTTTGGAACAATTGCATATTGGCAATGAGGTTTGCTCGTTTTACTATTCTTATCCTTGGGTTTGTTTACATTGGATTTTCCTAATAAATATTAAAATCACAAACACATTTACACTCATATTTCCAGACTATGAAGGCTGGAGAATAATCCTGGCTAAAGAAACATTTCCATTCTCCAGAGGGAATCGAACCCGGTACCTCTGGATTTGGAAGCTAGTATCCTCAAGATTTGTTCTGATGAATTTAATTTAATTTCATGCATCTAACGTTTGTCGTTATTAAGTTTTTCGTAAATAACCTTTAAAGTCCTTTTATTCTTGTTCACTATTCTGTAACTGGGAAACTACCCGAGATAGACAAAAACCTACTAGTTTGAAAGCTAATTTGTTTGCTATCTATGAAGTGCTGAAAAGGAATGATTTTGCTGTTTCTTCGCATGAGCTCACAATCAAAGACCAAGTTTGGTATAAACAGCTGAATTTTCTTTTACACGTCCTACGCACAACAAAGTCCTGTTGCCTAAACTCATTCCTATTGTTTTTTTTCGCTAATTAAGCTGGAGTGATTAAAAGCATCATTTTATAGCGCAATGTATAACAGATGGAGGTGAAATGTTTTAGTGGTGAAAATCGCACCAGAGTTTCACATGAGGATTGTCTCCTATCTTCAGTTACTAGCGGAATAAGGTTCTATAAATGCCACACACGATCTAGCTTGCACACGCCGATATCAGCTTTGTACAGGAAATGCGGGGTCATGATGAAGAATAAGTGACTGCAATAAAATGGCAGTAAAATGTACCGTATTACTCCCTTTTATATTCTTTGCGTAAGACACCTTCACAAACGAGGTGCTTTGGGAACACTCGCTTGTTAAGCGAGCAATGCAAACGGATTCACAACTTTGCTTTATGAAGCGCAAGTTTTCGATCTCTGCGGCATTTAAAACTACTGCTGCTACATTTTATGACATCATAGTGCCTGTTGCTTGAAGAGGGATGGGTTGATAGCATTTAAAACTAAAGCTTGTGGACTGCAGTAATTTGTGTCAGCCAAGAGCTCTAGTAATAAGCTCCTTTTTATTTTCTTACCACCTACCTATAGGAGGTAATAGGTAGTTTAATTCCACCAAAAATTCGAGGTCGAGGTTTCACCGGAAATATGTTTTGAAGTGTAAACCCAACACAGAATTTTTAGAAAAAAACCTTGTGCATGTGTGTGTCTTGTCTGTGAACAGCACAGCTCGAAACAAAAGTTAATTACATACCAAACTTGATATTAAACTTGATATCAAAAAACTTCCAAGGATGCCAGATAAAAGTTTCCATAAAATCTATCCGAAGTTTACATGGAAAATTTGTCGAAAATATTTTTTTAAAAACGACGAACCGTTTTGATTAAAATACAACGTGTTTAAGATTTTTTGATCACAATTTAATATACACTACGTGATCAAAAGTATGCCGACATCTGGCTGAAAATGGCGTACAAGTTCGTGGCGCCCTCCATCGGTAATGCTGGAAGTCAATATGGCGTTGGCCCACCCCTAGCCTTGATGACAGCGTTCACTTGCGCAGACATACTTTCAATCAGGTGCTGGAAGGTTTCTTGGGGAATGGCAGCCCATTCTTCACGGAGTGCGGAACTGAGGAGAGGTATCGATGTAGGTCGGTGAGGCCTGGCACGAAGTCGACGTTCCAAAACATTCCAAAGGTGTTCTATAGGATTCAAGTCAGGACTCTGTGCAGGCCAGATGATGTTCACTGGGCATTCGCCACACTCATACCCTGCCATGGGATTCCACATTGTGTACCGTGATTCGTCACTCCACACGACGTTTTGCCACTGTTCAATCGTGTAATGTTGACGCTCCTTACATCAAGCGAGGCACCGTTTGGCATTTTCCTGTGTGATGTGTGGCTTATGAGCAGCCGCTCGACCATGGAGTCCAAGGTTTCTCACCTCACGCCTAACTCTCATAGTACTTGGAGTGGATCCTGATGCAGATTGGAATTCCTGTGTGATGGTCTGTTTAGATGTCTGCCTATTACTCTTTAAGACCGTCTTCAAACAGACGAGGTCGGCCTGTACGCTTTTGTGCTGCACATATCCCTTCACGTTTCCACTTCACTGTCACATCAGAAACAGTGGACCTAGGGATGTTTAGGAGTGTGAAAATCTCGCGTACATACTTCTGACACAAGTGACACCCAATCACCTGACCACGTTCGAAGTCCGTGAGACCGCGGAGCGTCCCATTCTGCTGTTTCACGATGTCTAATGACTACTGAGGTCACGGATAATGAGTACCAGGCAGTAGGTGGCAGCACAATGCACCTAAGATGAAAAACGTATGTTTGTGGGGGTGTCCAGATATTTTTGATCACATAGTGTGTATACAGAGAGAGCCAAAAAACTACGAACCGTCTGCCCGTTGTTTTTCCTCGGCGCTCGTTGCGTTTGCCGCTATCATACAAAGGCGCGGATGAAACTACACAACATTTTTAAAACTACTTTTAAAGGCTTTACTTACCAACTTTATGAAAGGAGATGCTGAAACTGGCCACCGTCGTTGTCCAAAGAAAATCTCCGTCAGGAAATTGCCAGCATTTCCCAACGTGAACTACGACGAGTGATGGATAGTTTCCTAAAGAGGTGCCAAAAATATATTCATATGGATCCTCTAGCAATAGCCTGTGAAATCCTCTTCTTTGTGAATAAAATTTGCATAGTTGGCAAACCGTAAGAGGTAGTCAAAATCTTATTACAGAACAATTAATGTAGATCTCTTAATTTATGTCCTATAAAGCATTTGTGCAGTTAACTATTTCCGAGATATTGGTTGTTTTAATTTTAAAATACTTATACTTCTCTAAACTGGGAAATCCTTATTCGACTTTTCCTCGTGGTCATCAAAAGAAAATGGAATTTCAAAACTGTCACATAGCGACATGATCTTTAAAAATCTGACTATCGCTTTATCTGCCGTATCCTACAACGAAATGTGGAAATGTCAATTGAAACATTAACTGAAGTAACAGAAATAGATAGATGAATGGGTTTCTCTAAGAACCGTTTGTAGAAGAGCGAGTGGAGAAGGATTTGTTAACTCATGCTTTATTTAAAGTATTATTATTTATATGCGAATGAGTGCAACGTATGAGAGTTTTATGGATAGGCATAGTTTTCTTGTTCTGACGTTGCCTCCTGAATGGTAGTTAGTAAATTTCAATAATCTGTTTTTTCACATTCTCAGAATATGGATTTCCTAAGCTGCTATGTTCTGTAAAATTTTATAATTTCTAGAATGTATATTTAATTACTTTTTTACATCTTCATTTCTCATATTCTATTAAGATTTTCTTCTTCGTTTTGGATTATAGGCTAATCATCGGCGAGGACCATTGTATCTTTCTGATTACTTCATCTTCTAAGTAATGTTGGAGAGAGACTTTCAGAAAAACATGTATACCTTAAAAAAATCCCATTCTGTGTTACATTCACATGGTTTTCTCTATCCACTCTTCTGCAAACTTTTCTTACGAAAACATATTCTTCTATCTGCTCCATGTTAATCGACATTAACACTTGCAAAGACGAGAAAAAATAATCTGATGCATTACATGCACATGACTTTCTCTACCCTCTATCGCTTATTAGTGGCTATACAAATTATTCTTACGAAGCTTATTTTCCTTTTACTTAATTTTAATCGAGATAAACCTTTCCGGAAATAGCTGCATTACACATTTCGTTATAGATACAAAGGGAATAGCTGATAGTCAAATGTTTAAGAACTGGACGCTACACGCTGACCTTAAAATTCCATACTATTTCTATGCCATCACGAGAAACAACAGACAATTGTCGGCTATCTCGGAAATAGCTGATGCCACAAAAAGGTTATTTCAAATAAATTGTGCTTTTTAAAGAGATATACATTTTTTGTGCAGTAGGTTTTTGACTAACGCGTTATGTTTACCAGTTATACAAGATTATACAAAATTCCTTCCGAATGAAGAGCACTTCACAGGCTGTTCCCAGATAATTCAAGATATGCATTTTATTTTGAATGCAAATATCTTTATTATATGGTATTTTGGTCAAAATCGTTAGAGCCATATTAGAGAAAAAATATCTAAAAAAATGTTCCATGTAAAGGGTAGTTTGGGGTGGGGAAAATTCTTGAAAATTGTGTTGCTTCTTTTGGATGGTACTGAGCTTATATTTATTTAGGGGGCCTCAAAAGATGCATTTCCGATGAAATACTGGTATCGAATCTTTTAGTGAAATGCAATATCTTCTCTACTTACTAGTAGGTGGTAAAGAAAAAACTTTCTGATGCGTTACATTCACAATTCTTTATCTACCCACTATCGTTTATTTTATATAGGTAGTTTCTCCAAACTATTCCAACGAAATCCTATTTTTCTATCCACTTCATGTTAATGGAGATTAATCTTTTCAGAAACAGTTTTATTAGGTATTCCAGGTACAAGGGTGATAAGAGGAAACTGAATCGATGGTCAGGTTTAAAGGGAATCGCTGTTGGCCTTTAAACTTGATACTCTTTCCAAAGATATCTCATGAAACAACCAAACAGCGACACTACATTAAAAAACTTACAAAGTATTGATAAATTTAAATCGATAATAACCGATATTTCGGAAACAGCTAATACAACAACAGTTATTTAAAATAAATGAGTTTTAAAGTGTTTTTGTAAGTTTTTTATATCTCTGGTTTATCGGTTATATAAAATGATTAAAATAATTCCTTCCGAATGAAGAGGACTATAGGATATTCCCGGAAGAGATTTAGATATACTATTTATTTTAAACAAATCAAAATCTTAAGCAATTTTTTAGAAAATTAAGAATATTCGAATTTTTTTTCATATAAAGGATAGTATGGAGTGGGCATTATCTTGAAAAGCTTCGTGTCTCATCCTTGGAAGATAATAAACTTAAATACGAGTTTGGTGTTTATTTGACTTTTTGTTTGTGACTTAACACTGTACACGCGCACAATGGAGCTTTTATTTCTAATTTTTTTTTTTTTTTTTTGGTTTCACGGGGCTTTAAAGTATGTATTTCTGGTGAAATCTCAGTATCAAATGTTGGGTGGAATGCAATATATACCTATTTTACCTAGAGATAAGTAATTAGAGAAGAAGAAAAACAAATAGCTGTCTAAATAAGAGATACAGTAGATAAATGAAATATGTAAGGGTAATTTTCAGGTAAATTAATTTAAAACCCTAAATCATTTAAGGAAAAGAAGCTTATATTGAAAATATCTCTAAGCGCTTACCATAAAGGGCCCAGTTATCTCCAAAGAGCACAGCTATAAAACAACAAATTGCTACTTACAGACTTCTGAAATGCTCCCTTCAATTTATCTTACTTCCATCATTATCTGGCACGGATTTGAGATTCTCACAGAATCAGGTGCGTTAACAAAACTACTTATTAGTTTTATTTGATTATTAAAGAGACTCCTAAAATGACCACCTTCAAATCACCTACCAATCACATGCATAAACAATTAAAGGAGATATCAGGTGAGGCAGTATTTTTAACACTTAAATGATTTTAGTCAAGTTACGTAATAAAAATATAATAACAGCCCGCCTTAAAGCAATATATATATATATATATATATATATATATATATATATATATATATATATGTAACAATATATAAAAAGTGTGTATTACAGTCATTGTATATGTTTATATTGTTGTATACATGTAATAATGCTATCTGAATGTATTACGTAATTTAATAATGTAGGAGCTGTGAGAATAATAGATTAAAAGTTGCTAACAATGAGGTAACTTTGAGGCAATAATGAGTAAGAAAGTATAATAATGCTACTAGTCATTCTTGGAGCAACAATAATGTAATTTTTGTGACAGTTTATAAAATAGCCAATCAACAACTAGAAAAAAGCTTAAGTTAAATAAAAGCATTCTATTGGATTAGGAATAGCCAATCAGAGACTTGAAATACAGAAGTTTACAAATTTAGGCGGTAGAAATCAAGTCAGCTGCTTGGAGACATTGCTCGTAACTGGACGCGTTGTTTGTAGACAGTGTTCCTAACCGGAACACTGTCCTCGAGAAATTTAATATATATTCAGTGTGAGACGAAAAGAGTTTACGTGTTTAAAAAGTGCAAGTATTTAATAAAAGAATCTTACAGCTCTCTATATCAGTGAAGTGTTATTTAAATCGTGTCAAGAATTAATAAAAAGGAGTTAATTAAAAATTATAATCTGTGTAAGCCTACATTCTTCAGCCGCACCACGCCTTGCAAGGAAATCCATGTGTCTAACAATAATACTGACGCAGCCGAGGCAAACATAAATATATAATATTTAAAGAAACAGTCACATTAGAAAGTTAATAATATTTTTAAATTTTGGGACGAAGGTTACCGGTTGCAACTACTTCAAGTTCGGCTCCCCAACAATACCACTCTTACTTCAAATCGGCTTCCCATACGTGAAGCAACAACCTACTTCACAGGGAAGTAATTACAAAAATCGGATTCTCCTTCAGTTCTATTTTGAAAAAAAAAACAACGAAAAAACTCTACTCAAAATACTGGATATTGATGCAGTATATTTAGTATGATAACCTATCAGAAGATAACATGATCACCTACATATTTTTTTTTCATTTCATCCTGGAAGGTAAGAATACATATTTGTGTTTTACATTGACAAAACTATTTAATTTGGTTAGACTAGGCCATCAGCACAAACGCCACATTTAGGAAATAAATATTATATTTTCCTCTCTTCTAATGGCTTGTACATCACGTTTTCTCTTATATTTTCTTATGAGCTCAATACGACCATGAATCTCAATTCACTTTTGTTAGTGCATTATTCTTTTCAGTTTAACAACGGAGTCCCGCCTCTTCTCGTGTAAACTTCATTTCTGCTAATACGAGTATAATGGTCAGCGTCCAACAGTAGATGACATAACTGTAGCGCTAATTCGACTGTTTTATAGAGCTTCGTCATGGTTTCTTTATTTGCCCCATTTCTGATTGTGTCAAAAATCATTCCACAAAATTCCTAATTATATATCACAAGACAGGCATACAAAAGCAGTAATAAAATATTGCCCAAGAGGAAATAGAACGGTCGGAGACCTCTGGAAATATGGTTAGCGCAAAACTTTGATGGAGTCGAAGACGCAGTTGACAACGGGAACATTCTTTAAATATTGCTAACGTCCTCTAATTACCAATTATGATCAAGAAAACAAAGCAAATGTTCGAGGTTAATTTCCTATTAGTTTACTACCATTTACTCACAGATTACATTACACTGTATACTGTACCAGTATATAGGTACAGTACACCATATGAACAGAGATTCCTTAAGACGTAAGTGAGAGAACAGTATGAACCAAGAAAAAATCTGCAGAGCTTCGCTGTTGCTGTACTTAAAAGTATGATTAATACATAATATCGAATTTCAAATATCTTTGAACATTAAGGCCTTTCTGGAATATATTGTTGTTTCAACGCTCCCCATATGGTCAATGACTTTCGGAGAAATCTCTTTCCACCAAGCGATAGCTGCACCTATTTGTTAGCGGGCGGTTTCAGTTACCTTGGATGGTAGGGTGATGATCAGGAGTGCGATGGAACAAGAGGACCTACAGTTTTTACTATGGACTCCGAACCTCGTTGGACCTTGGGGAATACTACGCATAAGCTGGTCAGAGGTGAAGTTTTGGAATAGGGCCGAGTTAGAAATTAATTGTTGTCGCGGGAGAAATCTGGGGAAGCCACTACATAAAAAGTCCTTAAGTTTATATAAAAGGATAAAGAGAAATTAGAGGAGAGAAGGTTATGTTGACATATAACTGTAGTAGACAGGGGAGGTTTAGCATGGATGAGAACGGGAGTAATGTTCCTAGGAGGCTTAAGAGGAAGAGAATCAGGAACAATGTCATACATGGAGAAAAGGAAAGTGGTAAAATACAAAGAGATTGAGAAGTGGAGGCAGGGTTTTGGTATTCGAAGTGTGACAAAATGAGCAAGGAAATGGTGGTAGGGGAGTTGAGGAAGAAAAAAGGAGCAAGACTGGATTTCTAAAGAAAACCAAAGAAAACTGGTTAAGGAAAGTAAAAAAAGCAAGGGGAGAGAAGCAAGAAGGACGAAGAAAGGATAATAAGGGAAAGTAAGAATTAGACAAGCGGGAAAGGAACGAAAAGAACACGGGCTAACCGAAAGTAAAACGCCGAGGTACGCCTTAAAATGTAAAAATGTACGCACTATATGCTACATACAATTAACTTTAAGTTTTGATATAGATGTATTAAAGCCTTCAATGTATTAAAATTTTGTATGCTGTTCGGTCCAGTCCATAAATATTCTATTCCATTCTACTGTCGCGATTATTGTAACCTATGAGTAGAGACTGATATTCAGGTATATTTTTGGCACATAAGAATTGGAAAATCCTCCCATTCAAAAGATGATAATAATAACATAACATAATTTGGAAGCGATACTGTAAATGACTCACAGAAATTATATAAGAAAGTAATGTGGGAACGCAACCAACATTTAATAAATGCACATGAGTTTTCAAAGGTGTAAAGTCGCTGCTTAAAAATTAAACAGATATATCACAAACTTGCTACAAGAAATAGAAAAATGTCCTTATTGGTATTAACAGTAATTTATGAGAAAAGCAAATGCACATATAATTAAGTATGATTCGACTGTCTGTGTGGCCTGGTCATCTAGCATGCTAGCTTCCAAACCTAGAGGTCCCAGGTTCGATTCCGGCTAGAGGGTAGGAGCTTTTCTTTAGTCAGGATTATTCCCCATACTCCTTACTGTCTGAAAGTATGAGTGAGAGCGTAAATGTGTGTGCAAATTATAAAGAAAACTAAAAAACCCAAAGATTAACACAATACTTAACGAGTGATCATTATTGCCAATGGACAATTGTTCCAAAGGCAAAAGCCGCAGATATGATCTTAGATGTTAACGGTGACATATAAGTGGCCAAAAATAAATTATTATTCACTTACCCTCAGCGTATTTTCTCTTTTTCTCGTGGTTAGAAAGTGGTGCTTCACGATATTTTCTGTAGCTGCTTTGAGGTAATTCTTAAAAAATGTAGATTTGTATTTTGGAATGTTTAAATTTTTCTGTTGAACTATACATGGTGTAAACCACTGTAATGATTCTCAAGCTATGGATCCGATTTCAAACTCTGAATGACTTAAGCAGCCTAGTTGAGAATTACTCGTATATCAGAATGCTTTGTTCAGTTTAGCCTATTTATAGGATAGGACTAGGAGCGGGGGGGGGGGGACTTAGCACCTCGACGTGCCCTGATGGGGCGCCCCTGGGAGGTAGGGTTGAGGTGAGAGGAAATAGAGTGCGGCCGGACTAGGAGGTGCGACAGGCAGAGAACGGGGCCCCACCGTTTACAGATTTGGTTGGCAGCTGGTGCAGCCCGCCCCCTCCTCCCTGTGGGCTTAAACATTCCCTGTGGGGCCCGGAACCCGGAGACCACCCCCATTCCGGAGGACGAAGATTTACTAAGAGCATCCTTTTCCCCTGCCATGCACACGCCGAGACCTCCCGCTGACACTTGCAACCCTGAAAGAGGCCAAACAGATGAAACGTGAAGTAAAATGTGAATGAAGGTGAAATGGAGCGATAGCGATCCAGGAAACCCCCGTAAAACGCATGGGTCAGAAAGGTCGGTCACGGGAATCGAAGCTACGATCTCTCGACGCTGCCGTCTGAGCCATGCCGCCGGTTTACCCGAGTTCATTGGCTCTCTTGCTTTAAATATTTCCTTATTGTCCGTTATGACCTGTGTGATTAAAAGACGTTAAAACGATTTTACTAAGATGTTCATGTAAGTTTTGACGTATTTGCTTAGAAGGCATACATCTCCATTTTGTTGTGCGTTAAAACCATTTATTCTAAGAAACACAATTACTAGGTTCAGCAGCAGTAGATTTATTACTGAATTTTCAAACCTCCATTTTGTTGCTGTATCCTCTGAAAGTATCAGTGCTGCTTTATTGTACTACCAAAATGGAAGGCATTGAACCAGAAATTAATTTCACCATGTCTTTAATAGCTCTTAAAACATTTTAATAATTGGTATTGGAGAGAAAATAACCTAATGCGCATTAAATAATGAAATAGAAACCAACATTATTTTAAGCATAATTATACTGGAATATTATAAACCTTCTTAGTGACTGGTATATGGGGGAAATTTAGAATATTGAGAAAGTTTAATATTTAGTTTTATAATTATAGGATTTGTAAACAAAATGTTTACTATACTAAATTGTTTGAAAGGAAACAAATATCTGTAAATTTTTATATCATTCATATTTTACGAATATGTAAGCTTCAATGTATTTGGAAAGCAAGCAATGCTTTTTAAAAATAGTTTCTGTCCAGAAGGATATAAAATAAACACAATAAAAAAATGTCTATCCCATACTAGTCGCCTACTGACTCTCCTCACCAATAATTCACAGGTATCCCTTAATTGTTCATATACAAGTGCCATCAGCTTTAGGTTAATAAGGATCACTATTTACTTCAAAATTATTTCAAATTAGCCAATAAGGACTTATTTACATGCAAGATACATAAACGACAGCCAACTGTTCATATCTCGAGAGGATTGTAGGGAATAAAGAAATTAAAATGGGAAAAAAAATAATTTTCATTAATGAGAATTTCATCCTGAAAGATACTTGGGTTAGATTATGCTATACAACGCAGCGGATTGCGATCTACATAGATCTGTTTTGGCTACTATCCTCCCCAGGAGGAAGGGATGAAGTGAAGAAACCACAGGGGGCTACAGTCCACAGAGACGCGTAGAAATCTCTAACAGTTCCAAGCTCGAAGACCCATGCCATTACTGGAGCTCCCTAGAGAGGATGATAAACGACCCGCTGGCCAAGCTACCCTCTAGTGTCCTCGGGGAGAACTCTTTCCTTTGGGCAAGCAACCGCGCCATCTGTCTGATACCGCCATACGCCACGAAACCTAAATGTACACCTGAATGATGAGGAGGAAAGAGAATGAAAGCGAAATGATGAAAGGAAATACGGAATCACCCCAGCATTCGCCTACCGACCAGGCATATATACGAAAAACCCAAGGTCAGAGTGGAAATCGAACAACCCAGGACCTCCCGAATGTGAGCCATGTTACCAAGAGTCATCTCGCTCGGTTAGAAAATAAGTATAATAATAATAATAATTATAATAATAATAATAATAAATATTTCGGAAACGACTAATGCTACAAAAATACTTGTCATCAAATTAGCATTTTAGTAGGCTCTGCATCTCTTCTGAGTAAACTCTTGTCTGTCTTATTGCTTTCTATTCGCATGTATGTACTTATTAAGAATGGAGAGAGATTTATGGAAGTCTGAAGACATAGTTTGTTATAACTATATCTAATGCATGATACTGTTTTGAAATTGCTTGAGCTACTTGTAGAAGATAAAGCAAATGTAAAAATGTTCCATAGTTATTTTTGGGCGACGGAAAATCTATGAGAATCAAATGTTTCGACCTAAATCGCGATAAATTTGTGAGTAAGTATAACCCTTTCCATGTCATTGATAAGCAGTAAAGACAGTAAAAATGTGAGTTTCGGTTTGTGGAAAAACCTCAATAGCAGTCCGTATAAGTGTGGCTAAAATTATTTTGCATTTGCTGCCTTTCGACTTAAATAAAATTATTGCTGATTGGTATGTTACGAACAACAAAACACTTGAAACGTGCTCTGAGAGGGAGAAAAGAACCTGTATCGAACAAGGAAACACACGTCTAACACCATAAAGGACAATTTATGGCTCCAGTTTGGACAGGTCAGTTTGAATGAAATGTTACAGGCATGTCATAGCGCCCGATTTATCTGTTTACCCATCTTGTCTTGTATAGCCTCTTAACATGTGCGGTCCCTACAGAGAAAACCTAACAATCCGCTTATTTCTGCAAAGATAAAACTGTTATGTCTGGTTCCCGGAACCCTTGCTCCAACTGTACTGTGATTACAGTTTTCCTCCTTATGAAAAATAATGCATTTTATTTGTACCTTCCATCTTCGAATTGAGAATAAGAGGTTTCCCTTCTCTTTAACATATAATTCGTCTCCATTTTAAAAACTTCTAGCAGCCAAATAATAGAGAAACTAATTCTTAATATACAGAATGAACAAGGATGTTACAGTTTACACGTTCTGGTATTTTTCAGATTTTTCGTTTTATTAGTTTTGCAAATCTGCATGTTTACGACATCATTTTTTTCGACGACGGTGATTTCTTATTCTCTGCCCTTCATGTCAGTGTAGAAAGTTGAATTTTTTGCATCCAGTGAAGGTAATCTAACCTACCCCACCCGCGTGTTTTGCTTATTTTACTGTGTATGAGATATATTAAACAGGAGGAAGCGTCAGGGGCGACAGGGTAGACAAACTCTAGCTAAGATATACTGTGAATGAAAAGCTATTTATTTAATTTCATTGCCTTATTACGCCCTTCGAAAGGGAAGTAAAGCCGGTGGTCCCGTGCCGTAGATTTACGGCGCGTAAAATAACTTCAAACCTGATAAATAAGCCTCTCAGCAAAATTACCGGTCTTTCACACCCAATATAAAATAGGACGCCTTGGACCACAGCAGTTATAGAGAGTCTATATACATAAAACCCAATTTAATTTTTCACTCAGCAAGTCTTCGTTTATCTTGGGAATTTACGCGTCTCTTATACGAACAGAAAAGTGCGAGAGTACTCCGGTGTACGTTTGCTTTACTGTGTGTTTTGCAAGGGTTTGTGAATGAGGGAAACAGACAGGTCATTTGACCGCGGTAGCTGTAAAGCGGTGTTTTCCTATAGCCCGAAGCCCAAAGAAGTGTTATTTAAGTGTACCTACCCTTGTTAGGGTTAAACCACTGGTAGGTAGGATAAGGGTTTGCAGGATGGTGGTGTTACCGGGGGCGCCCGCATGCCATCTGGGGTTGTAGTCCCCTAGAGATGGAACGAGGGCACTCCGATAGAATGGCAACTGGTCCTATAGTTTTCTAGCCCGGCGCCTAATTTCATCCTCCAGGTATGGAAGAGATGAGGCTTCGTGAAGTAATCTCACGGGGAAAGCTCGGAGGTCCCTATTCTGCACCCGCTGCAGTCGGAGCAGACTGGAGTCTGCGGTCATGCCCCAGACCTCGCAGGCGTAAACTAGAACGGGGACTATAAGTGCTCTGCAGAGGCACAACTTAAGCGGTATCGGCATCACGGATCCCAGCATGGGGCACAAGGAGGCCGTAGCCGCAATGCCCCGACGCGAGAGGTCCGCGATGTGACCCCGGAAAGTTAGACGCCTATCTAGCTGAACACCCAAATAGGAGATGGAATTCGTCCACTCTATCCTACGTCGTAGCTAGGTAGATGAGGGGAAGTTGGCGGGAAAGCGGCGCTGTGTGAAGAGAATGGCGTGGATTTCTTTGCCCAATAGATAGACTGACTTCTGTCTCCCTTTACACTGGCTGTTGGACTTAAATTCTGCTGCAGTCGGCACGTATAGAGTTATACCATGCTTCCGAAAAATCCCGGACCTACAATTTTACCTTCTCTTCCGGCGTTGGGGGGAAATTTCGAAAAAATGTGGAATACCCTATATTGAGGATTGTACACATTCTTTACTTTCAAATTGATTAGGAAACGGTGAAGGATTAGAAAAGTGTTTATTGAAAATAATGGAAGTGCTCTGCTGTTCCTGCATACAGCACTAATGTTGAGATGGTTCTTTTTTACACAGCAGATACACGAAAGAAAGAAATAGGCCATTTATTGACTCAGTCAAAGTTGTTGTTCTTGTAAAATATACCTAAGCATTCAAGTTGTGTAGAATGTCAAGTTCGTATGTCAAAGCTAGATGTTTCGTATAAAATATATTATTCACGGAAAATGCTGTTACTCCTTTTATTATATGAACAATTAAGAAAGTATAAAGCCTCTACGTACATATTGGAGTACTAATTTAGGTTTGGAGTTTAATTTTTACTTTCTCTACTACGTATAGTAAGTAGGGGAAGTATTGTATTCCACCCAAAAATTCGATACCGAGATTTCACCGGAAATACATGTTTTGAGACCCCCTCAATCCAAAAAAAGCATTTTTGGAAACATGTCCGTGTGTGTGTCTGTGTGTCTGTCTCTGTGTGTGTGTCTGTGAACAGCATAACTCAGAAACGAATAGTCGGATAAACACCAAACTTGGTATTTGGGTTCAGTATCTTCCAAGGATGCGACACGAAGGTTTTCAAGAAAATCCCCTCACCCCAGAGTACCCTTTACATGGAAGATTTTTCGAAAATTTTAATTTTCTCAAAAATGGCTCTAACGATTTTGATTAAAATATCATATGTTTAAGATATTTTAATGACAAATAAAATGTATATCTTGAATTTCCTGGGAATGTCTCCAAAAGTATTCTTTATTGTGAACGACTTTTGCATAACTGGTAAAGCATAAGAGATAGACAAAATTTTACCAGACAAAAAATGTAGATCGCGTTAAAATACACAATTTATGTCATATACATTTTTTTAGTTGAGTGAATCATTTTCGAGATATTGCTTGTTATTTCCTTAAATTTTCCAATACTTACACTTTTTCTCAAATTCGTTATTCAATTTTTTATGTCCTGGATATGCAAACTGAATAAAATGCGCCACATAGCTACCAGCGCTTAAAAGATTTGTCTATCGCTTATAACCTACCATGTTCCCCTTGCATCTACAAGAAAATTAGCAATAAGATTGACATCTCGATATCTCGAGTAACATGAAGCATATGGAGAATAAACGTTTGTAAAAATAGTTTGTACAAGAGTAGAGAAAGTCATGTGAGTGTAACACATCAGATTTTTGTACATTAGCATTTCTATACAGTGTCCTGCATTTTTGTGTAATGTCCTATATATTATATCACTAGTGTCCTATGTCGTCCTCCGTGATGTAATGATTACTATGCTAGTCTTTAGTTCCCGAGGTCCCAGGTTCAAACCCAGCGGATGGCGATGGATTTTTTTTCGGGCGTTAAAATCCTTAGCATGGGTTCCTTAGGAAGGGAAATAAAGCCGGTGTTCCGTATCGTAGATTTATGGCAAGTAAAAGAACCTCAAGCCTCAAAAGACACCTCTGAGCAAAATTACCGATCTTTCACGACCAATATAGAATGGGACGCTAAGGACTACAGGAGTTAAAGAGCGTCCATAAATACAACTTAATTCAATTTTAACTAGTGTCCTACATTTAATTAAAACAATCTGGTAACCCTAACTAATTGGCCAGCTGTAAAGCATATTTTAGCAATTTGAACCAATTGACCAGACTTCAAAGTACATTATAAACAAAATTATGTACCGCTGCGTAAACAGGAAGCATTACAAGTTTATAAATAATTAACAAAACTGTAAACTTAAGCTCTGCGGTCGTGTTCACTGGAGCGAGCAGTCGGCTGAGGTTCATCGGAAAGGGTGTTGTTCCGAAACAGGAGGTGAAGAAGACGAAGAAGAAGAAGAAGAAGAAGAAAGTGCCTACCCTATTAATTAGTTTACGCTTCGCCATTGATATTAAGTCTAATGTAGATATATTTATTACTGCAGACATGCAATGTAATCAAATCACATTTGATAGTTGAATTTTACCATTTTACCATTTAATCTTTGGGTTTTTACTTCCTTTTCATTTGTTAATGTTAACCTGGGTGGCCCCATAGCTCAGCCGGTAGAACACCCGCATGCTCTATGAGGAGTCGTGGGTTCGATTCCCGGCTGGAGGTGGAAATTTATTTCCTATCCTCTACAGAGCCTCTAGGTGTAATCTAATGTATAAAATACAAATAAAAACAAAATCCAGTGTCAAGGTATGCGAGTTAAAACCATGGCCGATAGGCAATGTGTTTCAAAGGTAAAAGGTCGCTAAAGGCGGGATATAAATTTAACAAAAAAGAAGTTTGCTTAACTTGCAGCAGCTACGAATGAGCTGCAAGTTGTTGACCTTTTTTAAGGCCAACAATCAGGCGTGAATAATCGATCTTCAGTTTGCCAACAAGGTTAATGCTGTTGATCTTGCTACTGGAACCAATGTTCAACAGCTGTTGGTAATTAATTTTGGTACAAGTACTATTTCTATTGTTTACTAGGTTGAAAAAAGTAATATCTAGTGCACATGTGCTAAGTGCATTGGAGTATCTCGACTTGGTCTCGTATTATCAAAGTCTTTCTTATTCTCCAATGCACTTGCCACAATTTTATTGCATTGCAACATAATATTACATACGTATAGTGGAAGCAAATTTTAAGTGTTATACCTGAAATTGCGGTAAAAATTGGTTTCAATCTGATGGAGGAAAAATTTAAAGTAAAAAAATTATAGACTTGTTTTTCTTAATTTCCTGATCAACTCCTCAGCCTTTAAGAATTCTCAAAACAATTTCTCCGTCAGCTCAAACTATATATCTAGACATTTGCAGATATTATAAAAAACGGTTGTATTAGATTCAAATAAATTCATTTCGTAAACACTTCTATTTTTAATAGATACCCTCTTCTTTGTAGGACTTGCATCCCTAAGGGTTTACAAGCCAATGTCTTGGGTCAGTAGCCTGTCGAGGACCAGCAAACTCTGAATCACAGCGATGGGTGATCAGCCCAATACCTGATATGGCGGTGAAGAAGAAGGAAATAAAAGGAGTGATGAAAGGGGCAATAGGAAAATTCGTGGATCAAATTATTCAACCCAGCATTAGCCTAGCGGCCGAGGAAAACCGCGAAAAAACCTTCGGTCAAATTGGTCGTCCCAGAGAATTTGGACCCAGACCTCCAGAATGCTGGCCACACACGTTAGCGCCTTAGCCATCCCGATCAACAAACGAAAGTTTTTTTTAAAAAAAAATCGGTGTAATTTTTAAAAACATAAGAAGATTAATTCAAATTCAATAAAATAAAACCTGAAAAAACGCTAGAACATGCCAACTGTTTGCTCTTTCTGCAGAATAAAATTGGGAATTTATCTCTTTTAATTTGACTGGAACAATTGTTTTAAAGGAAGACGAATACTTTCTGTAGTCGCTCTATAATTTCAACTTAGATTATGTGCGGCTTTGGACTTAGAGGGGGTAATGTACAAAATACTACTTTTTGAACTACTAAAGTCAGAAGTAAACTTCTTGCGAACATTTTGGAACACTTGCAGTGCAATTTCATGTCTGCATCTCTTACAGTTTAACACTTACGCCCTTTTTATTATTATTTTCTTCGCTTCCAAATGCCTAAGCTCTTTTAACTTTGAAGACAGTAGTTCCATTTTTACTGCGTATTCCGTTCATAATTACCTACGCTGGGTGCATGAATACGCCAGAAGCGTCAAGTACAGGAAACAGGACAATAAATTGATGCGTTGAGCAGATTCTTATCACTATTATGTAAGTATCTGGTAACTCTTTTCAACTTATTTTACTGCTGCACTTAGTTAATATAGAAAATTATCCTTAAGGTTTTAAAAACTTAAGAAGGTAGTATCTTTACGTTATTAGCCCCACCTTGGGCGTCAACTTTTAAGTAGGTTGTATTGAAGGAGTTGTATTATTTCAACTGTTCGGGAGCCGAACATGAAGTAGTAGCAACCGCACGTATAATACCCGGTAGCCTTCGTCCCAAAATTTAAAAATATTAACTTTGTAATTTGACTGTTTCTTTAAATATTATATATTTATGTTTGCCTCGGCTGCATCAGTATTATCGTTAGAGACATGTTTCTCTTTGTAGGGTTGTGGTGCGACTGAAGAATGTAGGCTTACACAGATTTTAAGTTTTTCTTCACTCCATTTATTAATGCTTGACACGATTTAAATAACACTTCACTGATATAGAGAGCTGTGAGATTATTTTGTTAATTACTTGCACTTTTTAAACATATAAAATATTTTCTCATACAAAATACCTATTAAATTTCTCGAGGACGTGTCTCGCGTCCAGTTATGAGCACTGTCTACAAGCAACAGAACTCTAAATTTGTAAATTTTATATATTTCAGTCTCCGATTGGCTATTCCTGATCCAATAGAATACTTTCAGTTAACTTATGCTTCTTTCTGGTTGTTGATTGGCTATTTTTATACTGTCTCAAAATTACATTATTGCTTCCTCCAAGAATGACTAGTAGTATCATTACACTTTCTTACTCATTATTGCCTCAAGTTTACCTCATTGTTACCTCATTGTTAGCAACTTTTTACCTATTATTCTCACAGCTCCTACATTATTAAATTACGTAATACATTCACATAACATTATTAAACATGGATACAATAATATAAACATTTACAATGACTGGAATATACACTTTTTATATATAGTTACACACATATTGCTTTAAGGCGGGCTGTTATTGAATTATATATTATATAATTAGACTCAAATCATTTAAGTGTTAAAAATACTGCCTCAAAACCTAGAAGTTTGGAATGCTAAAATCAGATTGAAAAATCACGGCTATGGCATTGAATTTTTCAGCCTGATCCTACCTTTCTAGCTTAATATTTGATTAAGCTGAAAAATTGTCTATGAAATTCAAAGAAAAACAAACAAATAAACAAATGAGAAAACCACTTCAGAGGCTAGAAATAACCATTTCAACTTATTAATAAATTTCATTAAACTGTCTGAAGAGATGTTGGAATTGTAGAGTAGCTTTGAAGAATTTTTATCAAGCTTTTAAAACACTAAGGAACAATTTAAACGAAAATTAAACTGCAAACGAAAACGAAAGGTTTCGAAAAAGCCTTTTTAGCGTGCAAATCAAAATCGAAAAGTGGAATAAATACCCGCACCCAAACAGTGCTCTAAGAAAAAAAATCTCGTTTTTTCTTTCTTTTCCCAAATCGGTACACCATATTTATTAAAATACATTTAAGATATGCGCATGAATAAAGCTACCTTAAATAGACTATGAAGTCCTACTTAATCCCGTTTAATGTTATATAACTGAAAAATCGTATTATATGTTTAAAAAGTTATTATGTAAAATGTATACATAGAGCTCGTTAAAATACACAATACTTATTTAAGCACTTGATGTTAGATACATTTTCTTACATTTTAAGTAATAGGTGCTCTATATACTCAAAATCTACTATTTTAACTTTCTCTACTACGTATAGTAAGTAGGGGAAGTATTGTATTCCATCCAAGAATTCGATACCGAGATTTCACCGGAAATATATTTTTTTAGGCCCTCTGAATCTAAAAAAAGCATTTTTGGAAACATTTCCGTGTGTGGGTGTCTGTGAACAGCATAACTCAGAAACGAAGATTCGGATTAACACCAAACATGGTATTTAGGTTAGTATCCTCCAGAGATGGAACACGAAGATTTTCAAGAAAATCCCCCCACCCCAAACTACCCTTTACATGGAACATTTTTCGAAAATTTTAATTTTCTCAAAAATGGCTCTAACGATTTTGATTAAAATATCATGTTTAAGATATTTTCATGACAAATGAAATGCATATTTCGAATTTTCTGGGAATGCCTCCAAAAGTATTCTTCATTGTGAACGACTTCTGCATAACCATAAGAGATAGACAAAATTTTACAACACAAAAAATGTAGATCGCGTTAAAACATACAATTTATATCATATACATTTTAATTGTTTTTTTGAGTGAACCATTTTCGAGATATTGCTTGTTATTCCCTTAAATGTTCCAATACTTTTTCTCAAATGGAATTCGTCATTCATTTTTACTTTCTCTACTACGTATAGTAAGTAGGGGAAGTATTGTATTCCACCCAAAAATTCGATACCGAGATTTCACCGGAAATACATGTTTTGAGACTCACTGAACCCAAAAAAAAAAGCATTTTTGGAAACATGTTCGTGTGTGTGTCTCTGTGTGTGTGTCTGTGTGTGTGTTTGTGTGTGTGTGTGTGTGTCTGTGAACAGCATAACTCAGAAACGAACATTCGGATAAACACCAAACTTGGTATTTAGGTTCAGTATCTTCCAGAGATGCGACACGAAGGTTTTCAAGAAAATCCCCCCACCCCAAACTACCCTTTACATGGAACATTTTTCGAAAATTTTAATTTTCTCAAAAATGACTAACGATTTTGATTAAAATATCATATGATTAAGATATTGTCATGAGAAATGAAATGTATATCTCGAATTTTCTGGGAATGTCTCAAAAAGTATTTTTCATTGTGAACGACTTTTGCATAGCTGGTAAACCATAAGAGATAGACAAAATTTTACTGCACAAAAACTGTAGATCGCGTTAAAATACACAATTTATGTCATATACATTTGTTTGTTGAGTGAACCATTTTCGAGATATTGTTTGTTATTCCCTTAAATCTTCCAATACTTATACTTTTTCTCAAATCCCTTATTCATTTTTGTTATGTCCTGGACATACAAAGAGAATAGAATGCGCCGCATAGCAACCAGCTCTTAAAATATTTGACTATCGCTTAAAGCCTACCAATTCCCCTTGCATCTACAAGAAAATTAGCAATAAGATTGACATCTCGATATCTCGATTAACATGAAGCATATGGAGAGTAAGCGTTTGTAAAAATTGTTTGTACAAGAGTAGAGAAAGTCATGTGAGTGTAACACATCAGATTTTTTGTCTTGTATATGCAAAGAGTATTAATCTGTGGCAAAGGGAATGGTGCTGCACTTAGCAACCAGCTATTAAGAGATATGTATGTGCTTAAAGGTTACTGTATTTCTATATTGCCGTTGTAAATATATATTCCCCTTGCATCTACAAGAAAATTAGCAATAAGATAGAGTCTGCAAATGTTTATCTCGATTAACATGAAGTAGATGGAGAATAAGCGTTTGTAAAAAATAGTTTGTACAAGAGTAGAGAAAGTCATGTGAGTGTAACACATCAGATTTTTTTGTCCTGGTAATACAAAGAGAATGGAATACTCCACATAGAAACCAGTTCTTAAAATATTAATTTTGGAAATTAATGATAAGATTTTCTTTCCTTTGAAATTTTAAAAGTTAATTTATTCTTTTTTTGGTTTTATACAATAACAAAATTTTAATTAATTTAAACTCAACAAAAAAATAATATAAACAATTTTATAACTTAAAAATAGTTAGAAAAGTACCTTTAGTAACAGGTTTTAATTCAATTATATGAATTGGTTTAGTTTGAAGAGAGTATTTTGGAGTACAAAATTTATATTATATTTTAGTAAATGTGAAATTTTGGTTATCTTCTAGGGTTATGTTTAATTATCCAAATAATTACAGGATTATTTTTAGCTATAGACTCAATATAATTTGAAACTCAATTAAGAAAATTAAAGCCTACCAATTCCCCTTGCATCTTCAAGAAAATTAGCAATAAGATTAACATCTCGATATCTCGATTAACATGAAGCATATGGAGAATATGCTGTTCACAGACGCGCGCGGACGTGCGCGGGCCTTATTCAATGATATCTCGGCGTCAAATTTTTGAGTGAAGTGCAATACTAGTGCTATGCAGTAGAGAAAGTAAAAATAGTTCCAATTATTTAGATTAAAAGACGATATGTTTAAGATGCTTGCATGACAAATAAAATATTTATATTGGATATTTTTCGAATATCTTGTGAAGTCCTCTTCGCTGTCAATGACTTTTGTGTAATTGGTAAACTGTAAGAGTGGCACAATATTTCAGATCGCACAAAAAATGTAGACATCGTTAAAGCACACAACTTATATCAAATAAGTTTCTGATGTATCAACCATTTTCTAGATAGTGACTATTCGCTTTTACTTTTTCTACTACGTATAGTAAGTAGGAGAAGTATTGTATTCCACCCAAAAATGCGATACCGAGATTTCACCGGAAATATATGTTTTGAGACCCCCTGATACCAAGAAAAGCATTTTTGGAAACATGTCTCTGTGTGTGTCTGTGAACAGCATAACTCAGAAACGAACAGTCGGATAAATACCAAGCTTGGTATTTAGGTTCAGTATCTTCCAGAGATGCGACACGAAGGTTTTCAAGAAAATCCCCCCACCCTAGATTATCCTTTACATGGAACATTTTTCCAAAATTTTAATTTTCCCAAAAATGGCTCTGACGATTCTGATTAAAATATCATACGTTTAAGATGTTTTTTTTATGACAAATGAAATGTATATCTCGAATTTTCTGGGAATGTCTCCAAAATTGTTCTTCATTGTGAAGGACTTTTGCATAACTGGTAAACCATAAGAGATAGACAAAATTTTACTACACAAAAAATGTAGATCGCGTTAAAATACACTATATATGTCATATACAGTTTTTTTGTTGGGTGAACCATTTTCGAGATATTGCTTGTTATTCCCTTAAATTTTCAATACTTATTTTCTCAAATGGGAATTCGTTATTCATTTTTACTTTCTCTACTACGTATAGTAAGTAGGGGAAATATTGTATTCCACACAAAAATTCGATACCGAGATTTCACCGGAAATACATGTTCTGAGATCCCCTGAATCCAAAAAAAGCATTTTTGGAAACATGTCCGTGTGTGTGTGTCTGTCTTTGTGTCAGTGAACAGCATAACTCAGAAACGAACAGTCGGATAAGCACCAAACTTGGTATCTAGGTTCAGTATCTTCCAGAGATGCGACATGAAGTTTTTCAAGAAAATCCCCCCACCACAGAGTACCCTTTACATGGAACATTTTTCGAAAATTTTAATTTTCTCAAAAATGGTTCTAACGATTTTGATTAAAATATCATATATTTAAGATACTTTCATGAAAAATAAAATGTATGTGAATGTCTGCAAAAGTATTCTTCATTGTGAACGACTTTTGCATAACTGGTAAACCATAAGAGATAACAAAATTTTACTACACAAAAAATATAGATCGCGTTAAAATACACAGTTTATCTCATATACATTTTTTTATTGAATGAACCATTTTCGTGATATTGCTTGTTATTCCCTTAAATTTTCCAATACTTATACTTTTTCTCAAATGGGCATTCGTTATTCATTTGTTTATGTCCTGGACATACAAAGAGAATGGAATACTCCACAGAGCAACCAGCTCTTAAAACATTTGACACTTGCTTAAAGCCTTGCATCTACAAGAAAATTAGCAATAAGATTAACATCTCGATTAACATGAAGCATATAGAGAATAAGAGTTTGTAAAAATAGTTTGTACAAAAGTAGAGAAAGTCATGTGAGTGTAACACATCACATTTTGTTTACTTGCAGTCTGATTTTGAAAGCCCATACTCTAGCCGTTGCTTGTAAATTGTTAATTCTGTCAGAAGAAGCTTAAGTCCTAAAATAGTTATGAAGAAGCTCATTTTTCATTGGAGGAAATAGGCGTCAGATCCGGTGACTAAGGTGGGTGTGTCCGCCTCCCTAAAGCATTGATTGTAGCATGAGGCGATGCATATGTCTTCCTCTGATTCATGTGAAACCTACATGTCTACAACCTTTACAATCGGTAGACTGCAGCCTTCTTACAACATTACATCAAGGTTGCGGTTTTCCTTGCGGGTGGTCTTACAGAACAAGGAAGTCACAGACTTTCTTCACCTTCTGGAAATAGTAATTGTTAGGCTATCAGAAAAATCTCTGCATGGATAACCTTTATGCAGACTCGCAGGTAAAGTAGGGCGGTGTGTGGTTTAGGGCAGGTTTTCGGGAACTTATTTTTTTAAAGTTATGAATTGCACTAAGGAAGTATTGTAAATACCCAAACATTCTGTATCTAGAGGTCGTCGAAAATCAAGTTTTGAGCTATGCTGACCCAATATATATATATTTAAAAGAATTTGTGTGTGCGTGTTTGTTTATGTCCCATTCAAACGCTCAGTGAGTCAAATTGTTTTTCCAAAGATTTATGCATCTTAAAATCTCAGTCAAAGTATCTTCAGCCAGTTTATAGGCTATTTCAGTATTATTTTAAATTACTTACTGCCGAAACAACAACGGCGCATATAGATGTCATAGTACTTGACCCACTGTGAGGTAAATAGAATGTTTTTTTTTCTTTTGGAGAAAAGCTTTTATTTGGTGAATAAATATGAAATCAACAACGCGATTTACTATTTTACAAAAAGAAACTATTGTTTTCCATTTACCAATGCACTTTTAGAAGGAAAAAAGCTAAAAAAGATGTAGTTTGGTCACTTTAAGAGGACTGTGTACCTTGTATTTTGACACTATTAATTTTGCATGCTCAGTTCCTAAACCCTTTAACAGAGATATGCATTTTACCCTCAGTTCTTTTTTTCTCGATATCCTAAACTAGCTATTAAGTGTAATACAAATGAAATTATGTACGTTCATTTTGATTTTCTCCGGGTTGTTGAAAATTTTCATAACTTTTGCTAGTTGATGCTATTAACAAGATTTTAAAAATCATGTTTGGTGAAAACAGCAGTTTCTATTAACAGGTGTTAAAATAATGTTTATATGTTAAACGTGTTCCCTGTCAGACACCCAAGTCCTAAAATCTATAGAGCGTGTTGCATCTTGCTTTTATAGATATAGAACAGTCCAGCTCAATCAGAAAATGGAGTTGAGAGCTAGCTTACTAATCTTAAAATATCAACGTAAAATAAATTAAAAAGAAACAGATTTTCAGTATTTTACAATCTATCTCAGGGTAGTCGGTGCCTAAAGTCTGAACAATCGAGGTGATTTCGGACATCAATCTGATATCGCTACTACTCGTTTCTTTGATCTTTTGTTTATCGCAAAATCGAAGAACCTACCACAATCGATAATGGATGCATGGAATGTGCGTATTGTACGCAAGGATTGCTGAGAAGGTCAATAGCAAGACGTGCAGCCTAAAGAAATGATGTTCTTGAAACGCGCTGCTAATGCCATTATCAGTAAATCCATTGTCCACTAGATCTGAGAGCGGTAGGCAAAGGAACATTAACGGTGCTTGTGCAGGAGTCTGTACCGACTTCCGGCTCCGCTGGTAACAATGTCCTGCCGCGGAACGTGTCCTTTCTGGCCACACACGGTTAACATATATACAACACCCCCTATCAGGTCGCACAATCTGTACATTCCAAGGGCTTCTGTCATGAAATCAAAAGACGCGCCGAACCGTCTTTACAAACAACTGTCAAAGTGGACAAGAAACACTGCGCTACACAGTCCCCCAAACCAGGCACAAAGCGCCATGCGTGGAATGAATTTGCGAATACGGTTTATAATGTACCACGGCGGTCAAGAATATATGTACAGAATATATCACAAACCTTGCTATAGCATATGAGATACATGTTTTGAGACCCCCTGAATCCAAAAAAAGCATTTTTGGAAACATGTCCGTGTGTGTGTCTGTCTGTGAACAGCTTAACTCAGAAACGAATAGTCGGATAAACACCAAACTTGGTATTTAGGTTCAGTATCTTCCAGAAATGCGACACAAAGCTTTTCAAAAAAATCCACTTACCCCAGATTACCCTTTACATGGAAAATGTTTCGAAAACTTTAATTTTCTCAAAAATGGCTCTAACGATTTTGATTAAAATATCATATGTTTAAGATATTTTCATGACAAACGAAATGTATATCTCGAATTTTCTGGGAATGTCTCCAAAGTATTCTTCATTGTGAACGACTTTTGCATAACTGGTAAACCATAAGAGATAGACAAAATGTTACTACAGAAAAAATGTAGATCGCGTTAAAATACACAATTTATGTCATATACATTTGTTTTGTTGAGTGAACCATTTTTGAGATATTATTTGTCAATCCCTTAAATTTTCCAATACTTATACTTTTTCTCAAATTCGTTATTAATTTTTTTGTCCTGGTAATGCAAAGAGAATGGACTACTCCAAGTAGCAACCAGCTCTTAAAATATTTGACTATCGCTTAAAGCCTACCAATTCCCCTTGCATCTACAAGAAAATTAGCAATAAGATTAACATCTCGATATCTCGATTAACATGAAGCATATGGAGAATAAGCGTTTTTAAAAGTAGTTTGTACAAGAGTAGAGAAAGTCATGTGAGTGTAACAATCTGATTTTTAATATTTTTCGCTCATAATGTGTTCTGCATACCGAGGGCATAATTTTCCATAGATTTACCTTTTTACCATTACAGCCATGTTCATTATTATCACGGTTGCCTAGTAATTCCATTCTCCACTGTGCTTTGTCTTCCCACAAATTATCGTCCAGTCCTATACATTCCATGTTTTTCTTAATATTCCGCCTTCAAGTAAATCCAAGGCTCCTGTTTTCCTACCACCTCCTGGAGACCAATTTATAGTTTTTTTGGGCCATCTATCCCCGAGCATTCGTTGGATGTGATCATAGCATTTTAAAGGTACTCGTCCACGATGCCACTTTTCTTGCGGGCCTCAATTGTGGCACTTTCTATTTACACACAAAGTTGCACGATTTCGTGTTGCGCCACTAGAAAAGTGGCATGTTCCACAGAAATGTTGCACCAGCGTTTACACGATGCTATATTTGTGGCGGAAATGTTTGTGCATGCCACTTTCTAGTCGGCTGTGTTCTTGGTGGCGAATATGTCGTTTGATAATGCAGTTTTGTCTGCAGCGTGTTTGTCTCTTATTTTACTTCGTCAACGTAGAGAAAAACGTAAAGGGCGGCAAGAAAATGTTGGGTAAGAGAATGGATTCTAAGTCGCCAATATTGTGGGGTTGTAAGTAACCTCCTGCAAGACTTCTATAAGAGAGATAAACATTTCTTCGCATATCACCGGTTGATTTTAATTGCTTGCTTAGAAGAGTAGAGTAGCACTTGTAATACACAAGCAAGACAAGATAATGAGGAAGTCAATACCACCAATGTCTTGTGTTGACACTGAGATTTCTATTCGGCTTAAAATAACCGAGTGGCAACATTACCGAGTTTAATATATAACACGTTCGGCTGTCATTATTTATAACTATATAACAATGCAATTTTTTAGGCAGCAGCTATCAGTCACAGATGTATTTATTTAGAACATTTGGCACATCGAGAACTAAGACTTTGTGCCGTTCCAAAGAACTGTAAAAATCCTCATACTGCAGCAAAATACGTTAGCAATCCAAGAATTATTTCTTGCCGTGAAGGGGAGGTTCCATGGCAGTATCGCTATATTTAAAGCGTGTTGGTACTTACCAAAGAATCTACTCATCTACTGAATCATGATTGGTGCTGGTGTGGTAAAACATAAATTGGAGTGCATCGTAAAATTCCCATTTTGTTTTATACTTGTCTTTTGCACCAGTTCCAGATTTCCCTGCCTTCATTTTGTTCTTTTCGTTGGTGAACAGGTTCTCAACCTGCGGATTTTTACTTTCATTTCCCCTGCTTACATGTTAAACTCTATTCTATATATGCAACGCATTTTCTCGCTTTTGTTTATTTCTGTGATCCGGAGTGTCTGCTCTCCACAAACAATCTTTGGTCTCAATCAGTTCAATCAACTTCTTTTCCATTTTCCTCCTCCATTTATTGTTATGGACCATTGTTACCTATGAAGAAATAAATGGTCACCGTGCTACAATAAATTGTTTGTATTGTTAAGGAAATAAAATGCACGCATCTGTCTTAATTCTGTATTTGTATAACACAAATTATGATCTTTGTACCTATCTCTCAAACAGCTTTTTACGTACTACTACAGCAGTCGACGTAACAAGTTGCACGGAATACCCACAAACATTTTCTAAACTGTTCAAGCCACTTTCAGATGGCGCAACTTTCTTTTTTCCGCTGCGCACACGAAGAAACTTCCGAAGTTGAACGCCACTTAGAAGTTGCGCGTGCAATTTTTCTACTTGCTTGACAGTTTACACAGTGAAACTCCACTTTTCTTGCGCAGTTCGAAGTTGCAAGCCATTTAAGTTGCATCGTGGACTAAGTCGCCAATATTGTGGGGTTGTAAGTAACCTCCTGCAAGACTTCTATAAGAGAGATAAACATTTCTTCGCATATCACCGGTTGATTTTAATTATTTGCTTAGAAGAGTAGCACGTGTAATACAAAAGCAAGAGAATTAATAATGAGAAAGTTAATACCACCAACACTGTTGACACTGAGATTTCCATTCGGCTTAAAATAATGGAGCGGCAACATTACCGAGTTTAATATATAACACGTTCGGCTGTCATTTTTTTAAGCAACAGCTATCAGTCACATATGTATTTATTTAGAACATTTGGCATAATGAGAACTAAGACTTTGTGCTGTTGCAAAGAACTGTAAAAATCCTCATACTGCAGCAAAAAACGTTAGCAATTCAAGAAACATCTTTGCCGTGAAGGAGAGGTTCCATGGCAATATCGCTACATTTAAAGTGAGCGTTTTGGTACTTACCAAAGAATCTACTCATCTACTCCATCATGATTGGTGCTGGTGTGGTAAAACATAAACTGCAGTGCATCGTAAAATTCCCATTTTGTTTTATACTTGTCTTTTGCACCACTTCCAGATTTCCCTGCCTTCATTTTGTTCCTTTCATTGGTGAACTGTGTTCTCCAACTCTGGATTTTTACTTTAATTTCCTCTGCTGACATGTTGAACTCTACTCCTATATCATGTAACGCATTTTGTCACTTTTGTGTATTTCTGTAATCCGCAGTGTCTACTCTCCACAAGCAATCTTTGGTCTCAATCAGTTCAATCAACTTCTTTGTCTTTTCCCTCGTCTATTTATTGTTAAGGACATTATTAGCTATGAAGAAATAAATTGTCACCGTACTACAATAAATTGTTCGTATTGTTAAGGAAATAAAATGCACGTATCTGTCTTAATTCTGCATTTAGTGTAACACAAATTATAATCCTTGTACCTACCTCTCAAACAGATATTTACTATCACAGGAGACGACTTAACAAAGTTGCACGGAATACGCCACAAAAATTTTCTTTCTTTTTTTCGCTGTGCACACTAAGCAACTTTCTTAAAAGTAGCGCTGAATTTGATTGCGCGTGGAATTTTCTTACTTGCTTGGCAGTTTACACAGTGAAACTCCACTTTTCTTGCGCAGTTCCAAGTTGCAAGCCATTTAAGTTGCATCGTGGACGAGTACCTTAACACTCGAGCAGATCTATGATGTCCTGAACTTTAATTCTTTCTTTAATCTCTCATTCCGAAAACTTTCAGTTCGGGAGATTTTCTTTCAGTTGTCTCCCGCGCCATATCCCAGGAGGGTTTCAACAACAGTCTTTCGAATAGTCTTCTTAACTTATAGTCTGATATTTTGACTCCAAATATTCGACTCAACTATTTTATTTCTGCTTGAGCTTCAATTTCAGAGTTACCTCAGTTAGGTATAATGGAGTCTAAATATTTAAATTGTTCAATTGTTTTAATTGTACCCTTACTTAACTTCAGGATTCTTCTTGCTCCCTCTACCACTAAATACTTTTTTTTTCAAACTTAGTTTTGAGTTCTCCCTTATTGTATGTCTCCAGTAATCTGCTTATCATGTATTCTGCATTATCATGATCTTGATTGGTCATTCACAAATACAAATGCATGGGATACCTATCGGTGTACAAGATGTATTCCAACTTTCCAATATATGCTCCAGATAGATTTTGCCAGAGAGTAGGTTAATTAACGTAGTACATATGCATATGATAAAAGTATATTGACATACAAGTGAGGTAGTGTAGGTATAGGACTAGGTGCAGAGGGGGACTCGACCTGCAATATTTCTTGTGCTATGTCCCTGACGGAGTGCCCCCGGGAGGGAAGGATGAGGTGAGAGGAGACAGAGGGCGGCCGGACCAGGAGGCACGGCAGGGCAGGGGGCAAGGTCCCTACCTTTTACAGATTGAAACTCCTCGTGTGGAGGAATCACAGTCAAGAACGATTACTCCATCTTCATGTAGGGACATTAGTTTATTGTTCCTTGGAACTATCCTTTTTTTTATTACTCTAGAGTTGTAGATAGTAACTTGTTACTTCATATGTTTTCTTATACCGAAAAATAAAGTGTTAGCGAAGGCATCCTTTCTTATTACTAGTGATAAATAGTTCACGTTAACACGACACACAACTCCTCGGATGGCAGCAGGTGCACCCGGCTGCCCTCCCCTCCTTGCAGGCTTGCACATCCCACTGGGGGATAGAGCATCCTTTTCCCCTGCCATGCAATGCCGAGACTTCCGCCGAAACTTTCATTCCTGAACCAGACCAAACAGATGAAATGAGGTGAAGTAAAAGGGGAATGGAGATGAAATGGAGGGACAGGAAATTCGGGGGATGTAACGAACCATCCCAGCATTCGCCTGGCGACTCGGGGAAACCCCCTAAAAAACCTATGGTTCAGAAGGTCGGCCGCGGGTATCGATCCCACAACCTCCCGAATAAGGGCCTGAACCATCCCGCTCGGTTGCAAGTGAGTCATTGGAGTACGAGGAAGGGTTTAAAAATGCGAAGTTGAAATTCTACATAGCACATAACGCATGCGTGTGTTTTTAATGCTGTGGCGCTACATCCCATGCCACGGCATATGGGCGATCATCCAACCGATACGGGGAGGTGATGTGGCTAGCATCATGCATTCCCAAGCCAGAATGTTGACTTTGGAGGCCTATCGCAGTTCCTCACTTTCCTCACAATGCTGAGTAGGCATCGGTCCTATATCCGGGATATAAAATCCGCACCCTTATGTGCGGGATCGAAGTCGGGCGCATTCTGTGGCCGGGAACCAGAGATCCACGCTCTAGTCACACGTTCCATTTCGCAGGTCTAACATACATACTATTTTTTCGACGATAGTGAATAATAGAAATAATACTTACCCAAAATTAAAATTAGTTATTAGCAAATGTTGAACATGGTTATTTCAATAGCAAGGTCCTTCATTTGAACATGGTGGCGAACTGGTGATCGATTTTTCACTCCTATGTTGACCTTACGGAGGTCAACAATGTTAACCTTAAGGTTAAAAAAACAATAGCAGCTTATACTTAGCTGTATGTCCTAAAATATAAAAAGAACGGCTTCATAGAGTATTCAAGCAAATTGTTTGCAATTCCAAAGTATAAACATATGACAGATTCTCATTACAAGAACATAAAGAAGGAAGAAGATAGTTTGTTAGGTTATTTTTACCACGCGTTGGGCGTCAATTTGAAGTAGTTTGTACTGAAGGACTTGTATTATATATCAACTGTTGGGAGCCGAAATTGTAGTAGTTGCAACCGCACGTATAGTAAACAGTTTCCGGTAGCCTTCGCCCCAAATGTACTTTCAGGTGGCCTTTGCCGCTAGTTTAAAAATATATTAACTTTGTAATTACACTGTTTCTTTAAATATTTAATATTTATGTTTGCTCGGCTGCGTCAGTAGGTATTTATTTTAGAGACATGAATATTTTGGCAGGATTGTGATACGACAAGAATGTAGGCTTACACAGATTATAATTTTACTTCATTCCTTTTATTAATACTTGATACGATTTAAATAACACTTCACTGATATAGAGAGAGCTGAGAGATTATTTTTATTCATTAATTACACTTTTTAACACGTAAACTTATTTTTCGTCTCACACGAATAAGTATTAAATTTCTTGAGGCACTTTTTGCGTCTGGTTAGTAAAGCTGTCTGCAGCCAACTGAACTGAATTTGTAAAATTTTCTCCTTTTCAGTTTCTGATTGGCTAATTCTAATCCAATAGAATACCTTCATTTAACAAAGCTTTTTCTGGTTGTTGATTGGCTGTTTTATAAACTGTCACAAAAATTACATTATTGTTGCTCCAATAATGACTAGTAGCATTTAAACTTTCAAATTCATTATTGTCTGAAGGTTACCTCATTGTTAGCAACGTTTAACCTATTATTCTCACAGCTCCTACATTATTAAATTACGTAATACATTCACATAACATTATGTCACATGTATACAATAATATAAACATATACAATAACTGTAATATACAGTTTTATATATATATATATATATATTGTTAAATACACATATTACTTTAAGGCGGGCGGTTATTGAATTTATATTTATATAATTTGACTGAAATCATTTAAGTGTTAAAAATACTGCCTCAAGGACAAGGGCAATTTTCCACTGTTAGGAATAGTTGAGGTAGAGATTCTGTACTTAAATATGAACTTTGCTATTCGTGTCTCTTCATTGTTAATTTGTGCTCTTCTCTCTCTCTCTCTCTGTCTGTCTGTCTGTCTCACGGACCTTTTACTAACTTTTATTTCTGTGGAGGGAACTTCAGGGGACTTCATGATGTCTGAAATCGAAATACCTAATTTTTGGTTGGATTACTGTCCTTTTTCATACTATAGATAAACAACAGAAAAGAACAAAATGCACAATGACTAACAAGAAAATGTGCAATAAATGCTGTGATACTTTATTTGCCAAACAACAGTGGAGATTCAGGTAACGAGGAGAAAAGAGTTAATGAGAAGCCTAATGTAATGAGTTTTATATTATTTCTGATTATTGGAGGCTAATCTGCAATTTGGATTACATTTAGTGGCGTTCTTCCTAACGTTTACGAGTTTTTTGTTAAGTTTAATTTTATTGTATTCTGAATCTTCATATTAAGCTATTTCTCGGATTATGATTTTCATTTGCTTCAACTCCAATTTGTTCCATATATACTTATATTGGTATCTCAGCGTCCAATCATATTTTTATTTATGATCTAGAAAGAAAGAACAGGTGTTTTTTTATTTCTGGGTACCAGCATTGGAATTAGTGTTTATTTTCTTCCAAGAGATTCTGGAGATTTACTAGTGTGAACGTTTGGGATAAAGAACAACTAAAACAACGAAAGAAGAGAAATATAGTGCTGATCGGAATAAAAAACCAAATAGATTACCTAGTTTGCTAAACTGTCTTTTTTATAACTAACTATTTTTCCTAAACATTGGCTATAAGAATATACAGTCTAACAGTAAACTTTAAAACAGGTATTATTGGTAAGGTATTATTGTAAGAGGATACCAAACTAATTACTAGCAGTAAAACGTCAGTAATATAGCAACTATTAATCAAAGCTTAAGACAAGGGTGCCCAATGTTACTAAATTTATTTCAGATACAACCATAGAAGAATGCAAGGAAGCATCACATTAGGAATATGTATGGGCAATGCTACTCTAAATATTAGTATTAAGTTATGAATTACTTGTTTTATAATTGGTAAATCTTAAGAGAAGCAAATATCTTACAACAATATATATCGTTAAAGCGTATAATTTATGCCAAAGAAAACTTTTTGTGGTGTTAACCAATTCCGAGATATTCTTTGTTATTGGTTTGAGTTTTCAAATACTTATGCGTTTCTCAAAATGGCTATTGGTTTCTTTCTCGTGTCATTCAGAGAGGCATGGAATTTCAAAACCTCACACAGCCAGCCCTTCTTAAACGATTTGACTATCGCCTAAGCCTACTGTATTCCCCTAATGTGTAACTGCACGCAAATAAGTAATAGAACTATTTGTGCAAAGGATTAACATGAAGTAAATGGAAGAATAAGATTTATTATAATCGTTTGTTGAAGTAGCAGTGTTTAACGCCCGTTCTTACTACAGAAGGCACCACAGGCGATGAGCACAAATAATACATGAACAAAATAATAATTGGGAAAGGAAATTTGTGAAAGAAAAGTTCCAGGCCTAAGTTTTATGGTGTGTCCCCTGCATTTGCCAGTTGTGAACACTGAGAAAAATTAGGAAAAGATCTAAATGATGGACGACAGTCCTGGCGGGATATGAACTGCGGACCTCCCGTTCACAATTCCATGTCTTAAAGAACTAGCTTTTGAAGAAAGAGTAGAGGAAGTCATGTGAAAGTAACACATCAGTTATTTTTACTTCCTCTATCACACACCTCGTAGACAGAGAAGGTATTGCATTCCATCCAAAAATTCGATACCGAGATTTCACTGGAAATACATGTTTTGAGGTCCCTTGAATCCAAAAGAAGCATTTTTAGAAAAATGTCCGCGCGCGTGTGTGTTCCTATGAACAGCATATCTCAAAAACTTAAAGTCGGATAAATATGTACCACACCTGGTATTTAGGTTCAGTACCTTCCAAGGATGCGAAACTCCATTGTACCGTTTATATGGAAAAATTTTGAATTTCTTTTAACTTTCTCTATTATGTATAGTAAGTAGGGGAAGTATTGCATTCTACCCAAAAATTCAATACCGAGATTTCACGGGAAATACTTGTTTTGAGGCCCCCTGAATCCAAAAATGTATTTTTGGAAACATGTCCGTGTATGTGTCAGTGTGTCTGTCTGTGAACAGCATAACTCAGAAACGAACAGTCGGATAAACACCAAATTTGGTATTTAGGTTCAGTATCTTCCAGAGATGCGACACGAAGGTTTTCAAGAAAATCCCCCCACCCCAGATTACCCTTTACATGGAACATTTTTCGAAAATTCTAATGACTCTAACGATTTTGATTAAAATATCATATATTGAAGATAAATGACAAATAAAATGTATATCTTGAATTTTCTGAGAATGTCTCCAAACGTATTCCTAATTGTGAATGACTTTTGCATAACTAGTAAACCATAAGATATAGATAAAATTTTACTACACATAAAATGTAGATCGCGATAAAATACACAATTTATGTCATATACATTTTTTTCTTGTTATTCCCTTAAATTTTCCAATACTTATACTTTTTCTCAAATGGGAATTCGTTATTCATTTTTTTTGTCCTGGTAATGCAAAGAGTATGGTATACTCCACATAGCAACCAGCTCTTAAAATATTTGACTATCGCTTAAAGCCTACCAATTCCCCTTGCATCTACAAGAAAATTAGCAATAAGGTTAACATCTCGATATCTACATGAAGCATATGGAGAATAAGCGTTTGTAAAAATAGTTTGTACAAGAGTAGAAAAAGTCATATGAGTGTAACACATCAGATTTTTTTTCTCTAAAGAATGGCTCTAACGATATTGGTTAAAATGCCATATATTGAAGATATTTACAGGAGAAGCAATATGTATATCTTGAATACGTATTCCCAATATGTATTCTCTTTTCTGAGAATACCTGTGAAGTCCTCCTCATTCGGAAGGAATTTTGTACAACATTGTTTATGTATTAATAATTAAGTGATAAACGAGAACGTCCTACACAAAGAATGTGCAAAACCTTCGTAGGTAACTTTTGTAATGTGTAAAACTCTTCAAAAAACACAATTTATTTCGAATAACTTTCTTTGTGGTATTAGCCATTTTCGAAATATCTGTTATAAATACTTCTATTTGTTCAATAATTTTACCATTCTAAATTCGTCGATTTTCAGTTGTTTTTCGCGATTGTATAGGAAGGGTATGAAGTTTTAAGGCCGGCATATAGCGTCCAGTTCTTAGACATTTGACTATCGTTGTTTTGTTTGCATCCATGTAGCTATTTCTGCAAAGGTTTATCCAAATTAAAGGGAAGTAGATAGAAAAATAAGATTGCGTAAGAATAATATGCATACCTACTAATAAATGATAGAGGAAGGAGAAAGTTATGTGAATGCAAGACATCAGATCTTTACAATAAGATCCGCGCGCGCGTGTTTGTGTCTGTATCTTTGGACAGCATAACTCAAAAACGAAACGTTGGATAAATACCAAACTCGCTACTTAGATTCACTACCTTCCAAAGATGCGACGCAAAGATTTTCAAAAGAATCCCCACCACAAACTGTCCTTTCCAAATTTTTGACTTTCTAAAAATCTCTATAAACGATTTTGATTAAAATACCCCATATTAAAGATATTTACATGAAAATTAAAAAGTCGTCCTCCGTGGTGTAGGAGTACCACGCTAGCCCCTAGATCCCGAGGACGCGGGTTCAAATCCGACGGAGGGCGATGGATTTTATCCGGGAATAAAAATCCTTCGGATGTGAAGTAAAGCAGTTGGTCCCGTATCGTAGATTACGGCACGTAAACGGACCTCAAATCTGATAAAGAGGCCCCTGAGAAAAATGTCCGGTCTTTCACGCTCAATATAGACTGGGACGCTAAGGACCATAGTAATTGAAGAGCGTCCATAAATAAAATTCAATTTCAATTTGACAAATAAAAGTATTTTTTGATATTTCTAGGAATAGCCTGCAACGTCCACTTTATTCGGAAGGAGTTTTGTATAATCTTGTATAACTAGTAAATGTTGAGCTAGAAACGAAAGTATACCACAAAAAAAATGTAGATCTCCTTAAAACATACAATTTATTTCAAATAACTTTTTTTGGCACTAGCCAATTCCGAGATATGTGTAATTAATGGTTCGATCAGTAAAATACTTAGTCATTCATTTTAAGTGCCATCGATTTTCGGTTGTTTCTCGCGATTGCCTGAAAATAGTATGGAATTTTAGGGCCAGCATATAGCGTTCAGTTGTTAAACATTTCATCATTGCATTTCCCTTTATATCCTAACAAAATGTGTAATGAGGCTATTTCTGTAAAGGTTTATCTGGAATAAAATGAAGTAGATAGAAAACAAATTGATGTGATACATTCACATGACTTTCTCTAACCTCTATCGTTTATTACTGAGTATACAAATTATTCTTTCTGAAGCTTATTTTCTATCTACTACATTTTAATCCAAATAAATCTTTGCAGAAATATCTATATTACATATTTACTTATGATACAAAGGGAACCGCGACATGAAGATTTCAAGAAAATCCCCCAACCCAAACTGCCCTTTACAGGGATCATTTCACAATTTTTTTTTTATTTCCTCAAAACTCGCTGTGACGATTTCCATTAAAATACTATATGTTAAAGATGTTTACATGGCAAACAAAACGTATATCTTGAATTCCCTGGGAAGAATCTGTTAAGTTCATTCGGAAGGAATTTTGTATGATCTTGTATAATAGACGTTAAGCAATAGACAAAAACGTGCTTCACAGGAAATGTAGATCTCCTTACAACACACAATTTATTTGAAATATAGTTTTTGTGGCATCAGCCATTTACGTGGTATTCATTATTAATGGTTCCAATTGTTCAATACACTGTAGTCATGCTTTAAAGTCCTGTCGATATTCAGTTGTTTCTCGCGATTGCATGCCAATAGTATGGGATTTTAAGGGCAGCATAGAGTTCAGTTTTTAAACATTTTACTATCGCTGTTCCTTTTTACCCTAAAGAAATGGTTACTATAGCTATTTCTGCTATGGTTTATCTCGATTAAATGAAGTAAGTAGGAAAATAAAATTTCGTAATAATGATTTGCATACTCAGTAGTAAACGATGAATGTAACAATCATAATTTTTTTTCGTTTACTACCTTTTGTCCAGATGAATCGCGTCGGATGATGAATGCATGAGATGAGACGAGATGAACTATAGGACCTAAGTCATTGAAGCTAACCTAAAGACTGAGGGAAAACTGCAATTTCAAAGTTATACTGGGTAACATGATGTAACTGGGATTCAAATATGGGTTCAGTTATTTATAAATAGTCCTTTTAATGGTTCCGTAAGCGGTTGTCAACAATCGCTAGACTGTCGTATAGCAACTTGTTTGAGATTACGATTCTCTGCAATAGATAGCGCCGTTGTTTTGCTGAGATCTTCGATATATTTATATTTCAAGATAGTTTTCTCGAATGTAACCACATTTATATAACAATTATTTAAAATATATTTCTATACGAAATAAGCAAATTTAAATCCATTTAATTCGCTTGTTTAAAGTAGTAACATTTCAAAGCCTGGGTTCTCATACTACGAATGGCTGCTTCAGGATCAAGGAATTAGAAAATAATATGTTAAAGCAATGTTTGGAGGTTCAGCGAAAGCTTAATAAAGGATACTTGGTATAAAGCGTTTAGAAGGAATTCTAAATGAAATAAGATGTAGAGATATTTGGAGGGATAGCCAGGTAAGGGAGAAAGTGTGTTGGAAAAGTGCTAGATTGAGAATTGAAGACATAGAAATACAGGAAATAATTGGTAGTCTCAACTCCAAACGTCCATTATGTATATATACAGAGCTTAAAAGGACATGGGAAAGGGAATATTATGTTGATGTTTGTAACAAATCAGCAAGAGAGGGTTTTGCATGGGCAAGGACAGGGATGGTGAGGTTAAAAGGCTTATGGGAAGGAGAAAATCAAGTAAAATGCCCGTTGTGTAATAGGAATTTTAACAATTATTGGCATTTAATCCTAGAATGTGAAGGAACAATGAGTATGAGAGAAAAACTGCGAAAAACCAAAAGGTGCAGTTTACCAAACGAAGGGAACAAGGGAAAAACAATCAAAGTCCACTTTTTAGTATTTTGCAGTAACTTAATTTCAAATTAAAAAAACGCAGCAGGTGAAGCACATTAGACATAATGTAAACTTCTTTTTTTTCTAGAACCATTCTCAAGGTGCTTTTCTAACAGACTCTGCTTTTGAAATTATTAACAATCAAAAATTAAGGTAAACATGTTTAAAAACAAAAACAATCATAGTCCACTTCCTTTATAGAATGTCTTACCCATAAATAACCGTTTGCCTTAGAAAAATGTAAATAACATTTGTGAGATATTATTTAATAGTATCTATAAGAGACCAAAGAAATTAATGTAATCTATACATCAAATTCCTCATTGATGTCTATGGGTTATCTTGAACAAAACAATCATAGTCCACTTTATAGGATTGCATTATACATAACTGTTTGCCTTAGAAAACCGTCACATATAAAACATCAATGAAATGTTTTATTTAATCTCTACACCAAATTTCTCATTGTTGATACCGGTAATCTTGAAAAATAAAGCATTTTTCAGAATAGAATTTCCTCAGGGATTGTAGGTCGTCGTATTTTGCCTCAGAGAGTGGAATTAAACTTGAATACGAACGGCTTTGGCTGCTTTTCAGTCTGTGCATGACAATTTTGTAGGAATAACATAGGACTTCCAGGAGCCATTGTAAGTGGTGGACTGTTGAACTTCCGGTTTCCGTGGTCTTCTTTTGTTTCTCAGGCAAAACTGAAATTAGTGAACACAAGTGTGCACTCTGGATGTTATTATTTCCAAGTAAATTGAAATGACGGATTAATATACCACATTCATGTTTTGAAACTTTCGTGAAACACTATTTTCTGCATCTGCAATCTTCACCAGGAACATTACTTATTGCTCTTATGCGTTTACTCGCATCATGAAGTCTTCCATCTTTAGGTATTTTCTTTGCTCTACCCTTATGAACAGCAGTAACATTGTCATTACTTGATTCCATGTCGAAATGTAAACTGCCTCTCTACTCAACATTAAAATAGACTGCATCGAACAACAATGCAGTTTGCTACTAGTAAAAATATTAGCCATACCACACCAAGCTGACCAACTTTTAAAACAATAAACTCTCCTGAAGTGGTACAAAATTACTCTCATTTAAAATGTACATGGACTGTGATTGTTTTTCCATTTCACAGAGAACTTTGATTGTTTTCCCCCCTGGACCCCTTTTTTCTATGCTGATTTTGTATGGGCTACATGTGGTTCTTTCCACGTATGAAGCTGTTGGAATGAGTACTACATACATAGAATCCATTGGTACCAGAATCTGAAATTTCACCAAAAGTGGACTTTGATTGTTTTATAGGTATTCCAGTTTACCAAATGAAATTATGGGTATACAGATGTTAAGATTTAAATCAAAGGATAGTTTAATAGAGATATGAAAATGTTTAGGTGCAGTGAGAAGTAGGTGGCTGAAGAAAATTAGAAATAAGAAATAGGAACAAATCTCAGACTGAGAAAGGAAATAAGTAAATAGAACCCAATAGCTCGGTAACCATGGTGTTGGATGCTATGAGTCCTTAGAAATGCAGCAACTTAGTGAAGTGAGGAAAATGATATGTAAATGGTAGCATGTAGGGATAGAATTAAAGTATTATTGAAATTGCGTTTGTGAATGTAATTATGAGTGAAATAAATATATATCTATCTATTTATCTATCTACTGCGAATGGCTTCAACAAATTCACAACGTAATACTATCCATCCAAACTTTAATTCAATTTCATTGTATTAAATGATAATATGTCTTCTAGGTGAGTACCATCCAGGGCAGAAAACTTTTGTAGTAAATAAACGATAAACAGCTTATGTTTCCTTAAACAGATAAGCATGAGTCTTTGAAACAGGCCGATTTTGCGTTTTAAATTTAAGATTTATGGAGGTAATGGTAGCTGACTCACTGTGCTTGCGTCCAAAACCAGATAACGCAACTGGTTTTCTTATGAATGGGTGAAGTTGTTGGTTTACGTAATATTTAATAGCTCTAGAATTACTTCCTACAGATACACCCCCGAAACTCATGAAAGAACGCATTTCACTCGACAGGTGTGTCATGCGGGCATGTAGCGTATAGCTTGAAGGAACGGTCATTCAAAGACACCTGTAGATTTTAATGGACACATGTGGTCAATTAACCTTGGCGAAATATGTTATGCATAAAATCTGTCCTTCCGTCACCGAATCAATCAAACTTCTGAATATTCATTCGCATAATAGAAAGCAATGATATCATTCAGACAAGATCTAAAACCTGTTCAACTACAAGAATGTTGCCAAACGATGTATTAACCTATCTAAACAACAGTCGGAAGCAGGCATTTCTAACACGGGCGATCGCTCTAGTGAGAGAATGAAGACAAAAAAATAACTTATGGACGACACCAACGTTATAAATAGAGCTCTATATCTATTTAATCCAGTTTTTAAAATATAATTATTAATATCTACCTATTATCTGCAGATTAAATTACTGTTCACGGTATTAATATTTTGTTGAACATCGCCAAAATTCAGAATACATCCTCTCAAAACAGCATTTGTCTACTACACTTTAAAAACTTCTAGCACCCAAATTAATGGAGGGAAAAATCTAAACTTTTTTGGACATAAAGAACATATGACAAAACTGTTTACGTGTTCTGGCTGTTTTTCAAATGGTTCATTTTATCAGCTTCAAAATTATTTATAAGTATGCTAAAATTGCAATTTTTTTGTACGTGGTGTTTTCAAAATTATATTTCATGCATAGAGTAAAGCATGTACATGTAACTTAAACTGGTGGAGAAATAAATTCGTGAAGTCGTAAAAAGTGAGCCGAAAATGTGGAATTAAGGGAAAGACGTTTAAAATTCCCAACTTTAAGATTTTATTCCTCTGTCAAATGAAATCCTATTTTCACTGCAAAATCAAGCAATGCACAAACAAAATTGCTCTACTCAGCATGTAAGATAATTTTGAAAATGCCACGTATAAAAGAATTGCAATTTTGACACATTTTTCGAACACTTATAAAACTGATAAAATGAACGGTCTAAAAATCCGCCAAAACATAAAGTGTATTGGCATCTTTATATAAAAAATCTGATGTGTTACACTCACATGACTTTCCCTACTCTTGTACAAACTATTTTTACAAACGCTTATTCTCCAAATGCTTCATGTTAATCGAGATATCCAGATGTTAATCTTATTGCTAATTTTCTTGCTAGGCTTTAAGCGAGTCAAATATTTTAAGAGCTGGTTGCTATGTGGAGTATTCCATTCTCTTTGCATTACCAGGACAAAAAAAAATGAACAACGAATTCCCATTTGAGAAAAATTCTAAGTATTGGAAAATTTAAGGGAATAACAAGCAATATCTCGAAAATGGTTCACTCAACAAAGAAAAATGTATATGACATAAATTGTGTATTTTAACGCGATCTACATTTTTTGTGTAGTAAAAGTTTGTCTATCTCTTATGGTTTACCAGTTATGCAAAAGTCGTTCACAATGAAAAATACTTTTGGAGACATTCCCAGAAAATTCAAGATACACATTTTATTTGTCATAAAAAGTATCTTAAATATATGATATTTTAATCAAAATTGTTAGAGCCATTTTTGGGAAAATTAAAATTTTCGAAAAATGTTCCATTTAAAAGGTAGTCTGGGGTGGGGGGATTTTCTTGAAAAGCTTTGTGTCGCATCTATGGAAGATACTAAACCTAAATACCAAGTTTGGTGTTTATCCGACTGTTCGTTTCTGAGTTATGCTGTTCACACACGGACATGTTTCCAAAACTGTTTTTTTTTACTTTCTCTACTACGTATAGTAAGTAGGGGAAGTATTGCATTCCACCCAAAAATTCGATACCGAGATTTCACCGGAAATACATGTTTTGAGACCTCCTGAATCCAAAAAAAGCATTTTTGGAAACATGTCCGTGTGTGTGTCTGTGTGTCTGTGTGTGTGTGTGTCTGTGTGTGTGAACAGCATAACTCAAAAACGAACAGTCGGATAAACACCAAACTTGGTATTTAGGTTCAGTATCTTCCAGAGATGCGACACGAAGGTTTTCAAGAAAATCCCCCCACCCCAGACTACCCTTTACATGGAACATTTTTCGAAAATTTTATTTTTCTCAAAAATGGCTCTAACGATTTTGTTTAAAATATCATATGTTTAAGATAATGCCATGAGAAATGAAATGTATATCTCGAATTTTCTGGGAATGTCTCCAAAAGTATTCTTCATTGTGAACGACTTTTGCATAACTGGTAAACCATAAGAGATAGACAAAATTTTACTACACAAAAAATGTTGATCTCGTTAAAATACACAACTTATGTTATATACATTTCTTTTGTTGAGTGAACCGTTTTCGAGATATTGCTTGTTATTCCCTTAAATTTTCCAATACTTATACTTTTTCTCAAATTCGTTATTCATTTTTTTATGTCCTGGACTTGCAAAGAGAATGGAATTTGACACATAGCAACCAGCGTTAAAATATTTGACCATCGCTTAAAAGCTACCATATTCCCCTTGCATCTACAAGAAAATTAGCAATAAGATTGACATCTCGATATCTCGATTAACATAAAGCATATGGAGAATAGGCGTTTGTAAAAATAGATTGTACAAGAGTAGAGAAAGTCATGTGAGTGTAACACATCAGATTTTTTATTCAGGGGGCCTCAAAGCTTATATTTCCGGTGAAATCTCGGTATCGAATTTTTGGGTGGAATGCATTACTTCCCCTTTACTATACGTAGTAGAGAAAGTAAAACTTAGATTTTTTCTTCAATTTTTCCAGGGTGAACACTACATTTGTTGAGACATGAATTTTCTATTTTCTAAGGCGTGATGGTGGAAGAGAAAATATTGTATTTTATGCATTGAGGCTTTACTGGAAATGTGCATTTAGATGTCCACCAAAATTAATTATGGTAAGTTATATGTCAGTGTATGAGGGAGAAAATAAAAAAGCTGGGTAGACGGAGAGAGAGGGAGGAAGAGAAGAGAATAACATAAAAACGCCAATGGATAAATGCCAAACTCAGTACTTAAATCAGCTTCTTTTAGGATCGAGGATAAGGTTTTCAAGGAATCACTTGAACAAATTTTATGTGAAATCTGCTTCTTCAAAATTGCTCTAAGGTTTTCATTTAAATAGCATCTTCGAGATACTGGCATAGCAAATTAAATGCATATATCAAATGTTCTGTAAATATTACTATTGAATGGTAAATCACAAACAGGCCAAAATATGTTACAGAAAATTTGAACCCGTTTAAATATGCAATTTGTATCAAATAACTTTTTGGGTATTTACCATTTGCAAAATATTCGTTGTATTTTTTTTAAGTTTGCCCCCGCTGAAGCCTACATTCTTTACCAACAATCAAGGAGCTTTGAACCCGAGCGATCCTCCTTTATTTCTTTACCACCTAGTAGGTAAGAAGAAGTACTGCATCCCACTTAAAAACTCGTTACCAAGATTTCAGCGGAAATAAACGTTTTGAGGTCCCCTTTATCCAAAAGATGCCTTTTCAGAAAAAGGTACGCGCTTTTGTCTGTGAACAGCATTACTCAAAACAAAAAGATGCTTAAGTACCTATCTCGGTATTTAAGTTCAGCGTCTTCGAATCAAGAAAATCCCCCACACTTCAAACTAACTCTTAGATGAAACCTTTCCTTCATTTTTTACTTTCTCAAAAATTATGTAACGGTTTTGGTTAAAGTATCCGTGTTTAAGGTATTTACATACAAATAAAATGTTTAGTTTGCATTTTCTGGGAATAGCCTATGAAGAGCTCCTCAATCTGAATGACTTTTGCATAACTGGTAAACCGTAAGAGATAGACAAAATTTTACTATACAAAAATACACATCTCATCAAACCACACGATTTATGCCCAATACAAATTTTTGTGGCGTTAATCATTTCCGAGATATTATTTATTATTGATATGAATTTCCAAATACCTGTACTTTTCTCAAGTGGAAAGTCCTATTCGTTTTTTCTAGTGGTCATTCAAAGAGCACGTAATTTTAAAATTATATATAGCGACACGCTGTTTAAAAATCTGGCTATAGATTTTACCTGGTGTATGCTTCTACAACGTGAAGTACAAATATGTAATTTAATTTATCTGGATTAAAAAGAAATACTTAGAAGAATAAGCTTTTAGAAGTATAGTTTGCAGACGAACGATTAGAGGAATTCATGTAATGCAACACATGATATTTTATTTCTCGCATGAATAAATAACAAAGAAAAGCTGACTTGTCTAATAAACAAACACTTGACTGCCGTTTCTGCGGCTTGGGTTTAACCTTGGGTCAATAAACGTAACTCTGTGAGCATAACCTAATTCGAAATCATTTCTAGATGAACATTTGTATCGTGATTAAGATTAAAGGATACGTGAATCGATTTTTATATACGTAGTGTAAAAAATAGGGGATACCTATGAAATGGTAATGGATAGAGAAGTCATGTTGTGCACCACAACAGAACTTTTTAACATTTGCAAAACTCTCAGCAATTCTTGGGTTATTGGTCCCTCTATCTTTTTACTTTCTCTACTACGTATAGTAAGTAGGGGAAGTATTGTATTCCACCCAAAATTTCGATACCGAGATTTCACCGGAAATACATGTTTTGAGACTCCCTGAATCCAAAAAAGGCATTTTTGGAAACATGTGCGTGTGTGTGTGTCTGTGAACAGCATAACTCAGGAACGCACAATCGGATAAACACCAAACTTGGTATTTAGGTTCAGTATCTTCCAAGGATGCGACACGAAGGTTTTCAAGAAAATCCCCCCACCCCAGAGTACCCTTTACATGGAAGATTTTTCGAAAATTTTAATTTTCTCAAAAATGGCTCTAACGATTTTGATTAACATATCATATGTTTAAGATATTTTTATGACAAATAAAATGTATATCTTGAATTTCCTGGGAATGTCTCCAAAAGTATTCTTTATTGTGAACGACTTTTGCATAACTGGTAAACCATAAGAGATAGACAAACGTTTACTACACAAAAAATGTAGATCGCGTTAAAATACACAATTTATGTCATATACATATTTTTTGTTGAGTGAACCATTTTCGAGATATTGCTTGTTATTCCCTAAAATTTTTCAATAAGTTTCTCAAATGGGAATTCGTTATTCATTTTTTTGTCTTGGATATGCAAAGAGTTATAATCTGTGGCAAAGGGAATGGTGCTGCACCTAGCAACCAGTTATTAAGAGATATGTATGTGCTTAAAGGCTACTGTTTTTCTATATTGCCCTTGTTTGTCTTGGATATGCAACGAGTATTAATCTGTGCCAAAGGGAATGGTGCTGCACCTAGCAACCAGCTATTAAGAGATATGTATGTGCTTAAAGGTTACTGTATTTCCAAATTGCCCTTGTAAATGTATATTCCCCTTACATCTACAAGAAAATTAGCAATAAGGTAGAGTCTGCAAATGTTTATGTCGATTAACATGAAGCATATGGAGAATAAGCGTTTGTATAAATAGTTTGTACAAGAGTAGAGAAAGTCATGTGAGTGTAACACATCAGATTTTTTCTTTCACCACTACCATACGAATATTCTGAAGAAAATACCCCATTTTAAACTACCCTTAATATAGAAAAACCTTTCAAAGTTATTTATTTTCTCAAAAAATGACTCTAAATACATATATTTTAGATATTTATATGACAAATAAAACGTATATCCTGAATTCGGAATTAATTTTTTTACAACTTTGTATAACTAGTAAACCATAAAAGATAGACAGAAACTTCTACAGACAAATATGTGAATCACAATAAAACACACAACCTTCAATTTTTATTTTTTTTATTTTTATTTATTTGTGTATTTTTTCCATCTTCCATCAGATATCCACTTTTAGTTGTTTTCGCGGCATCATGGAAAGTGTTTGGAATTCCAAGGCTACTATATTATGTACCAATTCGTTTTTTAACATTTCAATGCCACTATCCTCTTTGTAAAAATGTATAATGAAAGTTTATTTCCATTATCAAGAAATAGAGGAACAAGCCTGTGCAAGAGTAGTTTGTAGAAGAGTGAGCAGTGAAATTCAAGTGAATGCAACACATCAGATTTCGTTTCCGTCATTTCGGCAGTCTAGACTCATTTGAAACAGAATTTTATGCTATTACTCAATGCATACATGAAAACATAAGGAGAGACCACACTGGTAAACAGGACCTTAATTTCTCAAATAGCCAGCTGCACTTAAGCTCTAAGTAGTCATAAGGTAACCCCAGGACTGGTTTTAAACTGCCTAAACAGCTCACAAGCTTGGCAGAACAGATGAAGTTCAACTCATCTGGATGCCGGGTCATAGTGGCATCGAGGGAAATGATACAGATGATGAACTTGCAAGACAAGGGCCAAAACCGACTCTAGGAACATCTCGAAGTTTAGTAAGAGAGGCTATTATGAACTGGTCCAAAGTAGAACATCATAAAACCTGCTTAAAACTCCAGGAAACATGGTAAACTATTTATTAAAAAACTATGTAAGAAAAGAGCTGAAAGCTTACTTAGATGTAATGGACTTCAGCTGAGAACAATTATTGCATTTTTCACAGGACATGCTCCTGTAAAAAAGCATCTTAATAGGGTGGGAGTGTTTCAGAGTAACTTAGCTTGCAGATTTTGCAAGAAAGAAACTGAAACTGCCCGGCATATTATATGCTCCTGTGAGGCCTTGACTCAAGAGATTATTGCTTTTGGGAAACGTTTTAGAACCAGAAGAATTTGAAACCATATTTGTTATGAGACTGTATTCCTTGGTAAAGGGTGCAGGCATAATGAATTGGCTTTTAAACGATACAGACAGCACAATAAGCCCAAGACTGAAGTGCGTCCTGAGCAATGACGGAAATCTTTATCGAAGAAGACAGGAGAATACATTTGAATTCGAAGAATAAGTCATGGTTCATTTTGGAACCTATCCTGCAAATAATTAGGTTTGCTAACTTAAGTGTTTAAAACGAACTTAAATTTATGCTAGACAAAAGTACAAGTGCTTCACAGTTCTTCGCACCTTTTCTATTAAGTAATGTTCAATAGCATATGCTTTTGTGCTATAGTTGTGGTCAATAATAATAATAATAATAATAATAATAATAATAATAATAATAATAATAATAATAATACGGCTTGCCAAATCGACAGAAGAAATATAGGAATACATGAGAACAAACAAATGAGATGTACTAACAAAATGAGTGTTCTTTTAAACACAAGTGCCACATTTCAATTGAAGAAGGTGTTGTTGTTGTTGTTGGAGTTGTATTGCAGTTCTTATGTTGGGGAGCCGAACTTGAAGTAGTTGCAACCGCACGTATGGTAAAAAGTTTCCGGTAGACTTCGCCCCAAAAAATGTACTTTCCGATGGCCGTTGCCCCAAGTTTAAAAAAAATATTAACTTTGTAATTTTACTGTTTCTTTAAATATTATATATTTATGTTTGCCTCGGCTGCGTCAGTATTATTGTTAGAGACATGTTTCTCTTTGCAGGGTTGTGGTGCGACTGAAGAATGTAGGCTTACATAGATTATAATTTTTAATTCACTAATTTTTACTAATTCTTGACACGATTTTAATAACACTTCACTGATGTAGACAGCTGTGAGATTCTTTTGTTAATTACTTGCACTTTTTAACACGCAAATATTTTCGTCTCATACGAATGCGTATTAAATTTCTGGGGGACGCATTTCACGTCAGGAACACTGTCTACAACCAACACGTCCATTTATGAGCACTGTCTACAAGCAACTGACTTGGTTTCTACCGCCTAAATTTGTAAATTTCTGTATTTCAAGTCTGTGATTGGCTAAACCTAGTCCAATAGAATACCTTTATTTAACTAAACCTTTTTCTGGTTGTTGATTGGCTATTTTATAAACTGTCATAAAAATTACATTATTGTTGCTCTCAGAATGACTAGTAGCATTATTACTCTTTCCTACTCGTTATTGCCTCAAGGTTACCTATTGTTACCTCATTGTAAGCAACTTTTAACCTATTATTCTCACAGCTCCTACATTATTAAATTCCGTTATACATTCACATAATATTATTACATGTATAGAATAATATAAACATATACAATGACTGTAATGTACACTTTTTACTTTCTCTATTACGTATAGTAAGTTGGGGAAGTATTGTATTCCACCCAAAAATTCGATACCGAGATTTCACCGGAAATACATGTTTTGAGAACCCCTGAATAAAAAAAAGCATTTTTGGAAATGTCCGTGTGTGTGTCTGTCTGTGTGTCTCTCTGTGAACAGCATAACTCAGAAACGAACAGTCGGATAAACACCAAGCTTGGTATTTAGGTTCAGTATCTTCCAGAGATGCGATACGAAGGTTTTCAAGAAAATCCCCCCACCACAGACTACCCTTTACATGGAACATTTTTTGAAATTTTTAATTTTCTCAAAAATGGCTCTAACGATTTTGATTAAAATATCATTTGTTTAAGATATTGTCAGAAGAAATGAAATGTATATCTCGAATTTTCTGGGAATGTCTCCAAAAGTATTCTTCATTGTGAACGACTTTTGCATAACTGGTAAACCATAAGAGGTAGACAAAATGTTACTACACAAAAAATGTAGATCGCGTTAAAATAAACAATTTATGTCATATACATTTCTTTTGTTGAGTGAACTATTTTCGAGATATTGCTTGTTATTCCCTTAAATTTTCCAATACTTATACTTTTTCTCAAATTCGTTATTCATTTTTTATGTCCTGGACATGCAAAGAGAATGGAATGCGCCACATAGCAACCAGCGTTAAAATATTTGACTATCGCTTAAAACTTACCATATTCCCCTTGCATCTACAAGAAAATTACCAATAAGATCGACATCTCGATATCTCGATTAACATGAAGCATATGGAGAATAAGCGTTTGTAAAAATAGTTTGTACAAGAGTAGAGAAAGTCATGTGAGTGTAACACATCAGATTTTTATATATTGTTATATATACACATTGCTTTAAGGCGGGCTTTTATTATATCTTTTTATTATATAATTTGACTAAAATCATTTAAGTGTTAAAAATACTGCCTCCGAATTCAAGAAGGTTGGTTGTGGGGGAATTTAAGCTAAAATACAGTCAATCCTGGTTTTAAACCTCGTCCAAAATATCCAAATATAGACCGTTTTCTTTAAATTAGATTAAAATTCAATAGACGCTTAGTCTGCGAAGTTTCCAAATGAAAATCCTGTATATTATTTAATTCTGAATGAGGCTGAGGAAGAAGGAAAACGAGTACACCTGGAATATAATGTTGACATGTGGTGTACAAGAGATGTGTATATTTTGCTTCGGTAATAGGTTTCTGTTATTGAGAAGTTTCTAAAGACTTAATATTACTTACGTTTTGTTCAACACAGTTAGGTGCCGTTAATTTATGCACTTCATATTTATTGCAGCGCGTTATAACTAAAGCGTTTATTTGGGCCATGAATAGAAAAGAGAAAATGTACTAATGAGTTCGTGGATGTAGACCTCTAAAGCTTCAAATTTTATTTTAAGCGATGAGGCAAAGGCACCAGGCAGCCATCCCGAACCAATGGGGATTCGAACTCATGCCCGTGAGAACTGAGTATTTTATGGCTTCCGAAACGTGGTAACTGTATAATATTTGACTGTATTAAACAATTTGTTATATGCCCAAATGATAAAAAAAATCAGTTTGCTGTAAACAGCATGATCGAAAAAATTATGCTTATGCTTTTGTTATATCATATTTTTCACAAATCAGATAAAAGAGAAATATTTAGATTTAGCGTCTTACAGCCTTTGGAGAAAGTAAAAAAAGTTACCATGTAAAATTCATAACTACATACACACATAAAAATATTCTTAAGTATAAGTATCTGGTTCAGCATATCCCGTTCTAATTTTAACAGTGGCTGTGTGTCCAAAATCTGAAATATTGAACGAATTTATGTCCTAAGTAGTCAAACGTTTTACATTTTGTATACAAAATTTATTTATTCCATTCTTAGACGCTTAAAGAATGTGTGGAGTACCACTGAATAGTGTTGCAGTTGTGGGCATAGGCTTCTCTGTTAAATGGACGCGAGGAGACGCATTCCACCATATTTCTGTATTTCACAATTGCATATCCCTGTGCCAGGTCTCTCTGCTTTTTATTTACAGTTGAGGTCGAACGTCATATATATACACAGGACGAATCACCTAAAATTTGCACCTCAAGTATTTCGGAAATGGAAAGTGCTATTGATGAGCAGTTTTCACAGCATTGATTAGTAGTCAGGGGATCGTACATTTAGCCTATAAACAGATTTTAATAATACTGAGAAAGTGTATTTTTTTTGCAAACATACAATTTTTTAAATGGAACAATCCCTGGTGACATCAACAGAATAAAGGTAGGGTAAATTAGAATGTCAGTGGCGTTTGTTGCAAGATTCTAGTGCAAGTGGTTCACGAGAAATCTTATTTTGAAACTTTTACGCACCGACACTTGTACAACCTGTGATAGCACAAACTAAAGAAAAACAAAAGGGAATTGCAATACTTCTGTGGATTCTTACAAGTAGAGAGAACATAGCCCTTCAAAGGTTGTGTTCAAAATGACCACCGGCAGCTTCAATACACGCTTCCAGTCTGCTATGGAAAGACTGCTGCACGCGTTCTAACATTTCAGCGGAAATTTCAGAGCAGACAGCAGTAATACGCCGTTTAATATCGTTGGTGTAGTTGGTACATCTTGTATACAGTGTCTTTCAGCCTTCCCCACAGAAAAAAGTCTAAAGGGGTCAGATCCGGTGAATGGGCCGGCCAAGGCACAGGTCTTCTTCGTCCAATCCAACGATTTGGAAACAATCCGTTAAGACAAGCTGTAGTACTTCGTGGACTATGGGCTGGACAGTCATCATTTTGGTACCACAGGTGCCTCCTAGTCTGCAAAGGAACGTCTTTTAACATCTGTGGCAAATGGTCTGTCGGGAGGCTGCGATAGTTGGGCGAGTTAATTGTTCCTTCTATGAACAAAAGGTCTATGAGCTGATAGTTCACTATCCCACACCACACGTTTAAACTCCATGGACGCTGACGTTCCACCTGACGAAACCAACGGGGATTGTCAACAGACCTGTTTCTGCGGTTTACCTGGCCATGATTAGTAAATGTTGCCTCATCACTAAATAAGATACATGATGAATCTTGAGTATCATGTCTTAATGTCCATGTACAAAAGTTAACACGATTCTCAAAATCGTTTCCATGCAGCTCTTGATGGAGAGAGATGTGATAGGGATGGAACCTGTGTCGATGGAGAATGCGCAGTACACTTGCTTGACTTATGCCACTTCCACGTGCGATTGTGCAGGAACTAATTTGGGATCTACTGCAACGGAAGCCAAAACATTAATTTCTGCCTCTTCTCCAGTCACTTGTTTGCTTCTGTTACGTTTTATAGGTGTAACAGTAGCAATTTCACGTAATTGGTTGAAGAGGTTGATAAATAATTGCCGAGATGGTTGTCATCTATTGTCGTCCTCTGGCGTTCTACATTTCTTGGAACATCTTGAACAGAATTTAAAAGAGAAGGCGGTGAGGAAGCGAAAGCTTCTACTGTTTTCCGATAACTGTGCAGCTATGCAATGCTTGCAGGACTGATGCATTTTTTAGAGAAAAGCAAAATTTTCAAGGAGTTCTCAGATATTCTCTGTACCTGGCCATTGTTACATGCCACCTGACTGTATCCTCCGTGATCTAGGGGTACCATGCTAGCCTCTAGTTCCCGAGTTTGCGGGTTCAAACCCGGCGGAGGGCGATGAAATTTTTCGGGCGTACAAATCCTTAGCAGGGCATCCTTCGGAAGGGAAGTAAAGCCGATGGTCCGTGTCGTAGATTTACGGCACGTAAAAGAACCTCAAGCCTGATAAAGAGGCCTCTGAACAAAATGTCCTGTCTTTCACACCAAATACACAATGGGACGCTAAGAACCACAGAAGTTAAAGAGCGTCCATAAATAAAACTCAATTTTGTGCCACCTGATCAGGTATTTGGGAGAACAGAGAAAGATTATAGACCTCGAGAAGGAATAATTTCTCCTCAACAGTACTACAACATATTGGAGAAACATGTAAACAGTACAAAATATTCTTGGCCAAGACTGAGAAATATGGGATTTTAAGAAGGCTTCGAGTCTGGCATTGAGATCCAAATTGTCGTTTCAGCAGCAATGCAGCTGAAATAAAATAAAGAAAAGAAGGGGAAAGTGAAGTGCTTCTTTCGTTTTGCTTATTTTGAATCTGAGTTGAATGTGAGGTGCCACAAAAGGTGTCAAACACTTAAAAGTATTTGCTAAAACCAGTGAACCATGTGTCGTTGGAAAAGGAACGGGATGTTGAAACACTAATGCAGTACTTTACAGCTCCTGACGATGCCAAAGCATTTTATGCAGATGTGATAGCAGCAACAAAGAAATGACAGAACACAATGTTATAAAAGCGATGTACTTAAAGCTGTTTAAAATCAATATACGGGTTTATTCTGGAGGCTCGTAAGTATAAGTTGTTCATCAATAATCACTTGTTTTTTAGCATCAGAGCATTGTTCAACTGATCCCCGAATGTATTAAATATATTATATTTAAATATAGTATATTAAATACTTATAACACTTCCCTCAATTAAGGCTGCCATATAGACAAAGTATACCTATACAATTAACAAATTTAAATTAACAATAATAATGGCGATTTATAGTTAACATATCAAAATAATGAAAATCAGCTTAAAATAGAAATACAAATGATTTAAATCGGGACAGAGAAGTAGCATAAAATAATCCTATTATGCTGTTAAAATAAATACATATATAATTATTTCAATGATTTGTAAAGCATGTATCGATATTATATTGAATACAAATGACTTCTGAGGATGAGAATTTATCCTCTAATAGACATGATTGCTATTTGATAAAGCAGGAGTTTATCTAGGCCATAATCTACCCAAAACTTGTGTAGATTTTTGGGTGTTGTCCCTCTAGCTCCTATCATCAATCCTGTGACTGAGATTTTATTTAAATTATATTTATCCTTGTAATACGGGATAGTGGGTTCATAAATGGCCTTTTTTTTCTGCGTCTACATCTTCGGGCTGTTGACAGTGGGATTCAAAGCGCACAGTAGGATCAATGATTAACCCGCTTCTGTCAGATGTGGTCAATTTTGTTTCTCTATTATGGATATTCTCATCCAATGTTATATGTTTCTACAAGAATAATGTTTGCACTTCCTTAGAGGTATTGTTGGATTAGGGCTGCTTGCCTATATGGATTAACATAACATAAACATTGTGTAATACGCAGAAAACATTCCCAGAAATATAAAAATTGTAAAAAAATGCACAAAATCATCTTTAGTAATACACAATTAAAAGTTTAATCTACAGTTAAAGCATATTGTCTTACTCAGATATCAAGTCTGATAAAGAGGTCTTTAAGCAAAATTCCCGGTCTTTTAAGGAAAGGGACGCTAAGAACCATAGTAGTTAAAGAGCATCCTAAATAAAAATCAATTTTTAGCATACATGTCTTTCTTCTTCTTCTTCACTTCAAGCATCAGGTATTACATCTGTTCTGTTTTCACTTCTTTTTACTTTCTCTACTACGCATAGTAAGTAGGGGAAGTATTGTATTCCACCCAAAAATTCGATACCGATATTTCACCGGAAATACATGTTTTGAGATCCCCTGAATCCAAAAAAAACATTTTTGGAAACATGTCCGTGTGTGTCTGTCAGTGAACAGCATAACTCAGAAACGAACAGTCGGATAAACACCAAACTTGGTACTTAGGTTCAGTATCTTCCAAGGTTTTCGAGAAAATCCCCCCACCCCAGATTACCCTTTACATGGAAGATTTTTAGAAAATTTTAATTTTCTCAAAAATGGCTCTAACGATTTTGATTAAAATATCACATGTTTAAGATATTTTTATGGCAAATAAAACGTATATCTTGAATTTTCTGGAAATGTCTCCAAAAGTATTCTTCATTGTGAACGACTTTTCCATAACTGGTAAACCATAATAGATAGACAAAATTTTACTACACAAAAAATGTAGATCGTGTTAAAATACACAACCTATGTCATATACATTTTTATTGTTTAGTGAACCATTTTCGAGATATTGCTTGTTATTCCTTTAAATTTTTCAATACTTATTTTCTCAAATGGGAATTCGTTATTCATTTTTACTTTCTCTACTACGTATAGTAAGTAGGGGAAGTGTTGCATTCCACCCAAAAATTCGATACCGAGATTTCACCGGAAATACATGTTTTCAGATCTCCTGAATCCAAAAAAAGCCTTTTTGGAAACATGTCCGTGTGTGTGTGTGTGTGTGTGTGTGTCTGTGAACAGCATAACTCAAAAAACGAACAGTCGGATAAGCACCAAACTTGGTATTTAGATTCAGTATCTTCCAGAGATACGACACGAAGGTTTTCAAGAAAATCCCCCCACTCCAGACTACCCTTTACATGGAAAATTTTTAGAAAATTTTAATTTTCTCAAAAATGGCTGTAACGATTTTGATGAAAATATCATATGTTTAAGATAATGTCATGAGAAATGAAATGTATATCTCGAATTTTCTGGGAATGTCTCCAAACGTATTCTTCATTGTGAACGCCTTTTGCATAACTCGTAAACCATAAGAGATAGACAAACTTTTACTACACAAAAAATGTAGATCGCGTTAAAATACACAACTTATGTCATATACATTTCTTTTGTTGAGTGAACCGTTTTCGAGATATTGCTTGTTATTTCCTTAAATTTTCCAACACATACTTTTTCTCAAATACGTTATTCATTTTTACTTTCTCTACTACGTATAGTAAGTAGGGGAAGTATTGTATTCCACCCAAAAATTCGATACCGAGATTTCACCGGAAATACATGTTTTGAGACTCCCTGAATCCAAAAAAAGCATTTTTGGAAACATGTCCGTGTGTGTGTCTGTGTGTGTGTGTGTGTGTGTGTGTGTGTGTGTGTGTCTGTGAACAGCATAACACAGAAACGAAGAGTCGGATATACACCAAACTTGGTATTTAGGTTCAGTATCTTCCAGAGATGCGACACGAAGGTTTTCAAGAAAATCCCCCTCCCCAGACTACCCTTTACATGGAACATTTTTCGAAAATTGTAATTTTCTCAAAAATGGCTCTAACGATTTTGATTAAAATATCATATGTTTAAGGTATTTTCATGACAAATGAAATGTATATCTTGAATTTTCTGGGAATGTCTCCAAAAGTGTTCTTCATTCTGAACGACTTTTGCATAACTGGTAAACCATAAGAGATAGACAAAATTTTACTGCACAAAAAATGTAGATCGCGTTACAATACGTAATTTATGTCATATACATTTTTTTTTTGTTGAGTGAACCGTTTTCGAGATATTGCTTGTTATTCCCTTCAATTTTCCAATACTTATACTTTTTCTCAAATTCGTTACTCATTTTTTTATGTCCTGGACATGCAAAGAGAATGGAATGCGCCACATAGCAACCAGCGCTTAAATATTTGACTATCGCTTAAAACCTACCATATTCCCCTTGCATCTACAAGAAAATTAGCAATAATATTGACATCTCGATATCTCGATTAACATGAAGCATATGGAGAATAAGCGCTTGTAAAAATAGTTTGTACATGAGTAGAGAAAGTCACGTGAGTGTAACACATCAGATTTTTTTATGTCCTGACATGCAAAGAGAATGGAATGCGCCACATAGCAACCAGCGTTAAAATATTTTACTCTCGCTTAAAAGCTACGATATTCCCCTTGCATCTACAAGAAAATTACCAATTAAATTGACATCTCGATATCTCGATTAACATGAAGCATATGGAGAATTGGCGTTTGTAAAATTAGATTGTACAAGAGTAGAGAAAGTCATGTGAGTGTAACACATCAGATTTTTTTTGTCTTGGATATGCAATGAGTATTAATCTGTGGGAAAGGGAATGGTGCTGCACCTAGCAACCAGCTATTAAGAGATATGTATGTGCTAAAAGGTTACCGTATTTCCAAATTGCCCTTGTAAATATATTATCCCCTTACATCTACAAGAAAATTAGCAATAATATAGACTCTGCAAATGTTTATCTCGATTAACATGAAGTAGATGGAGAATAAGCGTTTGTAAAAATAGTTTGTACAAGAGTAGAGAAAGTCATGTGAGTGTAACACATCAGATTTTTACTTTCTCTACTACGTATAGTAAGTAGGGGAAGTATTGCATTCCACCCAGAAATTCGATACCGAGATTTCGCCGGAAATACATGTTTTGAGACCTCCTGAAACCAACAAAAGCATTTTTGGAAACATGTCCGTGTGTGTGTGTGTGTCTGTGTGTGTGTGTGTGTGTGTCTGTGTGTCTGTGAACAGCATAACTCAAAAACGAACAGTCGGATAAGCACCAAACTTGGTATTTAGGTTCAGTATCTTCCAGAGATGCGACACGAAGGTTTTCAAGAAAATCCCCCCACCCCAGACTACCCTTTACATGGAAGATTTTTCGAAAATTTTAATTTTCTCAAAAATGGCTCTAACGATTTTGATGAAAATATCATATGTTTAACATAATGTCATGAGAAATGAAATGTATATCTCGAATTTTCTGGGAATGTCTCCAAAAGTATTCTTCATTGTGAACGACTTTTGCATAACTGGTAAACCATAAGAGATAGACAAAATTGTACTACACAAATAATGTAGATCGCGTTAAAATACACAACTTATGTCATATACATTTCTTTTGTTGAGTGAACCGTTTTCGAGATATTGCTTGTTATTTCCTTAAATTTTCCAATACTTATACTTTTTCTCAAATGCGTTATTCATTTTTTTTATGTCCTGCACATGCAAAGAGAATGGAATGCGCCACATAGCAACCAGCGTTAAAATATTTGACTATCGCTTAAAAGATACCATATTCCCATTGCATCTACAAGAAAATTATCAATAAGATTGACATCTCGATATCTCGATTAACATGAAGCATATGGAGAATAGGCGTTTGTAAAAATAGTGTACAAGAGTAGAGAAAGTCATGTGAGTGTAACACATCAGATTTTTTATTCCTATCCCTTTCTTGGGCGTCCGATGTTCCTTTTTCCTGGGGGTTTATATTTATTAATTAGGTATTCTTTTTTCACTCATGCGGTTCATGTGCTCTTTCCAACAATGTTTATTTTGTTTAATTTTATCATATAATTTATAAATATACAGTTCTTCTCTAATGGTTTCATTTATTATTAAGTCTAGTTTAGCACATCCTTTAGTTCTCCGCAAAAATCTGATTTCCACCGATTGAATTTTACTTTTGTCTTTTTCTTTTATTATCCAAGATTCGCTGCTATACATGACCATCGGGACTGCCATGGTCATGTAGAACTTCAGCTTTGTTTCTCTCCTTGTTTTATTTTGTAGAGTTCTTGTTATTGTTCCACATATTTGTTGAAATTTATCTTATTACCTATATCCCTATCCACATCGAAACTTATGTCACAACCCAAGTAATTAAAATTCATGAGTTGTTCCAGGATATTATTTCCAATGCATACTTTTGTTCTCACGGGGTATTTTCCTTGGTAAGTCTTTTTAAGGAAATCTTTAAATTATATTTCTCTCCCAGTTGGTACAATTTATAAATAGAGCACTGTAGGTTATCGTCGCATAGGTATGTATTTTGCGAATACTTTTAATTTTATGAGATGAGTAAACAATGTTAGATTATTTTCCTCTAAATCAAGACAATGGTGCCTTAAAGATGTTAGCATGTACATCTGTATAACAAAAACACATAAAAGTTTTTAAGTGTGAGCAAAAAATATTAAATACATAAAAACTAGTAAGTTCTGCGTCAGTTAGTACTACAGTGCCATCTATTGTCTGAGGCATCAACTTCTAAGCAGTCCTGTTGCGATGGCGCTACCTTCAGTATAAAAATGGTAACACACACAAAGCAGTTTTCGGTAACGGCAGCTCAGTCATCATTACAGCTCTCTTGTGTACAATATAGTGCCACTAGCTGTCAACCCTGTCAGCTCTAACCACCAATTGACGTTACAAATGCGGCTCGGTGAACTTCACTGCTAGTTCGTGTTATGCACCATATTTTACTAACTAAACAACTCCTGCTTAAATAAGCTTTAAAGCTTAAATAACCTTTCGTAAGAATAATTTGTAGAAGCTATACAAAAACAAAACGATGGTGGGTAGAGAAAGTTATGTGAACATAACGCATAAAATTTTTTATCTACTTCATTTTATCAAGATAAACCTTTGTAAAAATAGCTACATTAAACATTTCGTTAAAGCTACAAAGGGGATACCGAGGCAAATGCTTAAGAACTGGCCGCTATATGCTGGCCTTAAAATTCCATAGTGTTTCCATGCAATCGCGAGAAACAACTGAAAATCGACAGGACTTTAAAAGCGTGTCAGTCAATATAAAGAAAACTTACCCTTAGGTGTTTGTATTATAATACAAACAAATGCAGCATTCCTTGAAATGTTGTTTGACTGTGTTTTACTGTTATCCACGTAAATATTATATTTACTTGATTATTTATGAATGTATAGCACATTAATACGTATATATGTCCAAAATTAAAGCATAAATACTTAAAATAAAGATAATTTATATTATGGCTTGGCCAACATTAACCAATAATGTAAACAAGCAAAGTTCCTTTCATTTATTTAATAGGACATGGAAAAATAAATAACGAAGGATGCTTCTAATTTTTATTACAATGGAAATAAAAAGCTTAGTTACAATATTATCAAGGAGAAGTTAATAACACTCTGGTAGTGATGTGATTAGTATCAAAACTTCATCAGAGCTCAGAGTGAACACATCAGTCTGTTCACATAACTACAGGACATCATTTTGGACATACGCTTGAATAAGCCAGCAAGTTTTTCTTTTGTAACATACAATGATTATGAATATCAATTAAATAAATAAGAATTAATTTGCGGAACAAAAATAACTAAATTATTTATACATACACCCCACCCTGATGACATAACTGTAACATCACATAGCTTACAAGTAACCAACGTCAGTACTAGAAAAACCGCAGCAAAATAATGACAAAGCATTGAAAAATTCGAAGCATTAATAACAGATATCTCGGAAATGGTTTGTGCTACAAAAAAAACTTATTTCAACGAACTTGTATATTGTAAGATCTAGGCTGCCGTGCGTACGTTTTCGCTATCGCTTTACGTTTACCAGTTATACAAGTTCATAAAAATATCCTTCCAAATGAACAAGATTTCATAGCCTATTCCCAGGCAATTCAAGATAATTTTTCCAGATAATTTATTATCATATAAATGTGTTAAACATATGGTATTTAAAATGTTAGCTATATTTTGGAGAAAATAAAAAATAACGAAAAAATTACCATGTAAAGGGTAGTTTATGGTTGAGGGATTTTCTGAAAATCTTCTTGCGCCTTTGGAAGATACTGAGCTTGGTGTTTATCAGGCTATTGTTGATTTTGCAGCGTGTTGTTCACACACACGCACGCACGCACGCACACACACGCGCACGAACCTATTTCTAAGAATGCCTTTTTGACGTTTAGTGAACATCAAAGCATGTAATTTCTTGAAATCTTGATATCGAATTTTAGGGTGGAATACAATACTTTCTCTAATATGTACATGGTGGAAAAAGTAATTATGCACCCTATTTTATGCGACAGCTTCTCTTTTTAATTGTCAAAATTTATTCTGTTATTTCAAAGTTATATTCCTATACATCTAAAATGAAATTAATGATCAGTCATTGATTTAATACTTGACTTATGAAATCCTTTTGCAACAGCGTTAGCAATCACATGTAAATTTATCTCATATATGTACATACGTTGCAAAGTACTGTAAAAGAATAATCGTGTAATCTGTTTGGTTAAATAAACTCTTTAATGTGAAACAATAAGATGTGTACACGTTGAATTATTTACTTTGCCGATTTGTTTAGCTGCCGATTTGATTAATTTGTTATCTGTTATCTCAGTGAATGATCTAGAGGGAACGAGATACATCTCCTTAAAGTAGAAAGTCTTTTCTGTTGCAAGAATCTTGCAATCTTTTATCTTCGGAATGAATCTTTCGAGAATATTCTGGAAAGATTAAAACTAGGTTGGTGAGGCTTCTGGAATAATACTGATATAAAGGTTTGCCGCGCTATCTTAACCTTAAACAGATAACCAACGTTCATTATCTTACAAACATTGTATGAATCAGGCATTGCTAGCATCGATGCTAGTATCATAATATGCTACTACATAAAACACTCAAACTTGCAAAAAAGAAACACACATTTTAAAACTTAGCATGTAATAGTATATGCCTTGATGCTTATGGCTTCAAATAGCATCTGCACCTATTTGTGAATTTTTAACATATCCATTTAACCGTTTTATTGGTTTTATAAAGTAATTCCTATTTACAAAAACACTTATCGGTTGCATTCACATAACCATCTCTACTCACTCTTCTACAAACTATTTTTACAAAAGCTTTTTTCTATCTACTTCTTGTTAAAACTGAAAAACTTTCTTTACTCCATATACTAATTTCGTTGTAGATATAAGAAGAATACATTAAGTTAAAACGATAGTTAAACCTTTTCAAACCAGGTCGCTATGTGATGACTTTGAAATTCTCTTTCCTTTGCAATAACACGGAAAAGAAAAAAATCATGGTGTGTTAAATTCACGTCACATTCCCTACCCATTCAACAATTTATTCTTACAAAAGCTTATTCTACTACCCTACTCATTCTACTATTCTGCTATCGAGATAAATATTGGTAGACTTCGTTTCATTATATATTTCCTTGTAGGTACAAGAGAAAATGAGAATACAATAGGCTTAAGCGATAGTCATGTATTTTATGAACCGTTCACTAAGTGATGGCTTTGCTTGACCTTGAGAAAAGAATGAAGGAAAAAAAAAGAATAGCGATTTGCATTTGAAAAATATGAAGTATTTGACAATGCAAACCTATAATAAAGAATATCTCGGAAACGGTTAACGCCACAACAAATTTTATTCAACGTAAATTGTGTGATTTAACGAGGTTTACATATTTTATTTTATGTAGTATTTATGCTTTTGCTGTCTCTTAATGTCTGCAACTTATAAAGATTTCGTTCAAAATGCAGACTTCATAGGTTATTTCCAGAAAATTTAAGATATACGTTTTACTTGTCATGAAATGTCTTAAAATATGATCTTTTAATAAAAATCGTTAAGAATCAATTTTGAGAAAATAACAAATAACAAAACTTTTTTATGTAAAGGGCAGTTTGGGTGCGGAGTATTTTGTTGAAAATCTTCGTCTCGCATCCTTGGAGGACGCTGAACTTAAAATGTATGCCAAGTTCGGTATTTAACGATTTTTGAGTCATGCTGTTCACAGACATGTACACGCACAAACACGCATTTTTTAGGAAAATGTCTTTTTACTTTCTCTACTACGTTTAGTAAGTAGGGGAAGTATTGTATTCCACCCAAAAATTCGATACCGAGATTTCACCGGAAATACATGCTTTGAGACCATCTGAATCCCAGAAAAGCATTTTTGGAAACATGTTCGTGTGTGTGTCTGTGTGTCTGTCTGTCTGTGTGTGTGTGTCTGTGAACAGCATAACTCAGAAACCAACAGTCGGATAACACCAAACTTGGTATTTAGGTTCAGTATCTTCCAGAGATGCGACACGAGGGTTTTCAAGAAAATCCCCCCACCCCAGATTACCCTTTACATGGAACATTTTTGGAAAATTTTAATTTTCTCAAAAACGGCTCTAACGATTTTGATTAAAATGTCATATGTTTAAGATATTTTCATGACAAATAAAATGTATATCTTGAATTTTCTGGGAATGTCTCCAAAAGTATTCTTCATTGTGAACGACTTTTGCATAACTGGTAAACCATAAGAGATAGACAAAATGTTACTACACAAAAAATGTAGATCGTGTTAAAATACACAATTTATGTCATATACATTTGTTTTGTTGAGTGAACCATTTTCGAGATATTGCTTGTTATTCTCTTAAATTTTTCAATACTTATTTTCTCAAACGGGAATTCGTTATTCATTTTTTTGTCTTGTATATGCAAAGAGTATTAATCTGTGGCAAAGAGAATGGCACTGCACCTAGCAGCCAGCTATTAAGAGATATGTATATGCTTAAAGGCTACTGTTTTTCTATATTGCCCTTGTAAATATATATTCCCCTTACATCTACAAGAAACTTAGCAATAAGAGTCTGCAAATGTTTATCTCGATTAACATGAAGTAGATGGAGAATAAGCGTTTGTATAAATAGTTTGTACAAGTGTAGAGAAAGTCATGTGAGTGTAACACACTTAATTTATGAGAGCTGAAAACGCATATTTCCATTTCCAGTGAAATCTCGGTATTAAATTTTTAGGTGGAACGCAATACTTTCTCTACTTACTATAGTAAATAATAGAAAAATCTGATGTGTTCTTTGGAGAATACTGAACCAAATACCAAGTTTGGTATTTATCCGAATCTTTGTTTTTGAGTTATGTTGTTCAAAGACACACACACACACACACAGGACCTTTTTTTTTCTAAAAGTGCAGTTTTTGTATTCACAGGGCTCAAAACATGCATTTCCAGTGAAATCTCGATATGGAGCTTTTAGGTGAAATGCAATACCTTCTCTACCATGTAGGTGGAGCAAAAATTATTATATTTTACCAAAGGAGCTTTGCTTTTCAGTAGTGTTAAAATTGTCAAAATCGATTGTGTTGTTTTCAAGTTACATTTTATATTTCAGTTTAAAATGTCAAGGTGGGTCTATTTGAAATGAAATTAATGGTTAGACATTGGCTTGTAAAATCCTTGTGCAACAGTATTTATCTTCCACAAATGTACTTCACCGTAGCAATATATTGTATAAAAATAATCTATCTGTTTGGTTAATAAACACTTTAATCTGAGACAATAATATGGCACATACAGTATTTACTTTGCTTTGCGGCAAGTTTAGACGTTGGTCAATTTGTTATCTGTTATCTCACGTGAATGCTATAGAAGCAACGACACGCATTTCTTAAAATAGGAAGGCTTTCCTGTTGCAAGAGCCTTGCAATCGTTTATCTTCGGAGCGAATCTTTCGAGAATATTCTGGAAAGATTAAATTGAGGCTAATGAAGCTTCTGTAATAATACAGATATCAAGGTTTGCCGCGCTATCTTAACCTTAAAAAGATAACCAACATTATCTTGGCAAAAATTGGAAGAATCGTCAATGTTAGTGTCATTATATGCTACTTCTACGTAAAACTGTTAAAGTTGCAAGAAAAACGAAAGCTTTTCTAAATTAGTGGCCGAAAAGACTATAGTTTTTGTTTTTACTTTATCCCTGAAATAAACATAGGAAATATTTCACGAAAATGTCTGTCGTAATTATAGCACAGTATTTAACGAGGATTAAAATGTGTTTCTGGGTAAAAATAAATTTTTACTTTCTCTACTATGTATAGTAAGTAGGGGAAGTATTTTATTGCATCCAAAAATTCGAAACCGAGATTTCACCGCAAATGCATGGTTTTATGCGCCCTGAATCCAAAAACGCATTTTTGGAAACATGTCCGTGTGTGTGTATTCTATCTGTGAACAGCATAAGTCAAAAACGAAAATTCGGATAAAGAATTTGAGTTTAGTATCTTCCAAGGAAGCGACACAAAGATTTTCAAGAAAATCTCCCCACCCCAACTACCCTTTAGATGGAACATTTTATCGAAAACTTTGATCTTCTGAAAAATAGCTCTAACGATTTTGATTAAAATACCATATATGAAAGATGAAAACATCTTTGATGACATTTTACATGAAAAATAAAATGTATATCTTGAATACTCTGGGAATAGCCTTTTAAGTCCTCTTTATTCGGAAGGAATTTTTTATAATTTTGTAATACTTGTAAACATTAAGCGATAGACGAAAACATACCACACAAAAAATGAAGGGCTTAAAACACACAATTTACTTAAAATAAGTTTTTGCGGCATAAACCGTTTCTGAGATATCCGTCATTAAAGGTTTGAATTGTTCAATACTTCTCATTATTTTTAACTCCCGTCGATTTTCAGTTGTTTCTCGCGATATCATGGAAACAGTATGCACTTTTAAGGCCAGCATATAGCGTCCAGTTCTTACACATTTGACTGCCGCTGTTCTCTTTGCATTTATAACGAAATGTGTAATGTAGCTAGTTTTGCAAAGGTTTATTGAGATGAAATGTAGTAGATAGAAAAAAAAATGTATTAAGAACACTTTGTTACCCAGAATTAACGATAGAGGGTAGAGAAAGTCATGTGACTGTATCACATGAGATTTTTACTTTTTTATAGGATTTACATATGTATAATATTTTCAACGAAAATAGACATTTTGGACCCCTAAATTCAAGCAAAGTGTTTTAGAAAAAGATGCGTGTTTATGCCAAATGCGAAAATTGGGTGAATGTCAAAATTTAGATTTAATTCTAGTGTATTTCAAGGATGAAGCATAAATACTTTTATGCTCTACCATGCCAAAATGTAGTATTTATACGACTGGTAGCAGTACTTTAAATGGGCCTCATTAGAGTACACCTGTTCATTAAAGTATTGGTATTCGACCAATCAGAAGAGGCCACGAAACATAGTGAAAGCGCAAGTATCGATTATACTGCGTAGTACGTCTCACAACGCTAGCAACTTTGTTTGACACAGGTGCTACAAGGTCATTGTATTGTAACCATAGATAAAGGACTAACGATTGTAACACATCACTCAAAACAAAAATGAATACTTATGAAACCTTTAATTTAGAAACATGGTCGAGCATAAACAGTAGTATGAAACTTCACACATTATGCTTTAATTGAAAAAAAACCCTTATACTTTATTCTCTCAAAAGTGACTTTAATGTGTTAATTAAAACACCATATGTTTGAAATATTCAGATGAAGAATTAAAGGCATATCTTGAATTTTCAGTTAATAGTCTGAGGTCACCTTCATTTTAAGTTAACCTTGTATAATTTTGTTTAACTTGAAAATTAAACGACAGAGAGAAAATTTTACTGCGGTTAAGGCACTCTGGAAGGCCGTATCCTTGCAATGTTAAATTAGCCATATTGAATGTAGCTTTTGTCTTAAACCTACTGTGAATACACAGAACCATGATTGTGCTCTGGGTTAAAATTAAACACGGGGTTTTGAAATATATTGTTTTTTTCTAATTAAATATCAATTGTTGTTATTACTATGTATAGTTTTTAATTTTTCTATATTTTGTGCAAACGAGAAAAAATTTCTTAAAACACCTGTTTTAAAATATGCAAAGTAGCGTAACTATTAATCCTGGAAGTTTCAAAGGAATTTATCTTATAGAAGTTGGGAAAAGCTACATTATATATGAAAAAAATCTGATGTGCTACACTCACATGACTTTCTCTACTCTTGTACAAACTATTTTTACAAACGCTTATTCTCCATATGCTTCATGTTAATCTTATTGCTAATTTTCTTGTAAATGCAAGGGGAATTGGTAGGCTTTAAGCGATAGTCAAATATTTTAAGAGCTGGTTGCTATGTGGAGTATTCCATTCTATTTGCATTACCAGAACAAAAAAAAATGAATAACGAATTCCCATTTGAGAAAAATTATAATTATTGGAAAATTTAAGGGAATAACAAGCAATATCTCGAAAATGGTTCACTCAAAAAAAATGTGAATGACATAAATTGTGTATTTTAACGTGATCTACATCTTTTGTGTATTAAATTCTGTCTATCTCTTATGGTTTACTAGTTATGCAAAAATCGTTCACAATGAAGGAATACTTTTGGAGACATTCCAAGAAAATTCCAAAAAAATGTTATTTGTCATGAAAGTATCTTAAATATATGATATTTTAATAAAAATCGTTAGAGCCATTTTTGAGAAAATTAAAATGTTCAAAAAATGTTCCATGTAAAGAGTAATCTGGGGTGGGGGGATTTTCTTAAAAACCTTCGTGTCGCATCTCTGGAAGATACTGAACCTAAATACCAAGTTTGGTGTTTATCCGTTTCTGAGTTATGCTTTTCACATACAGACACACGGACATGTTTCCAAAAATGATTTATATGCATTCAGTGCACCTCAAAACAAGTATTTCCGGTGAAATCTCGGTATCGAATTTTTGGGTGGAATGCAATACATCCCCTACTTACTATACGTAGTAGAGAAGGTAAAAATTGCAACTAGTGGAAAAGACCTTTAAAGTTTTCAGAGCATTCCTGCTCCATACGTTGAGTCATCCTTTATTTCATCCCCCAAAAATTTTCTCGCACCCTCTTCTGTGTTGTCTTACCATTTAATCTACTGCTCTGAGGGTTTTAGATGCCCTTATCCTTACTTTGTCTAATTTGATCATTACTTGTATTGTATTGCAGCCTATTGAAACGCCCGTTTTTTGTAGCGAAATGCACTTGATTATATCACCACACACTAAACGTTGCCATCATGGTTCATGCAAACTATATAATAATGTTGACACATTCATGCGGGTTCTAGTTTCGACTATGGACATCTTTGTAACAAATCTTTTTCTGCCAGATCCATGAATATCGGCTTTATAGTTTCTGATATTGGGCTTGGCAGATCATGTCTATGGCGATATTTTGCTTGTTTTCTTCGGTTTATTTGCAACAGCTTTCATTTCCAGAAGGAACACACATACGCTAGGTGAAAAAAATAATGCATATATAGTTTTCCTCATGTCTTTTACATTCCTAGTGTTTTGGCTGATGGCCAGCGCCTAATAATGTTGAATGGTAGCTACAGATAATCTGTTTTCCTTCTAAACCCGTACCATCACTCTAAATCTGGCTCTTATAGCTTGTGTTTATCCTACTCAGTTTTGTACCCATTCGTTTTTCTGTGTGTCCAATATATTCCAATTTCTTGATATGTAGATCATCTCCATAAGGTTTTGCATCTATTGCTTCTTCGAATGCTTTGCAATCTCCATCTCCTAAATATAGGGTCTTTCAACAAGAGTGTCCTATCTTTAACATGTGATAGCTGCCGTTGTTATTGAGTTACAGCAGTCATTTTTTTCATGTGGTTACAGTTGTTATTGAGAAATAGCCATGGAACGTTACAGCATTCAGCAACGCGTAGAAACTGTGAACATTTATTAACAAAATGGCGAATTCTGCATTTGGACTTGAACTTTCATGCTTAAAAAATGGCGTTAACTCAAGAACTAAAGCCCAACCACCATAGATTGCGCCGTGTATTCGCTGACTGGACTATGGGGCAATTGGAAGCTGACCCGGATTTTTGTCGAAAAAGCATCTTCAGCGACGAAGCCCATTTTTGGATGGATGGTTTGTTAACAAGCAAAATTGCCGCTATTGGAGCAATCACAATTCAATGCAGATTCAAGAACGACCACTTAAGCCCCAAAAGGTTACTGTGTGGTGTGGATTTTGGTTTGGTGGAATCATTGGTCCATATTTTTTCCAAAATGAAGATGGAGAAGCTCTAACTGTCAATGGACAAAGCTACCGGGCTCTTATAAGGGACTATTTTTGGCCTAATTGGATAGTATGGATCTGAGAAATATCTGGTTCCAGCAAGATGGTGCCACATGTCATACTGCTCTCGAAACAATCGATATTTTGAAGGAGAAGTTCAGAGGTTTCATCATTTCCCGTGGTGGTGATGTTAACTGGCCCCCGAGGTCATGTGATTTAACGCCGTTGGATTACTTTTTGTGGGGTTATGTTAAATCTCGAGTTTAGGTCAACAAGCCAGAAACAGTAAATGATCTTATGAATAACATCATGCGTGTTATTCGTGAAGTTGGACCTAATTTACGTTCTTCTGTCATTGAAAACTGGATCAACCGTATACGCGTAACCCAACGAAGTCGCGGCGGTCACTTAACTGGTGTTCTCTTTCACACGTAATGACATTAATTATGTTCCAAAATAAAAAAATAAATAAACCTCTATCATTTATAGAACGCGTTTTATTTAAGTTCAAAGATAGGACACTCTTGTTGAAAGACCCTATGTTTTATGCATCTATCATTGTACATAGGAAGAGAATTCTCAAAAATGTTCAGTGCCTCTTGTATTTCCGTATGAACGTTTTGAGAATTGTCATTAAGAGGTGCCACAACCACGTAGCATTTATTTCAAAATTGTGTTAAATATATTTAAAATTGAGAAAATCTCATACATAATATGTCATTTACAGCCTAAACCTCATAGATTAAGTTGAAATAAAACACGAAAAACAAAACTTTATTGATATTTCTGCATTTCCGAGTAGAGCTCATTAAAACACACGATTTGGATAGTTTTTCGTGGTGTTAGTCGTTTTCAAAATATCTAACGCTGAAGGTTCACATTTCCTCAAGTGTAAGAACCTTACGTGATGAAATCAAGTTTGAAAGTTTGTAATTCTCCTTTTTACTTTCTCTAGCGCTTGCATATGTTAGGTGGAGGCACTATTGTCTTCCAGCCAAAAAAGTTGTTACAGATATTCCACCAGAAATATACACTTTTAAATCCACTGAAACTATAAAGGCATTTTTGGAAAAAGGTTTTTTCTGTGTATGTGTACGTGTGCAAGCACGAGAGAGAGAGAGAGAGAGAGAGAGAGAGAGAGAGAGAGAGAGAGACTGAGGAGAGAGAGTATTCCCATACGTATGCTTGGTTAATATAAATACGTGATGCAAACGAATAATAAAAAAATGTAAATCCATCTGATCAAGTTGCTTTAATTGCATCGTCTGTTAGATGATGCATTTAACGAGGAAAATAATTTGCAGTCACAAACAATGCAAGGTCGCAGCATGCACAAAAACATGGTAACTTCATTGTTTGTCATCTGGATTTCGTCATCCCAGTCCGCTGTGTGCTCTCCTTCGACTGTGGAGTGCTTATCACTCATTCTCATCTGAGAGACACATCATGTGTGTATGTCACCACTACCTGCATCAAGTAAAATTAGTGATTCATCTGTACTAAGGGAAATTCCAGACCTGTCACCATGAGATACAATCTTCATAATCATATTAATATCTTGTCAATTCTGAACGGTAAATCTCAAAATTCAGCTTTCGGTGCTTCTGTTCCTCTGGAATTTTCTTCATAAAAATAATTGCCAGCAGAAAAAATTCTGATGTGTTACAATCATATAAAATTCTCTACTTTTGTACAAACTATTTTTACAAACGCTTATTCTCCATATGCTTCATGTTAATCGAGATGTTAATATTATTGCTAATTTTCTTGTAGGTGCAAGGGAGTTGGTAGGCTTTAAGCGATAGTCAAATAATATTAAGAGCTGGTTGCCATGTAGAGTATTCTATTCTCTTTGCATTACCAGGACAAAAAAATGAATAACGAATTTACATTTGAGAAAAGGTATAAGTTTAAGGGAATAACAAGCAATATCTCGAAAATGCTTCACTCAACAACAAAAATGTATATGACATAAGTTGTGTATTTTAACGCGATCTACATTTTGTGTGTAGTAAAAATTTGTCTATCTCTTATGGTTTACCAATTATGCAAAAGTCGTTCACAATGAAGAATACTTTTGGAGACATTCCCAGAAAATTCAAGATATACATTTTATTTGTCATGAAAGTATCTTAAATATATGATATTTTAATCAAAATCCTTAGAGCCGTTTTTGAAAAAATTAAAATTTTCGAAAAATGTTCCATGTAAAGGGTAATCTGGGGTGTGGGGATTTTCTTGAAAACCTTCGTGTCGCATCTCTGGAAGATACTGAACCTAAATACCAAGTTTGGTGTTTATCCGACTGTTCGTTTCTGAGTTATGCTGTTCACAGGCAGACACAAACACACACACACACACACACACACACACGGACATGTTTCCAAAAATGCTTTTTTTGGATTTAGGGGGCCTCAAAACATATATTTCCAGTGAAATCTCGGTATGGAATTTTTGGGTGGAATACAATACTTCCCCTACTTACTATACGTAGTAGAGAAAGTAACAATGTCAACACTTATAAACGATAGTTTATAAATCTTGTGGACGCTATTCCGTCAAATAGCGCGTTCTACTTCTGGCGGGAGTAACTAATCCCTTTCTAATCTCTTACCAGGTACTCACTTAACACAATTATTTACTCTTACTTTACATTTTAGGCGCGCTCTTATCCTCGCGATTGACGTGGGTTTTACTCTGAGGCAAATGGTCATCGATATTTATCTATTCATAGGTTTATATAGTTTTCCAAGTCGATGCACTTATTTAAATTGTAATTTCGTATTGGTTGTTCATCCCCGGTTTTCTGACTTTCGAAAATTTGAGCACTACTTGTTTGAATCCACTTTATACAATTAAAAAATACCCTTCTTTGTTATATGTGGGAGAAAAAAAACCCCAGCGTCCTGGCTTAAGTCTTTCTTACGCTAACAAATCAAAAAGTTAGTTGTATAGGACTGTTGCTTTCTTTCTCACTGCTGCGTAGCAAACAACTTTCGTTGTGGAAGTATTCCTTTACAATTATTAAATACTAACATAAAAATTAGGCAAACATGATAAATACCATTGTAATAAAATAATAACAGATAACGAAAGGGATGCCAAAATAATGTCGTTACAAAATGTCGGGTAAACATCAAAATTGGTATTTAACTTTACCGTCTTTCAAGTTTAGCCCTACTAAGATCTTCAAGAAAATCCCTCCTACTTCAAACCATCTTTTACATAGAAAGATGCTCATAATTTTTTTATTTTATCAAAAATAGTTCTAATAATTTTAATTAAAACACCAGATGTTTAAGATATTTGCATGGCAAATAAAATGTAAACCTTGAACTTTCCAGGAATAGCCTGTGAAGTAAACCGTCAAAGAATAGACAAAATATTGCTGGATAAAAGCGTCAAAGCACACAATTTTGTCACAATTCACTCTAAGGTTGATCCGCGCCAAAATAAACCCACAAGACCAGTGCACTGTGGTACTACACAATAGCAATGCGGACAGAAAAGTAGTCCCATGCTAATAATCTAAATTTTAGAATAAATTTATCCTTAAATGGTATACTATTCTATGCAGAGACCTTAGAGTTTAATTAACGCTGATTTATACCGTTAAACAGAGCTAAATCCCAACATGCAATTCGTATGAGTCACCGACATCTGGGTATGCGCAGAATACTGTTTACAGCCGGTAATCAGCAGTTTCTTTTTAATATCATGGCAAACGGTGAACGTTCTCTAGCGTCTTTATCGACTTAAGTAAATAAGCCGGGCAAACCACTGACTAGTGGTGAAAAAACAGTTGTGCTGAATGTTTATTATACGTTATGTGAAAAATGTCCAACACTTCCCGTGAAAAAGCGGTGAAATTAACTTCTGAATTCACCGGTGTTTCAAGAACAAGTATAAATAGCGCTTATAAAGAAAAATCTGAAACGTGGAAAGTGGTTACACCAGGAAAAAAAGAAAGCATGTGACATGCACGATGCAAGAATGTGACGATTTTGTGAAGAATGTAATTCGCGTAACAGTGCACAATTTCTATTTTAAAAATCTGATGTGTTACACTCACATGACTTTCTCTACTCTTGTTTAAATTATTTTTACAAACGCTTATTCTCCATCTACTTCATGTTAATCGAGATAAACCTTTACAGACTTTATCGTATTGATAATTTTCTTGTACGTGCAAGGGGAATATGGTAGGCTTTAAGCGATAGTCAAATCTTTTAAGAGCTGTTATGTGGAGCATTGCATTCGCTTTGGATGTCCAGGACATAAAAAAATAAAGCATTTTTGGAAACATGTCCGTGTTTATGTCTTGTGTGTCTGTGGGTGTGTCTGTCTGTCTGTGAGCAGCATAACTCAAAAACGAAAAGTCGTATAAATACCAAACTTGGTATTTAGGTTCAATATGTTCCAGGAATGCGACATAAAAGTTTTCAAGAAAATCCTCCCACCCCAAACCCTCCTCATATGGAACATTTTTCGAAAATTTTTATTTTCTCAAAAACGGCTCTAACGATTTTGATTAAAGTATCATATGTTTAAGACATTTTTATGGCAAATAAAATGTATATCTTGAATTTTCTGGGAATTCCCCAAAAGCCCTCTAAGTTCTGAACGACTTTTGCATAACTGGTAAACCGCAAGAGATAGACAAACGTTTACAGCATAAAAATGTAGATCTCGTTAAAACACACAATATATCTCATAAACATATTTTGTAAAGTGAACCATTTTCGAGATATTCCTCGTTATTTCTTTGAATTTTCCAATACTTAAACTTTTTCTCAACTGAGATTTCGTGGTTCTTTTTTATATGTTCTTGACATGCAAACAGAATTACATTTTACACATAGCGACCAATTCTAAAAATAATTGACTATCGCTTAAGGTGTACTATGTTCCCCTTGTTTTGTATTTGCAACGGCCTTTAAACATAGACATATCTCTTAATAGTTGGTTGCTAGGTGCAGCACCGCTCTCTTTGCCACAGATTAATACTCTTCGCATATCCTAGACAAAAAATGAATAACGAATTCCTATTGGAGAAAAAATATAAGTACTGGAATATTTAAGGGAATAACAAGCAATATCTCAAAATGGTTCACTCAAAAAACTGTATATCACATAAATTGTGTATTTTAACGCGATATACATTTTTTGTGTAGTAAAATTTTGTCTATCTCTTATAGTTTACCAGTTGTGCAAAAGTCGTTCACAATGAAGAATATTTTTGGAGACATTCCCAGAAAATTCAAGATATACATTTTATTTGCCATAAAAATGTCTTAAACATATGATACTTTACTCAAAATCGTTAAGAGCCGTTTTTGAGAAAAAAGTTTTCGAAAAATGTTCCATGTAAAGTTTAATCTGGGATGGGGGGATTTTCTTGAAAACCTAAATACCTAGTTGGTGTTTATCTGACTGTTCGTTTCTGAGTTATGCTGTTCATAGACATACACACAGCAACACACACGGACATGTTTCCAAAAATACATTTTTTGGATTCAGGAGGCCTCAAAACACGTATTTCCGCTGAAATCTCGCTATCGAATTTTTGAGTGGAATGCAGTACTTCCCCTACTTGCTATATGTAGTAGAGAAAGTAAAAATGAGCGCAAGTCTTTTTCCATTACGCGTCGCGTGTTCCCGCCACATTGCCGTCAAAATATGACTATTTCTGGCGTGAATAGCGGAAGGATACATTATAACAGTGCACTGATCACCTGAGTTTTGTTTTGGCGTGGATCAACTTAAGAGAGAATACAGTATACATACAATGGAATCTTTAGAGAGGAACCAGTATGCAGGCTATGTAACAAAGAGAATGAAACTGCCTCTCATGTAACCTTCAAATGTGAATCACTGGATAGGAAAATATATGAACTTTTGGGCTTGATAAATACAAATGATGATTTTTCTACAGAAAACTTAGTTAATAAGCTACTGTCTCTAAGTAAAGAAACAGGACCATTTAACTGAAACAATAGTGATAGGAGAGGCTTAGCTTTCAGTTGTAGCGGGAAAAGGTTGTTGGGCGACATTTGTAGCGGGAAGTTGTTGTTCAGTAGCATCTGGAAAGCGTCGTTCCTCTGGTTGATGCTATTCGCTGAAGTGTTCTCGTCCTCGGTTATGGATGCTTGTCGGCTGCTGTGTTTTCCATTCCTAAACACTCCCTATGTGGCTAATTCTTGATTCTCAGAATATTCGTGGGTGAGGCAAATTAAAAAATACAATGCATTTCCCTTAAAAAATGTGGTTTATTATCAATTTAAATATTTATGGGCATCTAGCTTTTCCCATTATTCCAATCCCACCATTTGAATAAATCAAGAGCCTAAAGTAACTGCACTCGCCTTCCCACACATATGCACACACGTGCATTTGTCGTCAAGAGAGTAGCACTTTGTGTCGACGAAATTCTAGAAGAGAGTGAAAATCTGGGGCTTTGTTCGCCTTTATATACCTGAGCCTAGTGACGCTTACCTCTGCGCTTCAAAATGTAACTACGTTTCTAATTGTTCCTCAGACCGCGTTACCTTAACATGTACGAGAATATTCTACTCCAAAGTTTAGCGCTTACGCGCAACCATGGCGCTTCATGAAGCGGGTTCAATATCTCCGTCTCTTTCTTTTCTCTATCTGTCTCTTTCTATTTATCCTTACCGCTACTGGATCCCTGTTCATTAGCTTGGTGAAAGGTGTGCTCTACCTAGAATTTGCTAGCTCGCCCGTTTCTTACAATATACTATTCTTATATATGTATGGTATATCCCCTTTCACAGTGTTAAGGGCAATTCTCCGATAACCCGACTCCACCACTACGATAGTCAAGTACTATAGGTATGCAGTGGAATAAGTAACGGACCATTAGCAATATACATTCCCATAAATCATCCTAACGGCAACTATGAGAAATATCTAGAAGTCCTAAATCCAAAGGAGAAAGAAATCAAAAGAGACGTTCTTCATAAAGTCGTATAACTTAACGGGTCATTTGCTCCCAGCAATAGATTCATTTGAGCTTCTCTAGAAACGTTTTAACTGTGTAACGTTCCACCGCCATTGCCCAAAGAGTCAAACAATTTGTTCCGTTAACAAAGGTGTGGCAACAATGACAGCAGCAGTATATCACGCGGTCTATGAGGCTAGGAACTTCATGACGACATAACAGATTTTACGACTTCTTTGTCGCTTAAATGCGACGTAGTACCGTGACAAATGAGAGGTTTACCTTCCCACACAGAAGTTGACACGAGCTATTTGAAAAGAAAGGAACGTGTATTCAAAGCATGGAGAAGAAAACAATTACTTCATAATAAGAACGTAATCCCTTTCTTGATACTCCTTAGCCGTCGCTTTTAATGTTTTCTAATGAGAGTCTAAGAATGCCAGTTACATAACCTCTGTCCAGATATATTTGAGGCTCTCCGTCGTAAAACGTAGTATAACGTAGTTTTTTATAACTGACATTGTGAGTGCTTTGAAGAAATTGAGTGGAAAAGGTACGTTATTTATATGCAGTCAGCACAATTTTGATATCATTCCACCATCCGCTCAATTATAGAAATTCAGAAACTACATGAAGCTTAGAATGCGAAATGTGACTTTAGGTGCAAAATGTCTCAGATCTACACAAAATGCCACTATAAGTTTCAAGACCGGACGCGTCATTTCCTTACCCTGTCTTGATAACTTGGAACATCGATTACGATACTTAGACTCCCAGGTACCATAAAGATCTTATGTGCTGGTAAGCGTATATAAGAAACATATTAATAAGATAATTAAACCACCAAAATGTTCAAGTTTTAATGGCTTACTTTCAAAGATTTTGTGAAGCTCGAGCATTACACATTCAACACAATCTTATGCGATCCGACTTTCCGACTGAAATCCCGATATACAATTTTTGGATTGAAAGTAGCACTTCCACTAACCTAGATATACAGGATACCATTTTTAGCTGGATTTTATTCAAAATAATAATTTTTAAAGTAATTTCTTTAAGAAATTTAAATATATTTATGTATGTTTACTTTCTCTACTACGTATAGTAGTATTAAATTATATTATTATAGTATATTATTATATTATATCAATGTATTACATTCCACCTAAAGTTTGATACCTAGACTTCGCCGGAAATACATGTTTTAAGGTGCCCTGAATCCAAGTAAAGCATTTTTGTAAACATGTTCGTGTGTGTGTATGTGTCTGTAAACAGCATAACTCAAAAGTATGCCTGCGAGAGTGAACACTGTCATCAAGGCTAAGGGTGGGCTAACACCATATTGACTTCCAGCTTTACCGATGGAGGGGGCCACGAACTTGTACGTCATTTTCAGCCAGGTGTCCGGATACTTTTGATCACGTAGTGTATATCTGGAAAAACATAAGAAATAGACGAAAACTGACAAGAAATATGCATATCATTAAAATAAACTATTTATACAAACAATTTCTGATTAGTTAGGTTCATATGAATTTCTCTACGCATACTTCGGAAAACTAATTGTATGAAAGCTTGTTATTTCACGTTAAACGAAGTAAATGATTGCTGAAATATTGCACATTTCGCTGTAGATACAAGGACACAAAAAGCTGAGGCGAAAATCAAATGTTTAAAAAGAGGGTCACTAAATGGTGGCTTTGAAATTTTAATGGCCACAAAACACAAACGAATGACGAGTTAGCAATTCAAAAAGGTATACAAAGTACTTGAAAATTCTCACAAATAACAATATCTCGGAAATGTTTAATGCCACAAAAATTGTGTGTTATAACAAGCTTTACTTTTTTGTGATTAGTAAGTTTTTGACCATCTCTTACGGTTTGCCAGTTACACAGGATTAATTCAGAATGATGTGGACTTCGCAGGTCATTCGCAAAAACTTAAAGATATACTTCTTCTTTGCTATGTAAATATAAACATATGATATTCTAATCAATACCGATAGAGCTATTTTGAGAAAATAAAAAATAACGGAAAATTGACCATGTAAAGAGTAGTTTGAGGTGTGAGATTTTCTTGAAAATATTTGTGTTGCATCCTTGAAAGAACTTTCCCAAGTTTGGTATCTTAACGAAAGTTTGGTTTTGAGTTGTCGCACGCGCTCACACACACACACACACACACACACACATTTTTATAATATTTATTTGGGTATATATTTCAGGGGACCTAAAAATGTGTATTCTTGTGTTAAACATCTTGAATTATTTGCTGTTATTGTTTTGAAGCACTTGGAAATTTTAAATATCTAATGTTTGTTTTGTTTTCTACTATCCATGCAAAGAGTATGTCATATGAAGGCTAACATATATCGCCTTTTAAGATATCCATCTGTAAAATATCTAAAATCCACAGTTTCAGTCGGATTTATTTTAAATCATAAAGCAGTAATCAGGGGGTTAATATGTGGCATATAAACCAAACTTCATGCATATTTTTCAAGTTAGTTCCAGATATACTAAGTTCGCTATTGTTTTTACGTGTTGAATGGAGGGATAGAGATCAATGGCATCGGGCAAATGGAAGACGTCGAAATAGGTAGGTTGTGAAACCGAGTACAAGTACTGCTGTTTTGAAAATTGCTCCATACGGTGCAATTTATTTTCAAAAAATTAATATTTTATAATAAAACTATTTAATAGTATATAAATAAATTGTAGAGACGAAATGTTAATTATCTTAGTTTGAGAAGAAAATAAATGTTAAATATGAGACTTCAATTTCTTAAAAACTTACAGAATGTGAGCATTATTGTTTAATCTCGCAACTAACCATTTTAACGTCAATTCTTTTCAGCATTCCCTTAACCTGTTATTTTTAAGGAGTATATAACATTTAATTCATTTATACTCTAAAATACATCGTGTGGAACAATATGAAAGTGAGAAAATGCCGACGAACGAAAGCACAAGAAAAGGGAGTTTAAAAATCATAACGCTAAAGTAACACATTATACATAAGCAGGCCCTCCTGTTTTTTTTTTTCCTGCTCCTCTGAGGCTAATTTAAGACGAGGCATGCCTTTTTAACGTACCGTTTTAATATTTTACCGCTGCAGCGCTGCAGTCGCAATTTTGAGCACGTGCGATCACTTCCTCCATTTATTAGGAAATAAGACGCAGTTGTGAGCGATCGTCACTTTGTGTTTTCCTCCTTACAGTTCGGATTTGGCACCAGGCGATTTTCAACCATTTCTTCATCTGAAGGAATTCCTTGGTGGAAAACATTTCAACGACGATTCTGTTGTGAAACAAGAAATGTAGATTTGGCTTTCATCAGAGGCGGCATCATTCTTTGACGAAGGCTTACAAAAACTGGTTTCCCGTTACGACAAGTGCCTTAATAACGGCAGTGACTATATGGAGAAGTACTGTAAGGTAATGAACTATATTTGGAAAATACTGTTCTGTTACTTTTTAAAAAATTGTGGGTACTTTAAAAAGAAGCCTCGTAGTTGAAAATTCCTGAGGTCAACCCTTGAATGGTTTGTTCACTTTAATGTAGGCAAAACTTATCCTGTTTACTAAAAGTTTAAAGGAAGCTAAGCTTGCAGGCAGGCATTTAAATCGCTATATGACATACTTTAAAAGGTCATGCAGCTTAAACCTCCCAATTTTATTAAAATACAATATAAAGTTTGTACACCAAAATATTCTCTTCAACTTACATAGTACTTTAGAAGAAGGTTTGTATGGTTTAATAGCGCTAAAATTCATATTTAAGAATGTTGGCAATTTTGGCCGTTTTCATAGATAGATATCCTTAAGCAGTTGACTGCGTTTTCAGCCTCCTCTGTATTCCTGTGTACCTGGAGCAAGATCTGCTCTGAAACCATTATCATGATAAAAGGAAGTTGGAAATCAATTTTCTGTATTAATTGTGTGTAGCATAGGAATTGAAATAAGCCATTCTGCATAGAAAAAGTCGTAATACACATTTCAGCTGATTTTCTTCCACACAAATAACATAGTTTGTAAACCTGCTTCACGATTCATACCAATACTCCAATTACAACAACAAATTGCAGAGAGACTATTTCACTAAATTTGAGAAACTTGTGCGCAACAATTTGCATCTTTTATTAACTGCTATTATGAGCAGGCGATGAGAAATTACAAGCCAGATTTTTTGCAGGCCTGGGTAATAATTATGATACATTCTGCACACGTCCGAGAAAGCAGAGCCTGAGGCAGGACCTCGATTACAGCACCTGGTCAGTGACGTTAATTGCCCCGTACAAATCATGCGTTTCCAGAGTACCCTCGGTTGCTGCTTGTAATCAATTAGAAAGCAATTTCCATCAATCAGGACACGTGGGTGAGGTAAATCCCTACCCTGACCTTGCTCAGGCAAGCTCTTTACGTCATTCGAGGTCACCGGGTCACAAGTTGTTTCACAGTACGTCAATGCCGTTGTTCATTATGCTCGGTTGGGCGTTCACAAGACAGTCTGGTAGCTAGTGGTGCAACGCAGTTGTAGTATGTCCCATTACTTATTGATTTTTACTCTCAGTTTAATTGTTTGGAGGAACACTTTTCTCGATGTCGATGTCTAATGAAGAAAAGGGCAAGTCATTGAGGAATGCTCAGAAAGAGCGCCGAGAGCGACAGTGTTCCATGCACGAAAAACAATGATACATCAAGGATAATAATTCTATTTTTGCATATAAAAGATTGGGGCTAGGATATATGTATATGGTCATAAAGGTCTGATATTGATTTAACTACAAATTTAAGGCAAATAACATTGTTTAATGCATGTAAACGTAAAATGTGACGGCCAAGTTAGGTCAGTTAAGAATGCTGTCCACAAAATAAATATAACGCAAGAATAAAACATAAATATGTCCAGTGTTTGCTAATTGGGCCCAGCAATCCGAATTGTTTTCAGCAGTAAACCGGAGTAAATCAGTTCCCAATTTGAAGTGGAGTAGTATAAGTTACACAACGATGGGGGGAACTCGTGCACTGAGACTTACAGAGATCTATTGCGGCTACCAGCCCAAGGAGCAAGGGATGAAGTGAAGGAAACACAGGAGGCTACACCCGCAGAGACGTGCCGAAGCCCCTAACATTCCCTGGCTCAAAGACCCGGCCCATACTGGAGCTGCAGAGAGGGCGATGAACGATCTTGCAAACAGGCAGCCCTCTAGTGTCCAGGGGAGTAATCTTTCCTTGTAGCAAGCATCCATGCCAACAATCCGACACCGCCTCACGCCGCTAAGCCTAGAAGCACACCTTGAAAATGAGCAGGAAACGGAATGAAAAGGAAATGAGGGAAAATAAATCATGGTAGAAGAGTAACCACCTCAGCATTTGCCTATGGACCAGGGAAAACCATGAAAAATTCAAGATCAAAGTGGGTGGTCGACCTGAATCGACTTCGGGACTTCCCGAATGCGAGGTCACACGTTACCACGGAGCCAACTCGTGGAGTAGTGCTAGTTCGGTCTAACGCCTATTATACGAAGTAGATGCCGGAACTCAACAAAACAAATCGTTGAACTTCCCTGATCTAACAATGAGTAAAGAAGATAATCGCAAATTCAAAATATACAGGGAGCCCACAGCAACAAAAATCCTTATACACAGCAAGTCAAACGTATATAATGCTTGAAATCCCGTTCTCTTTGCAAGACCACCAGAAGGAAAAGTGGGGGGAGGTGAACAAAAGAAAGGAAAAAAGAAAACAGGAAAGAAAGTAAAAACAATAGCGACTTACCACTTAAACGTTAAGTATATGGGAATTCAAAGCAACAAAGAGGAATATCTCAGAAATGCATAACGCCAGAATAGATGTTAACATAAATTGTGTGGCTTAACAAGAATCTACATTCTTTTGTATCAAAATTTTGTCTATCTCTTACAGTTTACCAATTATAAAAAGCCACTCATGAAGTGAATGAATGACCACAGACTATTCCCGAAAATTCAAGATATACATTTTATTTGTCATGAAAATATCTTAATGTAATAACCAGGGTTAGGATTTTTAGGTGCGCACCTTTTTTCTTAGGGTAAGTTAAAGCTGTGCGGAAAGATATCACACTGTGAAATTTTGCTTCTAGTTGCAAAAAGAGGCATTTTTTCTCGTACCTTTTTCCCTTTTTTGGGACCTTTACCCCTTTTTGCACCCCCATTTCCCCCAACCATGCCCATAATCCCATTTTCCCGCTTTTTTCTTTTAAGTTTCATTACAATTTATTCTTTAACTTTCAAATAACGTCTCCTCAGCTTGCTGTGTACGTGCGAATAGTAAGCCTACGCTCAGTAAACGCCGCGCGGGAATTGAAAGCACACCCACAACAATGGAAAATAATTGTGTGTTTGACGAAAACCTCTTTCTCTCGCTTTACTGCTATAAAGTGGCCCGCAATAATGCAATTGACATGAGTAATTCTATCTCTTAAGAATCAGTAGCCTGCTGTTCGTGAATGTGAGTTTGTTACTGTGAGACACGTCATGTTTGCGTGGAGGCGAAGGCTGGGCACGCAGAGATAACAGTAACCTCACCCGCGCAGTTCCGAGAATTATTAAGACTGGGTTCTGCTCGAAACTACTAGAAATCGCTGAGACTGAAGTTCCAGCATGAATGAGAACATTCTGGTAATTGTCGCGGTATTATAAAAGAATGTGGACAGCGAATGGGCGCAAGAGTGAGTTGTGTGACAGTCGCATTGTGTTAGCAACTGAACTAGTGTTAGCTCTATGTTACATTACCAAACGAGTGTACTAGTACTAGATTTTACCATGCCAAAGGTGTCCAGTGCTCGATTTATTGTTCTGGCTGAGGAATTCAAACAAGATTTCATAGACACTGGTGGAAATGTTATGCGATGTACTATTTGTGAATCAGGAATTTTGTTAGATGAAAAACACTAGTGTGATCGCATAAAACAACAGATTATTTTCCCTTTGTTCACTTTATTTGAGCACCTTTCCCTTCCTTTTTTATCTGAAATTTGCACTTAAAAATCCTAACCCTGGTAATAATATAACATAAGGTTTACTCGAAGCTGAAGCTTTCCTCCTATGACCAGAGAAATGCATCAACCGAGTAGCATTCTTCGTAGGATTTTCCATTTATCTTGTCTCTTACACACATTATTAAAATGGAGGTACCTAAACTAGGAAAAGGTAACAGACTGCCCCCCCAAGCATTTATTCACAACAGTCACATCCCGGTATACTGGGTTTCATTAACAAATGTTTATCACACATTTCCATACTCATAAATTTTCAGAAACATTCATTATTACACGAGTTCAGAGTTTACATAAATCACTAATTTCTGGTTGTCCTATACTTCTAAGATAAGTAAATGTGAACGTATTTCCGAAAAACCATTGATTCAAAGACAATTGGACCTCCAATGCCTGTATAGTGAGATTATTTCTCTGAAAAAATCCTGAAGAGCCTTCCGAGAACAAGAACCTGTGCCTGAAGTTAAAAGTGTGTTGTATATGATAAGACTCATGGATTACTTTACAAGATTCTTATAATCTGCTTTATTTCTGCAAGAAATTTGCTTTCGTGGATAATGAGAAAAGAAAACATAGGTACACACACACATATATTACCGTTACAGACTTTGAGGATCTGTAATAGGAACCAGGAAGGTTGTGTTTTGCGGATATGTTCTGCTTCCTTGCTATTTATTTCAAAACGCAGGAACTTAACGAAAATAATGCAAAACGTCCGTACAACAGAATTTATACATATATAATTAAAATGTTAAGGAAAGCACTTTATGCGCATCTCAGTATGTATCTTATCGCAAGACAAGAAGCTAGCTGTCAAATAAAATTACCAAACGAATGAAAGCAAACCATTTAAAGGAACAGAAATCCAGTTTTAAATGGGGCATGCAATCAAACAGAAGTACACAAAAGATATTTAGAGGCTTCCGGGATGTGTGTTTTTTTAAATACATTGCTGAATAGTATGCAAAGAACGTAAAAGAAAGGAAGAAATAAGGAAAAAATTGTAAAAGGATGTGAAAGAATTCGTATTTTAGGAAATTGAATGGAAGATATTAATAGCCGAATAAAACCACTTCCCAAGGAAGACAGTCATCCTCGTTGAAGAAGGAAGTTCGGCCCTCCCAGATTAAATGGAGGAAGTAATTTTAATCACTGTGACGTAAAGGCCTTTTATCGATGATGGTGATAATGACGACGATGACTATAAAAAAAATCCAAAATGTGCATAAACAAACCACATGTGCTAAAATAATAATGATAATAATAAAAACAAAGTGTCTAACTGATTATTTTCTGATTCCACTATATGTATTTGTTACAAAAACAAAAATAAAAAATTAAACCAATACAAAATCGACATTTAAAAAAGTGACATTCAGGAAATGGCAACTAAACTGTTTTATACAACAACGTTTTGTTTTAGCTTGGAGTTCAATTAGATAGCCCTCTCCATGGAGAATCCTGTATGATAAAAACCATTCGAGTGTGTGCTTCTATTGTTGCGAGAGAATAATAGGTCTTGGTGAGTAATCAAAGTACTAGGTGTGTGAATTTAATTTTACAGCTCTTTTCCGCAATTAAGGGAATAAGAACTTAGTTTCGCGACAATACAGCAGCTTTTAAGTCGCAGCGAGAAACGAATGTTTTGGGAGAGTGAGGGGAGAGGGAGGGAGGGAGAGAGGAACAGAGTGTGCGAGACTATTTCACACACTTGATGAATTGAAACCCATCAAATTTTATTCTTCCTATTCTTCTATTTTTTTTCTTCTTCTTCCTCTTTGAATTTTGGATCTACTCCGAGGTTAATCTTTAAATTGCTTTCTTCAAATCCTACGGCGTCGACCAATTACTTTTCGTTCCAAAAATTTACAAAATAATGCTTTCAAAGGAATATGAAGACTTCATCCTCAAAATTTTCTTTGCATTTCAGAGGATACGTTTGCACTTCTTCTTAAAAATCTTATTTGGGATGATGCAATCTCGGGATTCTGTTTCCTACTGCCCAAGTTTGACATACATATTGTAATGCAATTTAGCTACTAATTTTGTATACCTTTTGTTTAACTTATTTTCCCATACACGGTACTTTTCCTTCACACTGTGGCCATTGCAGTTCAAACTTCCGCCGAAACAGTGATTATAGTAAACCCGTAACCGCCTCACGTTCTCAAAGTTACAATTACAATGATAGTAACTACCTATCATAAGAGATGTTTGAAATATGTCCTTATATATCGACATATTTCTGTATCTTCTCGGGAAATTTTCATTCACACTCGAGAGTTCAATATCTAAATTATGTGAATTTCTCGTTGGATGTTTTTTATTTTCTCTACTACGTATAGTAGTATAGTATAGGATCTTTCAACAAGAGTGTCCTATCTTTAACATGTGATAGCTGCCGTTGTTATTGAGTTACAGCAGTCATTCTTTTCATGTGGTTACACTTATTATTGACAAATAGCCATGGAATGTTACAACATTCAGAATCGCGTAGAAATTGTGAAAATTTATTATCAAAATGGAACATCTGTTCGCCAAAACCTCCGTGTATTGCGTGAAGTTTACGGTGTGCATAATCGTCGCTGCGAGAGAACGATTCGGCATTTGATCGATAAATTTGAAAGAAGTGGTTCTGCCAGCGATCAAAGAACGCCTCTACTTAATCGACGTAAGTGCTCCAACGAAAACATAGGCGCCGTTCCTGAGAGTGTACGCGAGAACGGAAACAAATCAATTGCTCGTCGAGCGCAAGAATTGGGTCTTTCGCCGACCACAACTTGGCGAATTCTGCATCTGGACTTTAAGTTTCCGCTTACAAATAGGTGTTAGCTCAAGAACTAAAGCCCAACGACCATAGGTTGCGCCGTGTTTTCACTGACTGGGCTATGGAGCAATTGGAAGCTGTCCCGGATTTTTGTCGAAAAATCATCTTCAGCGACGAAGCCCACTTATGGATGGATGGATGTGTTAACAAACAAAATTGCCGTATTGGAGCAATCACAATTCAATGCAGATTCAAGAACGACCACTTCATCCCCAAAAGGTTACTGTGTGGTTTGGATTTTGGTTTGGTGGAATCATTGGTCCATATTTTTTCCAAGATGAAGATGAAGAAGCTCTAACTGTCAATGGAGAAAGATACCGGGCTCTTATAAGGGACTATTTTTGGCCTCAATTGAATGGTATGGATCTCAGAAATATCTGGTTCCAGCAAGATGGTGCCACATGCCATACTGCTATCAAAGCAATCGATATTTTGAAGGAGAAGTTCAGAGGTTTCATCATTTCCCGTGGTGGTGATGTTAACTGGCCCCCGAGGTCATGTGATTTAATGTTGTTGGATTACTTCTTGTGGGGTTATGTTAAATGTCGAATTTATGTCAACAAGCCAGAAACAGTAAATGATCTTATGAATAACATCACGCGTGTTATTCGTGAAGTTGGACCTAACTTACGTGCTTCTGTCATTGAAAATTTTGGTCAATCGTATACGCGCAACCCAACGAAGACGCAGCGGTCACTTAACTGATGTTCTCTTCCACACGTAATGACATTAATTAGGTTCTCTATCATTTATAGAACGTGCTTTATTTAAGTTCAAAGACAGGACACTCTTGTTGAATGGCCCTATAGTAGAGAAAGTATTGCATTCCACCCAAAAATTCAATATCGAGATTTCGCCGCAAATACATATTTTGAGGCGCTCTGAATTCAAATAAAGCATTTTTAGAAACATGTCCATGTGTGTGTGTGTCTGTCTGTCTGAGAACAGCATAACTCAAAAACGAAAAGTTGGATAAATACTAAACTTGGTATTTAGGATCAGTACCTTCCAAATATGCCACATAAAGATTTTCTTCAAACCTCTTCTCTATACTACCGCTTAAATGGAGGTTTATCGAAAATTTAGATTTTCTGAAAAATGGCTTTACTGATTTCGATTAAAATCCCATTGGTATATAAAAGATATTTATATGATAAATAAAATGTATATCTTGAATTTTCTGGGAATAGCTTGTCTACTTCATTTGGAAGAAATGTTGTATAACTGGTAAAGTGACAGACGAAAACGTAATACAGAAAAATGTAGATCTATATAAAACACACAATTTATTCCAAATAAGTTTTTTATGATATGAGGCCTTTCTGAAATATCCGTTATTAACGGTTCGAAATGTTCTTTTCTTGCATTCGCTTAAGTCCAGTAAACACTGAGGCAGTATTTTTAACGTTTAAATGATTTCAGTCAAACTATATAATAATAATTCAAGCTTAAAGCAATATGTGTGTAAAATAAAATATAAAATGTATATAACAGTCATTGTATTAGTGTTTATATTATGTACATGTTTAATAATGTTATGTGAATGTATTACGTAATTTAATAATGTAGGAGCTGTGAGAATAATAGGTTAAAAGTTGCTAACAATGAGGTAAAATAAGGTAACCTTGAGGCAATAATGAATAAGAAAGTTTAATAATGCTACTTGTAATTATGGGAGCAACAATAATCTAAATTTTGAGACAGTTTATAAATTGACAATCAACAACCAGAAAAAAGCTTAAGTCAAATGAAAGTATTCTATTGGAGAAGGATTAGTCAATCATAAACGGAAATAGGGAAAATTGTACAAATTCAGAAGTCAGTTGCTAGCAGACAGCGTTCCTCGAGAAGTTTAATGCGTATTCAGTGTGAGACGAAAATGGTTTACGTGTTAAAAGGTGCAAGTAATTAATAAAAGAATCTCACAGCTCTCTATATCAGTGAAGTGCCATTTAAATCGTGTCAAGGATTAACAAATGGAGTGAAGTAAAACTTATAATCTATGTAAGCCTACATTCTTCAGCCGCACCACACCTTGTTAAGAGATTCATGTCTCTAAAAATGAATACAGGCACAAACGAGGCAAACATAAATATAATATTTAAAGAAACAGTCAAATTACAAAGTTAATATATTTAAACATTGGAGCGAAGGCCACCGGGTACCATACGTGGTTACAACTACTTCAAGATCGGCTCTTCAACAGTCGAAATACAATACTACACCTACTTAAAATTGGCTTTTCATACGTGAAGTAAAAACCTACTTCAACATTCAGTTGTTTATCGTAAATGCATGTAAACAGTATGGAATTTTATGCTAGCATATAGTGTCCAGTTCTTAAACATTTAACTATCGCTGCTCCCTTTGTATCTACAACGGAATGTGTAATGTAGGGGATAGAAAAATATGCTTGAGAAAAAATAATTTGTACATCTACTAATAAACGATTGAGAGTATAGAAAGTCATGTGCCTATATCACATCAGACTTTTTTCAGTCATATATTTTATGTGCTCATCAGAGTGGGGTAAATGTCTGTACTTGGATTTTGCGAAACGATTCATAAATTGACTCATATTAATATTCTTCGATGGCTTCATTTAAATGGCTGTGATTTGTCGCAAAATAACAGATATTGGAGTACAGAGAAACTTGTTTTTCACATGATATTCCTTTGTATACGCGAAAATTAGTAAGCAGTAAATCCATAGAGAATAGAACCTTTATCTTAAAAAAAAATAAATGCAAAGAGGTACGTACAGGAATGAAACACCATTTTTTGAGCAGCTGAGCGACGTTGGATGTAACTCTTAAATTTTTACTTTCTCTACTACGTTTAGTAAGTAGGGGAAATATTGTATTCCATCTAAAACTTCGATACCGAGATTTCACCGGAAATATATGTTTTGAGACCCCTGAATCCAAAAAAAAAACATTTTTGGGAACATGTCTGTGTGCGTGTGTCTGTGTGTGTGTGTGTGTGTGTGTGTGTCTCTGAACAGCATAACTCAAAAACGAACAGTCGGATAAACACCAAACTTGGTATTTAGGTTCAGTATCTTCCAGAGATGCGACATGAAGGTTTTCAAGAAAATCCCCCCAACCCAAATTACCCTTTACATGGAAGATTTTTCGAAAAGTTTAATTTTCTCAAAAATGCCTCTAACGATTTTGATTAAAATATCATATGTTTAAGATATTTTCATGACAAACGAAATGTATATCTTGAATTTTCTGGGAATGTCTCCAAAAGTATTCTCCATTGTGAACGACTTTTGCATAACTGGTAAACCATAAGAGATAGACAAAATTTTACTATACAAAAAATGTAGATCGCGTTAAAATACACAATTTATGTCATATACATTTGTTGAGTGAACCATTTTCGAGATATTGCTTGTTATTCCCTTAAATTTTTCAATACTTATTTTCTCAAATTGGAATTTGTTTATATGTTTTTGTCTTGGATATGCAAAGAGTTATAATCTGTGGCAAAGGGAATGGTGCTGCACCTAGCAGCCAGCTATTAAGAGATATGAACGTGCTTAAAGGCTACTGTTTTTCTATATTGCCCTTTTAAATATATATTCCCCTTACATCTACAAGAAAATTAGCAATAAGATAGAGTCTGCAAATGTTTATCTAGATTAACATGAAGCAGATGGAGAATAAGCGTTTGTAAAAATAGTTTGTACAAGAGTAGAGAAAGTCATGTGAGTGTAACACATCAGATTTTTCCAAGAAGACTGATACCACGCGCACAGTTGAGTCATTAAATTTAATTCAGGACATTTTTAAAGAAAGGGTGATTAGTAAGGAATTATGACTCTCACGATCCCTGATTTAGCTGTATGCATTATCAATGAGGGAATTTGAAAAATAAAGTGTGTACAACAAACCCCATACATTGGAAGAACTAATAGAAAACATCAGGCGAGAAATTCAGATATTCAGATATTCAACTCTGCACTGTGAATGAACATTTCCTGAGGAAATGCCAGAAATATGCGGATAGAGAAACACTTTTCCAACATCTCTTATAATAGGGTATGTGCTTATTATCATTGTAATTGTAACTGTAAGTATGAGAACACGAGGCGGTTACGGGGATATTACAGCTGTTTCAACGGGAGTTGCTGCTCTTATGTTACGAAGGAGTTAAATTTATAATCATTTTTAAAAATGTAATCTGTAGTCGGATTTCTTAAGATCATATTTTTCCTAGGAAAGGAGCACTTTAAATTTTCAATGCAGTCCATAAGGATGATATTGAAACCATCGAAGCAAACCTATTCAAGTATGCCTAATAAAACGTTGGTAACTTCTTGTGTAAAACATAGTATAAATGATTCCTTACATTATTCAAATAATAAATGGCATTTTCTGTTTCATATTTGTCGCATTGATCAAAAACTTTAATTTGAAAGCGATAACTAATTTATTTTCAGTTTTTGGTATAGAAATGGCATGAAATTAGGCAACACAAACTTGCGTACATATAAGATTCGAAATAACACTCAACTATGCGTATCGTAAACAGATTTTTGTTAGCATAAGCTCAAGCAAAGGAAAATAAGAATCACACATTACTTAAATGCGCAAACAAGTGAACTTCAATCTAGAAAAAGCTAAAATAAAATAAGAAAATTTTGAAAATGGCTAACGGATAAAAAATTATTTGGACACACAATTTTATGTTTTAATGATATCTAAATTTCTTGTGTAGTGAATTTTGGTTCCTTCTGCTTTCGTAGCTATATAACATTCAGCAATAACAAAAATTGTTATTGCTGAATAACAGCGCGGATACTGATGATGCATGGAATAAAATGATTGTTAGGATAGATTAAGATCGAGCTTTATTTATGGACACTCTTTAAATGCTATGGTTGTTTTTTCATGAAAGGAAATATAGGAAGGAAAGTTTAAGCTATCTCCCCGACATTTGCCAGTTAAAGAACGAGGATAATCTGGAAATAACCTGCCAATGAGGACCGTACTGGCTGGATTTGAACCACGGAACTCCCACTCAAGAGACCGTGCTTTAACGAGCTCGGCTAGCAAGCATAAAGAAAACCTCAGAATGTATTCACAGAACATTCCACATATAAGTGTACTGAACATTATTCTATCCATTTTCGAAAACGTAATAAACAAAAAAAGTCAATGGAAAGGGCTGTATGGCGTAACACATGTTGTTATAAATATTCGATTTGACAATGAAAGTAGGCATTTAACGAACTTTTCGTTCTTGAGTTAGGTATACTAAAAGCACAACACATATAGAAATCGAATTTTTGGGTGAAATGTAATAATTCCTCTACCAGAGTTAAGCGCTATAGAAAGTAAAAATTAAACTTTAATACAAAAGAAAGACTCAAAGTCCTGCCCCTGTGCTTAAATACTATAATTCTACTTCAGCGAAGAGAAAGCATTTCCCCAAATGTCAGCATTGCATCCGCAGCGGTTCTGTCTAATTATCTAATTCAACACTATAGAGGTAAGACCTTCCCTCTCTCTTAACCATCAGTGTCATCAAAATTCTTAAAAAACCTATATGACGTGTTACATTCACATGAACTTCCCTACCCACTTTCGTTTATTTTATATATCCAGTAGAAAGTACTTCTATAGAAGCTTATTACTTTCTCTACTATATATAGTAAGTAGGGGAAGTATTGTATTCCACCCAAAAATTCGATACAGAGATTTCACCGGAAATATATGTTTTGAGACCCCCTGAAACCAAAAAAAGCATTTTTAGAAACATGTCCGTGTGTGAGTGTGTGTCTGAGTGTATGTGTGTGTGTGTATGTGTGTGTGTGTGTCTGTGAACAGCATAACTCAGAAACGAACAGTCGGATAAACACCAAACCTGGTATTTAGGTTCAGAATCTTCCAGGGATGCAACACGAAGGTTTTCAAGAAAATCCCCCCACCTAGATTACCCTTTACATGGAACATTTTTCGAAAGTTTTAATTTTCTCAAAAATGGCTCTAATGATTTTGATTAAAATATCATATGTTTAAGATATTTTCATGGCAAATAAAATGTATATCTTGAATTTTCTGGAAATGTCTCCAAAAGTATTCTTCATTGTGAACGACTTTTTCATAACTCGTAAACCGTAAGAGACAGACAAAATTTTACTGCACAAAAAATGTAGATCGCGTTAAAATACACAATCTATGTCATATACATTTTTTGTTGTTGAGTGAACCATTTTCGAGATATTGCTTGTTATTCCCTTAAATTTTTCAATACTTATTTTCTCAAATGGGAATTCGTTATTCATTTTGTTGTCTTCGATATGCAAAGAGTATTAATCTGTGGCAAAGAGAATGGTGCTGCACCTAGCAGCCAGCTATAAAGAGATATGCCTATGCTTAAAGGCTACTGTATTTCTATATTGCCCTTGTAAATACAAAACAAAGGGAACATAGTACGCCTTAAGCGATAGTCAAATATTTTTAGAAGTGGTCGCTATGTGTAAAATGTAATTCTCTTTGCATGTCAAAGGATCGTTTCTGGAAATGTTTATCTCGATTAATATGAAATAGATGGAGAATAAGCGTTTGTAAAAATAGTTTGTACAAGAGTAGAGAAAGTCATGTGAGTGTAACACATCAGATTTTTTTCTATCTACTTCATGTTAATCGAAATAAGCCTTTGCAGAAATGGTTTAATTACAAGTTTTGTTGGAGGTACAAGGGGATACAGAAAACATAATCGATACTCGGATGTAACAATATTATGCTGTCTTGAAATTCCATAGTTCTTCCATGAAATTGCGAAAAACAACGACAGCACTTTTAAAAAATGACGAAGTGCGAGAATTAAAAATTCAAACAATAATAAGGGGTATTACCAAAATGGCCCATGCCTATCAAAAGTTACATGAAGTAAACTGTACCCACTGCTTATGGCTTATTCATTAAGCAAAATTATATAAAACTCCTTCCGAATGAAAAACACATAGAGAAATTTTTGAGAAAATAAGACAATTAAAATAAAATATAATGTTAAGTGCGGTTAGAGATCTCTGTGTCGAACTTTCGAAAACACTTAGGCGGCACACCCTCCTCTTATTAGGGTTTACACCCCCAATATATCAAACGCGCCTGTCGAGAAGCAGACGGACATGGAATCAGAGAATGATGAACCTAATCGGGGGATAGGCCCGTAGACAGGTATGAGAGTGAGGAAGAAGTTGATACGAAATGAAGGCGAAATGGGTGAAAGGAAAGATGATACTGGAGCAGTTGATGGAATGGCGGGGAAAACTGGAGAAAACACGCCCAGTGCCGCTTCGTCCACCGCAATTCCCACATGTGGATCGAACCCTGGCCGCTCTGGTGGGAGGCGAGCGGTCTAACCACTCGGCCACGCCGTCGCCCCACCTTTTGGAAATACTAAACTTAAATACCAAGTTTGGTAGTTATCCGGCGTATTACTTTTAGGAAATGCTGCTCATAGACTCATCTTTTTCTAAAAATGCTTATTTTTCTGGATTCAGGGCGCCTCAAAACATCAATATAGAATTTTTGGGTAGAATGCAATACTTCCTCTTACCTACTATAGAAAGGCGGCAGAGAGAGAGTAAAAATGAAGGCTGCAAAAGTTTTGGAAGCTTGCCCTAAGGAAGTATGTCCCAAGTTGCGTGTTAGTAGATCTACTGCGCAACTATCAAATACGTTGAGAGGCGAGCTTTAAATCATATTGTCTGGGACGGCGAGTTTCTTTGCCCGAGGAACAGAGTAAAGGAATGAGTAATTTTGTTGGACTGCTAGGTTGCGACCGTGTTTAATAGGTCGGCTGGTAGTAATTTTTCACACACAAACTACCTGTTGAAACAGTATGTTGTGAAGGTGTGCCTCACGTGGCGCATCAAATTAGAAGACAACCCAGAATATTTGTAAATGGACGCTTGGCAGTGTAACTCCATTAAATATATTTATGTCTAAGGGAATATTCGTGAGGAAACAATTTCTCAGACACAACGTAAGAGAAATGGAGAGCAAGGACACCAGGAGAGAACTCTTGAAGCCTCTGCTCCACCAGAAAGTAGAAAAGGGATTTTGTGCAGGAAAATTCTCATGTTATAGAATGAAATTATAAATTAAACCAATTGGCAGCAGTTATTATTAATTTGATTTTATTACACCTAGCATTTTAAGTACCTAGAAATGAGATGGGGATCACTACAAGATAAAGTTTAATGTTAAGCTAATAAAGCAATGAGAGCAGCAGGTCGCATGAATAATATAAACTGGAAGAACAAATAATTAAGGAAATAGTAATAGATGAACCACGCCAGCATTCGCCAGTCGACCAGGGGAAACCACGAAACACTCATGAGCCAGAGTGGGCGGTCGCCGAGGATCGAACCCTGGATCTCCCGAATGCGGGCCATAGACGCTGGCGCCTGAAACATTCCGATCGGTTCCAGGTTGAGTAAAGTATAAGTACTTGAAAATGGTTAATTCCATAAAAAATATTTATTTAGCATAAACTGTTTGCTTTAATGAGATGTATATTTTTTGTGTAGTAAGATTTTGTCTATCTCTTACAGTTTACCAGTGAGCAAAAGTCATTCAGAATGAAGAGGACTTCGCATGCTATTCCCACAAAATACCTTACAATCGTTAGAGCCATTTAAAGAAATCAACATTTTCGAAAAATTACGCAAAGGGTAGTTTGGTGTGGAGAATTTTCTTGAAAATCGCGTTGCATCCATGAAAGACGCTGAACATAAATACCAAGTTTGCTATTTAATCAACTTTCCTTTTTGAGTTATGCTGTAACAAATCACACACGCGTAGTTTTTTTCCAAGAGTGCTTTTTTGGAGTTCAAGGGGGCTTAAAACATATATTTTCGGTGAAATCTCGGCATCGAAGTTTTGGGTGGAATTCAAATACCTTCTCTACCTACCATGTACGTGGTAGAGAAAGTAACAATGGTATGTAGAAGACCAGTCAGCTTTTCATGCTTAAAAACATCATATACTGGAATGTCAAACAAATCCTTATACGGGGTATATTTTGGTAGTTCTTGGCGATGTTTTCGACACAGTAGTTCTATGGCGTTTTTAATCGGCTAATTTGGCGACACTCACGTATACAGGGTGGAGCATTTAAGTTGAGACTGTACAATATCTCAAAACTAAGTGTTGTAGAAAGAAATGTCTTGAACAAAAGTTGCTTGATATTATGAGAGAAAGTAAATGCCATTAGTCGTGTTTTATTTGGAGGATGTTTGATGGTTCAATTTAGGGTCCATTTAATTTGACCCTAATTGTAAGTTCCCATTTTAAAATAATGAGTTCTGGAGTTTAGCTAATTATTGCGTTTGTGTATCGAGTTCTTGTCCGGCGCGGCAATTCCATCTTCTTAGTTGGGGAGTGAAGGCAATTGAGGTAATAGATCTCTTTGTGTGGTAGCGTGGCTTGGCTTGGTATCAGTTGTAGCCAGAGTCGTGCGAGAGTCTTCCATGTGCTAGCACCTATGTAAGAGAGCGTGTTGACATGTGTGTGTGCGTGCGGCATCTCCACCAGTGTTCTGTATGTAACCTTTTCGTGTACAATATAGGCCACCTTAATTTATAATAAACCTGAGCAAAATGTGAATTCAAATGTAATTATTTATAAATATTTCACTCCCACTTTACTTTTGTGCAGCAAGTTCTTGTTATCTTTCGCTTGCCACTGTAGCTACGTCCATCAATGTTTATGCCGGGGTAACTAAATTTAATACTTTAGCTGCAAACGTTTTGGCCTCACCCCGGTGTATAACAACATTAATATGGTATACGAAATGATAATAAAACATACGGCATTCATCAACGGCAGTTTTGATATAGGCGAAATACATACACTCACATCACAACCATAAACTATACTTTGGGTATATCGAGACATGTTCTTAAAGAAATATTTCTCGAGCTCGTCTGGAAATCGAAAGAGGGATCGTGGAACTTCAGTATTGATTCTTTAAACATCTGTTCTTGCATTTGCCCGAAACCAATTCTCAGTCAACGAAATCCTGTAGTATATTCGTCAATTAATTATTATGAATTTAGTTCTGCTTTTACGCGACAAAACCAGCTGCTAAAACCCTTTTGATGTAAAGAAACCAGGATCTCTGTACACTGGCACTAGTCGGAACGAATTAAAGCCTTGGAATTGTCTTTATTAGCTAGGAATGAGGCAGACAGCTATTTTCGAGTAACGGTTATAACTTTCTCAGTTACAGTGCATTAACGGTTACATTTAACAGTTACCAGTAACGATTAAGTTATTTGTTTTCAAGGTTATCATTGGGTATAACTACGTTTTAATATGAACGATGTCTTTTAAAATTAGCGGCCAGTGGATATTTTGCCAATAAACAGCATTAATTGTTTATTCGTACCCATCTACCCGTGATGTATAAAATATCGTACACTTATTGTCCCGATTATAATCTATGTAAACAACCATCTTAGTGTAATGCACAGCTTTGCTACCTGAGTGCTAACTGTCCTCTCATCCACGGCCTTAACCTAAATTCGAAGCGATAAACAACACGCTGTAATAAACAAATACACACTTGCAACTGCGTGCTAGGATGAGCTGTAAACGAATATTGAAGTAGCTAGTTCTCGATAAGCGATACCGATTGCGCGCACATGCAGTGAGTGGTATCATCCAGGCTCATTAACCGTCTCGTTACTTCAGTAACAGTTAACGCGATAACTAGCTGTCTTCGTTATTTTGGTAACCGTTATTGGGTGACTAGTTTCTTGTATTCGTTACTTTGGTAACCGTTACATCTAGGTCACTGTTACAGTGTAACCGTTACGTTATTTTTTGCTCATCTCTAAAGTAGAGTTACATTGGCAAAGCTGAAGCGAGAAATTAAAAGTCCATGTAAATATCCTTACTGCATTGCTTTTAAGTCATGTGTGGATACAGCAATGTGAATCATGCTGGAAGAAGAGATTCTAATTTAAATAATGAACTGCTTACATTCTTTTGCTTTCTAATTTATTGTGCATATGCAAATAGGTAGCTGTAGATTATTAAGGTTAAATTGTTATTTCTCACGAACAAGGAAATAACTCATCTAGGGGCAGCATATCCTTAATCGGCATGGTCTTCCGAGTACCTCATCACCATCTTGTTTCTCCGTAGAGGTCAGTGTACACAGGACAGTTTCACGAACGAAGATGATTTTATCGATGGTGCTACTGGTTCAGTGAATATTGTTTTCAGCCTGAAAATTCTGTATCAGATTCCATTGAAAATTCATGCCCTAAAGTTCACTGAAGTAAATGTATTTTGTATATGTGCGTTTTGAGTTCTCAGATTATAGAAAATTCAGAGCGAATGATGACTTTACAGCCCATGACCGACACAGGGACAAGAACAGTAGCAGCCTGATTGCACGCACTAATTAATGCGACAAAAGGTAAAACTGATCTATCTCATCCCTAGTTTGGGACATTCATAACTGTAATTATACCTGCTATTCTGACAATATCCACCTCTCCACCCATAAACAACCCTTTCCAGACTAACCGTTAAATAGAAATGTGATCACCTCAAAACATTTGACTAAAGGGTGTAAAAAGCTACTCTTATTTCTCATTGAAGAGTGGATTTTGATGTTTGAAAAGTTGTACATTGATACCGTAACTGTTGACAGGAAGATATAAGTAATGAAGTAAAGAAATAATAGTAAGATAGAGAAATAATTGCAATAAACAATTTCCATATATTAAATCAATGTATAATGTAATAATCCTGAGTTGAAAGAATTGTCCGGAAATAAAAAGGCAATTAGCACGTCATGATACGAAAAGTCATTAGCAACAGCGACGAGCGAACGCGTTAGGCATAAGCATTCCTGGAATGCATTTAGATTATAAGTTCAGTATATTTGCACAGTCACGTAGGCCAATTGTGTAAAAGAGAAAGGGAATGAAGTACTGAGATTCAGGGAGGCACTCCATAGCAAAAAGGCAACAGACGCACACGCAAGAATTGTAATATTGGCTTGGGTAAGGAGGCTTGGAGGGTTGTTCTAAAGTAGGTGGGGCTTAAGTTAATATAAGGGCGAGCACTCTAATCAGAGATTCGTTCGTGCATACAGCGTGCATACATTCGTGACTCTTGAGAATTAGTCATTTAATCTGGTGATTACTCGTGTTTTACTTTAAGCCCACAGTAATGTGCTTGTGTAAGTAAGTTTTAGCGACGCGAAGGGTTGTGCCGGTAAGCATTTTGGCGACTCCTGCGGAAACAGTTATTTCAAACCGTAAAATTGATATTGCAGAAGCTAGCAGGTATAACAATTCAATGATTATAGTTTCAAATGCTAAGATTTATAATCCGTTACATTCTTTATCTTCAAACGGTCGGCAACTCGCTTAAGTAGCTCAAGAATTGGATCACATTAAATTTCTCAGTAAATTAAAACTGCTGTTTTCCTTTCAAACTACATCCACGCATGTCCTGTTAAACACTGTAGCAGCCGGCAGCAGATATTGAAACAAAGAGTACGGCTTCAAAACAGTCGCACCATGAACGCCTTCAACATATATAAAATGTCAGTAATATAAATGGCTTTACATACTCAATGTAAATGCACGAAATGACTAAGTAAAGACTCGAAGGACACGAAAATGTCCTAAAATAGGAAATAGCATAAAATGGCCAAAAATCACCTAATAAATATACATTTTCATAATCTGAGATCCTAATTTATGTACATGTTAGCAATGATTATGATGCACAGTTAAAAAATGAAATCTGGATCCTGTTGATCATCTTCGTTGCTAACCTACCAGTCTTCAAGAATGATTTGTAGAATCATTTTAAAGGCAATTGTATTGGATATAATAAATAGTGTTGACTGCTATACATTACATATTTAAGTTCACAACGGAGTTTGCATTCAATAAAAGTTTATTTAAGAGTTATTTACATTATATCTATATGAAATGCAAAAGATTTCATGAAATTAGTTATGTATTCAGGTTGAAAAAGGAAATTAATCTTATAGCTTGAAGCCGAAATTATGAAGGCAATAATTATCATAATATTCTAAAAAGGATAGCGATATAAAATAAGTAATAATATATTTAAAATATATATTTATAAAAAGGAGAAGCATTGTGAAAATTGTTGACTGTAAAAGCGACAGAAAGACAAGACAGGCACAGTTTTGTTAATTAGGGACCAGCCTCAGGTAGAAAGGGTAAATACCATTGAAGCAAGTTTTTCCTGGTAACTAGCCGAGTACAGCTGCACTTAGCCTGGTGAAGGCCACTCTCTAAGCATCATGACGCTAAGTTTGAGGGGAGAGAGGGGAAGTTTAGGCGTTGTTTTTCCTTGTATCAGCGTGGGTAAGTCAGTCTGTCCTGAGTGCCTGGCGAGGACGGGACGACGTTCTCGTCGAGTTGTGAACATTGGTGGCGAACATGCTAGAGGATAGAACGCTTAGTTGTAGTTAATATTCTTCGGTCTTGATAAAGACAACGTATCATCGTATGCAGTTAAAAGTGATCGGTAAACCTAAAGTATTATTTTAAATAGTGAATAAAAGTGTTCCAAGACAGCGTTTGTGTTTTTCTCTGTACACACCCACGCATACCCTTAGGTTAAGGTTTCATGCTGGAGCAGCCGTGGCAAAAGAAGAACCATCTAGGAGGAGACAAGCAGCAACCGTGAGGCAAAGGTATTGCTTCACTGTTGGAGGACGGAGCGTGGCTGCGTCATATTGCGCCAACGTTGGGGTTGAAATAATTACCTGCGTCAAGCTTTAACTTAGAGAAAGGTTTATTCATATGTTAACATGTATTTACCACTGATCACAAAGAAGGTACTAGAGATTAAACAGAAGTCCATGGTTTTACTGCCAACTTCTGAGATAGGTGAATAGCCACATACTGCTGTCCAGCTGAGGTACAGACAAGTTTAAAAGGAATAAGATATGTGTTTCTATAGCACATATTGGCCTATTATCTCTTCAGCATTCCTTAAGGTCAGCAGTTGTTTATATACAAGTGTGTCTTCCGCTATTATTTCCAGATTATGTTAACGCTTCAGAAGCTATTCTCTTACACATTTTTTTTTAAAGGAATATCTTTAACTGCTCTAAGATTGACTCTAAGGTAAGCAATAACATTAAAAAAGAGGTATTAGCTTAAATAAAGTTAGCGTATATAATTATCAGTTATACTTAATATGCAGAGCACGTGTCTGTTACTTAGAATAACATTTTTTCCTAACTCTTGCATATCTTTTTAATTTCTCTACCTCTGACGTAGAGGGTAGAAAAGGTATTGCATTCTACCAAACATTCTAAATCGAGACTTCACAGGAAATACATGTTATGGGGCCCCGTAAAACCAAAAAGCATATTTAAAAAATCTTGTGTTACATTCACATGACTTTATCTACCTTCTATCGCTTATTAGTGGGTAAACAAATTATTCTTATGAAAGTTTACTTTCCTATCTAACATTCATTTAATAGATTCAATTTTTTCCATTATAAATAAAACTGCATTAAACATTTCGTTATAGATATAAAGGGAACGGTATCCAAATGTTTAAGAAATGGACGCTGTGTACTGGACATAAAATTCCACGCTCTTTGCGTGCAATCGCGAGAAACAACTGAATATTGAAAGTTGAAAAGAATGACAAAAGTATTGAACAATTCGAACCATTAATAACGGATAACTCGGAAATGGCTGATGTCACAAAAAAAGGTTATTTGAAAGGAATTCTGTCGTTCAAAGAGCCGGCCCTTGTAGCAGCGTATAGCTTCGGCGCTCCACCAAGCTGAGGGTCGCGGGTTCGAGTCCCGCCATGAGCATGCATGTCTGTGTGCGCGTTGTATGTGTAATTACAATAATAAACGGTAAAAACAGTAAAAGAACACAGTAATAAAAAACTGGGTAAATAAGGGAACTTTAAAAAAAATCTGATGTGTTACACTCACATGACTTTCTCTACTCTTGTACAATCTAATTTTACAAACGCCTATTCTCCATATGCTTCATGTTAATCGAGATATCGAGATGTCAATCTTATTGGTAATTTTCTTGTAGATGCAAGGGGAATATGGTAGCTTTTAAGCGATAGTCAAATATTTTAACGCTGGTTGCTATGTGGCGAATTCCATTCTCTTTGCATGTTCAGGACATAAAAAAAATGAATAACGAATTTGAGAAAAAGTATAAGTATTGGAAAATTTAAGGAAATAACAAGCAATATCTCGAAAACGGTTCACTCAACAAAAGAAACGTATATGACATAAGTTGTGTATTTTAACGCGATCTACATTTTTGAATAGTAAAATTTTGTCTATCTCTTATGGTTTACCAGTTATGCAAAAGTCGTTCACAATGAAGAATATTTTTGGAGACATTCCCAGAAAATTCGAGATATACATTTTATTTGTCATGACAATATCTTAAACATATGATATTTTAATCAAAATCGTTAGAGCCGTTTTTGAGAAAATTAAAATTTTCGAAAAATGTTCCATGTAAAGGGTAGTCTGGGGTGGGGGGATTTTCTTGAAAACCTTCGTGTCGCATCTCTGGAAGATACTGAACCTAAATACCAAGTTTGGTGTTTATCCGACTGTTCGTTTTTGAGTTATGCTGTTCACAGACACACACACACACACACAGACACACAGACACACACACACACACAGACACACACACAGACACACACACGGACATGTTTCCAAAAATGCTTTTTTTGGATTCAGTGATTCTCAAAACATGTATTTCCGGCGAAATCTCGGTATCGAATTTTTGGGTGGAATGCAATACTTCCCCTACTTACTATACGTAGTAGAGAAAGTACAAATCTACATTTTGTGTATAAAACGTGAGCGTCTATCGCTTAACGTTTACTAGTTATACAAGATTATACAAAATTTCTTCCGAGTGAAGACTTAAAAGGCTATTTACAGAAAACTCAAGATATATATTTTATTTGTAATGTAAATATCGTTAATTTATGGTATTTTAATCAAAATCGTTAGTGTCATGTTTTACATAATAAAACATTTTTAAAAAATCTTCCATAAAGGATGGTTTTGGGGTGAGGGATTTTATTTAAAACCTTCCTGTCGCATATTTAGTAGTTACTGAACCCAAATATCGAGCTTGGTTTTTATCTTACTTTTCGTTTTTGAGTTATACTGTTTACAGACACACGCCACACACATGGAACGTTTCCTAAAAATGTATTTTTATAGATTCGGGGCCTCAAAACATGTATTTCTGGTGAAATCTCGGTATCGAATTTTTGAGTGGAATGCTATTCCTTCTCTACAAATATGTACGTGTTAGAGAAAGTAAAAAAGATGGCGCGCGTGTATGTCTGCGTCTGTGAACAACATAACTCAAAAACCAAAAGTTGGATAAATACCAAAGTTGGTGTTTGAGTATAGTATTTTACAAATATGCGACACAACGATTTTAAAGTAAATCACTCATTCCAAACTACCCTTCACATGGAAATGTTTTCGAAATTTTTATTTGCTCAAAAATGATCAAAACGATTTTCTATAAAATGTCATGTATTTAAGATATGACAAAACGTAAATCTTCTTAAATTTTTGGGAGGAGCCTATGACCTTCCTCTTCATTCGGAAATAATTTTATATTTACTTGTATAGCTGGTAAACGTTAAGAGATGGACAAAAATGCATAACACAAAATATGCAGATCTCTTTAAAACAATTTATTTCAAATAACGTTTTTGTGGTATAAGCCATCTCCAAGAAAGTTATTTTTGGTTCGAATTTTTGAATACTTTATCATTATTTTCAATTTCGGTCGGCATTCACTTCTTTCTCGCGATGCATGCAAAGAGTATGGAATTTTAAGGTCAGCATGTAGCGTTACCTCTAAAACATTTGATAGCTGTTTCTGTAAATGTTTATCTCCATTAAAATGAAGTATATGGAAAATAAGCTTTTGTCGAATCGTAATTAATTATTTTTCACAAACCCATCTACAGGACAAGGCTAGAAAGGTAAAATCAGATGAAAAATTCAATGCCGTAGCCGGGATTTGGTCCACGGATCTTTTGGGCTCCGTTCGGCTGCTGTAACTAACAGAGCAACATCGGATACAACATTATATTCCCCAACTGTGTTGCATTTTTCTCAGTAAACCAAAGATCTCACTGGGTACTGGACCTTTCAAGGGAAGCGAAATGGGTTTTGCACAATTTGATGTGACAATTTGAGCATTATGGATGTCGTGTGAGCAATTTTTGCACTGCGTCATACAGTCTAAAGTTACGGAGGTTTTGAAATTTGCTATGTTTTAAGATTTCGTGATGTAAAGAAGGGTGGGTGATATATTATGCTCGATCATAAAAAATATATTGCATTTACATTTAAACTATGGTTTTTAAATGTTTTCTCAAAACATGACGAGCTTTAAGTTTTTACCTTAATTTCTGCCACTTATGGAGGCATACTAAGCGCGATTTTTATGTTCTTCCACGTGTTCACATGACCTTCTGTATCGGAATATTGTAGAAAAGGAATTACATCGTCTAGCAGTGTAGTATATTATATCACAGTAAAGCTCTAAAACTATGATTAAAACCTCGTTTATGATATGATTTACAGTGATTAAACTAAGCTCTATTGGATATTCACAATTATTACGATAAGATTTTAAAACCTGACTACAATTTAAAAATGTAAATAAAAATGACAATGAACATCTGTTTATCAATACACATTGAGTTTTTATTTATGGACGCTCTTCAACTGCTGTGGTCTTTAGCATCCCATTCTATATTGGGCGTGAAAGGCCAGTAATTTTGCTCGGAGGCCTCTTTATCAGTCGAGATTCTTTTACGTGCGTAAATCCACGACAAGGGATCACCGGCTATACTTCCCTTCCGAGGGAAGCCATACTAAGGATTTTTACACCCGAAAAAATCCATCATCCTCCGCCGGGTTTGAACCCGCGACCTCGGGAACTCTTGGCTAGCATGTAACCACTACACAACGGATGATGACTTTTTGTTTATCAGTCTGCATCTCCGCATTACTGAACATCCGGCTTTATAATTATTGAGTGTAATGTTTCAGTGCTATTAAAAAGAAATATCCATTAGTCAATTAATACTAACGGTAATTAGTAATTAATATGTAATTACACCTTACAGCTTAGGTTTTTCTGCTGACAATGGAACACAATTTCAGCGTGAGAAAACCTTTTTACTTTCTCTACAGTAATACTCTACAGCAGGGGCGGTGGTGACTCTGAACTTTGGTGGTTCACAACATTATCCTTGCATTTTGAAATGTTTTTAGTAATAAATACGAAATAAGTTTCTCACTATAGGCTGATTAATTTACGCAAATAAACAAGAAATGGGAATTCACAATATATAACACATGCACATTTCATGAAGATGCCACAGATCATTCCATGTATCTTCACCACCAAACAAAACTCAAGGAAGGCAAAACAGGGCGTTTTTAATATCACAACCACTTATCCAATCATATTTTTCATATACATTGCTGTTAAAATTCCTGTTAAAACTTCTTGTTTTTTTTTAACTACCTGAGTGATTTTTAGGTATGGTGTGGGCCTGCCAAAGCGTTTAATTTCATTCTTTTCCTCCAAGTTTAGCGTTGAAAACGGTTGCATTAAAAGAGACTGAATGGAATTCATTGTTTCTCCTTATAGCAACGTTTACCTGTATTTAGCTAAATAAACCACTTTGATTCATAAATTAAAACCCGATTCACACAACACGGCACAAACCACAAGGCATAAGGCAACGTAATTATCAGAGATGCAAGGTAACTAGAGTATAGTCAGAGATGCAGTTCAGTAGATAGAAGACCGGAAGTGAGGTAAACTTTTACTGTGAATTCAATAGATGGCTCTGTGTATGGGACGAAACGAAAAGTATTGCTCCGGTTGATCATCCTATTCTATGCTCTCTGACTACTAGGTTAACCAACAACATGCAGCTTATGCCCCTCACTTCCCTCCATACACCTCTGCGCTCTATGGTTCGTCATTCCCTATACTTCACCATTATACCAATGTGGGTTGCAGCCGGGAGTGCAGTACTTGGCACCTGCAAACAATACAACGCTTGCCAAAGTCCACTCCACAAGATCATGTCAGAATGATAACCGAAATGCACGAATCGTATACGTTATTTACATTAAAGGGAGAGCCAGGACTTTGGTTGTAGCGCAAACGTGCTACCATATTAAGAAGCCGCCCCTGCTCTACAGTAAGTAGAGGAAGTATTGTATTTCACTAAAAAATTCGTTATCAATATTTCACCAGATATGCAAGTTTTGAGGCTCCCTAAACCCCAAAAATATATTTTTGGACAGCATTGCCTAAAAATAGAACTTTTAATGTAGTGCAAAACAAATAAAAGCTTTACATTATCGCACTAGAGTTATACCACTCCAATGTGACCAATTTTGGTTTCAAGTCCAATCACATGGCAATTACCCTTTGCATTTATACATGTTTGATAATTTGACTGATCGTCTTTGCACATGAGTAATTTCTCATGGCGGGCTCATTATCTGTTCACAATACAAATTTTCATACTTGAATTTATCGCAATTCGTTGTGGGGTTAACCTATAACTTATACGGCCAGCCTTGTGCTTTCTTTGTTCTAAAACTTTATTCTTTTATCTGGTATAACCTACATAAAGATTAAACAGCGGTAATTATGAATTCAGAAGAAACTGGAGTGGAAGATCCTGGTGAAATTACCGAAGTAGCAGAAAGAATAGTGTCAGAACTACTTACCCAAAAAATCTGATGTGTTGCAATCACATGACTTTCTCTACCCTTGTACAAACTATTTTTACAAAATCTTATTCGCCATCTATTTCATATTAATCGAGATAAACATTTGCAGAAACGATCTTTTGACATACAAAGAGAATTACATTTTACACATAGCGACCAGTTCTAAAAATATTTGGCTATCGCTTAAGTCGTACTATGTTCCCCTTGTTTTGTAATTGAAAGGGCAATATAGAAATACAGTAGCCTTTAAGCATAGACATATCTCTTAATAGCTGGTTGCTAGGTGCAGCACCATTCTCTTTGCCACAGATTAATACTCTTTGCATATCCAAGACAAAAAAATGAATAACGAATTCCCATTTGAGAAAATGAGTACTGAAAAATGTAAGGGAATAACAAGCAATATCTCGAAAATGGTTCACTCAACAAAAATGTATATGACATAAACTGTATATTTTAACGCGATCTACATTTTTGTGTAGTAAAATGTTGTCTATTCTTATGGTTTACCAGTTATGCAAAAGTCGTTCACAATGAAGAATACTTTTGGAGACATTCCCAGGAAATTCAAGATATACATTTTATTTGTTATGAAGATATCTTAAACATATGATATTTTAATCAAAATCGTTAGAGCCATTTTTGAGAAAATTAAAATTTTCAAAAAATGTTGCATATACAGGGTGATCTGGGGTGGGGGGATTTTCTTGAAAACCTTCGTGTCACATCTCTGGAAGATACTGAACCTAAACACCAAGTTTGGTGTTTATCCGACTGTTCGTTTCTGTGTTATGCTGTTCACAGTCACTTAGACACACACACGGACATGTTTCCAAGAATACTTTTTTTTGGATTCAGGAGGCCTCAAAACATATATTTCCGGTGAAATCTCGGTAATGAATTTTTGGGTGGAATGCAATACCTACTTCCCCTATTTACTATACGTAGTAAAGAAAGTAAAAATCCAGAAAGCAATATTATATAGCATTTCCTTGGTGTAAGGCAAAGCATGTTGAAAATAATTTCACAAATCAACAAAACATCAAAGCATCTGACATCTCGCTGAATGAACACCATTTATCTTGTTTCAAGAATCTCGCTATACACTGAGGTGATCTCGTTATAAAAGTGATTTCTCTTAGTTTCTGGAATCAATATAATTTTATTAATATTTTACACATTTGACGCTGTCAAAAATTGTATATCCTACACGTGTTAAAAGTGGCTTTATTTTGGTAATAGGATTCCAAAATAAAACCCTACTTTTAATGCTTGTATCATAATTATAATATTTTAGAAAAAACACCGCGGTGTGTGTGTGTGTGGTCTGAGTATCCGTGAACAGCATAACTCAAAAACGAAAAGTCGGTTAAATAGGACGTTTGGTATTTAAGTTAAGGGCTTCTAAAGATGCGATATGAAAATTTTAAAAAAAATCGCCACACCGCAACTAACCTTTACATCGAACATTTTTCGAAATGGTTAATTTTCTCAAAAACATCTCAAATTATTTTGATTAAAATACTATATGTTTAAATTATTCTCATAACAAATAAAATACCTATCTTTAATTTTCTGGATATAGTCTGTGAAGTCCTTTCGATTCTGAATGACTTTGGTATCATCAGTACACTGAGAAGAAAAAAAAATCTTACTACACAAAAATTAAGATTTCCTTAAAGCATACAGCCTATATAAAATGCAATTTTTGGGGAGGGGCGTTTCGGAGATATTCTTATTACTTTGAATGTTCAAATACATTATACTTCTTCAACTTCAAATAGCTATCATTTTTACTTTCTCTACTACGTATAGTAAGTAGGGGAAGTATTGTATTCCACCAAAAATTACGATACCGAGATTTCACCGGAAATACATCTTTTGAGGCCTCCTGAATCCAAAAAATTATTTTTGGAAACATATCCGTGTGTGTGTCTGTGTGTCTGTCTGTGTATCTGACCGTGAACAGCATAACTCAGAAATGAACAGTCGGATAAACACCAAACTTAGTATTTAGGTTCAGTATCTTTAAAAGATGCGACACGAAGATTTCCAAGAAACTCCCCCCATTCCAGTCTACCCTTTACATGGAACATTTTTGGAAGTTTTTTCCCTCAGAAATGGCACTAAGAATTTTGATCAAAATATTATACTTCAAGACATTTTCATGGCAAATGAAAGGCACCCAAAAGTGGTCTTCATTCTGAATGAATTCTGCATAACTGATAAACCGTAAGAGATAAGACAAAATTTTACTGCACAAAAAAATGTAGATCGCGTTGAAATACACAATTTATGTCATATACATTTTTTGTTGAGTGAACCATTTTAGAGATATTGCTTGTTATTCCCTTAAATTTTCAATACTTATAGTTTTTCTCAAACGGGAGTTCGTTATTCATTTTTTTGTCCTGGTAATGCAAAGAGAATGGAATACTCCACATAGCAACCAGCACTTAAAATATTTGACTATCGCTTAAAGCCCAGCATTTCCCCCTTGTATCTACAAGAAAATTAGCAATAAGATTATCATCTCGATAACATGAAGTAGATGGAGAATAAACGTTTGTAAAAATAGTTTGTACAAGAGTAGAGAAAGTCATGTGAATGTAACACATCAGATTTTTTCGCTTTCTTTCTTTCCTTCCATTTCGTGTCCATACAACACAACGGATTGTGAATCATCAAATAACGACCGGCTTTGAAAAGATGACTGTCGCTTTAGCTTAATGTTTTATTCTTATACCTACAACGAAATGTGTATATGAGTAATTAAGGTTTATCTGTAACAACAAGATGTGGATACAAAAATAAGTTTTTATAAGAATAATTTGTAGAAGAGTGAGTAGAGAAAGTCATGTGAATAGTACACATGCATTCTTTTACTTTCTATTCCAGGTAGCTAGTGGTAGAGAAGGCATTACATTCCATCCAAAAATTCGATATCAACATTTCACCGAAATCCCCCCCAAAAATACATTTTTAGGAAAACGTCCGTGTGTGTGCGTGTCCTTGAGCAACAAAACTCAAAAACGAAATGTCTGATAAATACCAAACTTAGTATTTAGTTTCAGCATTTTCCAAGGATGCAACACGAAGATTTTCAAAAATTTCTCCTCTCCAAGCAACCCTTTAATGAAATATTTTTTGAAATTATCGATTTTATCAAAAAGGGTTGTAATTAAAATACCTATGTTTAAGATATTTACATTGCAAATAAAACGTGTATCTTGAATTTTCTGGGAACAGCCTATGAATTCCCCTTCATTAGGAAGGAAGTTTGTATAATTTTGTTTAACTGTAAACCTTAAAAGATAGACAAAAGTGTACTATACAAAAATGTAGATATCTTTAAAACACACAATACATTTCAAACAACTTTTTTTCGTGGCATCAGTCATTTCGGGATATCCGTTAATATTGCTTTCCATTGTTGAATACTTTGAAATATTTTCAAGTCCGTTGCTGTTTACTTGTCTTTCGAATATCATGGAAGAAGTATGAAATTTTGAAGTCATACCGCCCGGTTTTGAACATATGACTATTGATTCGGCTAGCTCTATTTCGCTTTTATCTACAACAAAATGTGTAATAAAACTATTTGTGCAAATGTCTATGCCGATTAACATGAAGTAGATAAAAAAATCTAATGTGTTGCAGTCACATGACTTTCTCTACTCTTGTACAAATTATTTTACAAACACTTATTCTCCATCTACTTCATGTTAATCGAGATAAACATTTGCAGAAATTATCTTATTGCTAATTTTCTTGTAGATGCAAGGGGAATTGGTAGGCTTTAAGCGATAGTCAAATATTTTAAGAGCTGGTTGCTATCTGGAGTATTCCATTCTCTCTGCATTACCAGGACAAAAAAAAAAGAATAACGAATTCCCATTTGAGAAAAAGTATAGGTATTGGAAAATTTAAACTGTGCGAGGGGCCCGGGGTTAGGTGGGGATTCTTCTCTAGTCAAGATTAATCGCTATCCTCCCCAGAGTCTGGAAGCATGAATGGTACTGTGAATGTGTGTGTGATCTAATGATTAATAAACCTAAAGTACAAGAAACCCAACGACAAGAGTTACGCGAGTTAACACCATTGCCTTAAGCAATAAGTTTCAAAGGAAAGACCGCCGATAACACCAATGTACTTAAAGGGGGGTTTAAATGGAACTAAAAAAAATTCAAATAAATAACAAGGGATATCTCGGAAACAAATATATGACATAAATTGTGTGTTTTAACGAGATCTACCTTCTTTTGTAGTAAACATTAATCTATCTTTTACGATTTACCAGTTATGCAAAAGTCATTCAGAATGAAGAGGACTTTTGGGGATATTCCCAGAAAATTCAACAAATACATTCCTTTTTCATGGAAATACCTTAAACAGATAGCATTTTAATTAAAATCAGTTAAGCCATTTTTGAGAAAATAAACATTTTCGAAAAAGTTTCATGTAAAGGATAGTTAGGTGTGGGATTTTTCTTGAAAAATCTTTGTGTTGCATCCTTGGAAGATACTAAACCAAAATACCAAGTTTGGAATTTATCCAACTTTTGGTCTTTGAGCTATGCTGTTCACAGACAGACACACCACGGACATGTTTCAAAAGACGCTTTATTTGGATTCAGGGCATCTCATAACATCTATTTCCGGTGAAATCTCGGTATTGATTGGGTGGAATGCAATACTTCCCCTACTTACTATAAGTAATACTATTTCTTAAGAATGGTTTGGAGAAGCTACATTAAACTAAACGACAATGTGTAAATTAAAAATTGAGGTTTATTGGACGCTCTTTAACTGCTGTGGTCCTTAGCGTCCCATTGTATATTGGGCGTGAAAGACCGGACATTTTGTTCATAGGCCTCTTTATCAAGCTTGAGGTTCTTTTACGCGCCATAAATCTACGACACGGGACCACCGTTGTTGTTTTACTTCCCTTCCAAAGGAAGCCGTGCTAAGGATTTTTACGCCCGAAAAAATCCATCGCCTTCTGCCGAGTTTGAACCTGCGAACTCAGGAACTAGCAACCACTACACCACGGAGGAGACGATGGCATGTGTAGGGAGTTATGTGAATGTGTCGGATATTTTTAAATATATTTTTATTTAATGAATTCTTGTAAAATAAAACTTAGCTGAATTTTATCGCCCATGACAAGTACTAACGTCTGTAATACGGAAGCAAGTGAAACAAATTATAGCTCCTAACCCCCACTGCTGTAGCATAGAGAAATCCCCTATTCAGAGATGTTTATCAGCTAGAAGAAATCACACTCTCACCCACGTAATCTTCCAGTTAAGGAAAGAGGAAAACGCTGAAGTTATGGTGTATTACCAAAGGTCTTTGGCTCCGTTTGTCAGCGATCTTTGTTCAAATCCGATCGTGATCACAATCCCTCCCCACGCCGCTTGTCTACCGTTTGCTCTAGATCTGAAAGACACTGAATTTGAGACCCGCAGGCCCTCGTGTAGAGTTCGCTAACAACTTCACAACAGCCGATCGCCTGTGCTGATATGAAAACGTAGATAATTTGCCCAGTTACTCGCTACAAGATTGTGTTCATGGACAAGGTGAAGTTCAGATTATTGGAACCGGCATCTTGCTGACTCGAGTGTTTTATTTAAGGTCACCGTCCGGCTGAGCATTGTCTCAGTAAAGGGATTTAAAACATGTTCAATTGTCTACTCCGTAGAGCACATGGTTGTTAGAGAAATAGGAAGCGATATTGATGGAAGATAGGTGAATCCTTAAATGGATTCGTACAAGTACTTACGAATAATAATGTCAAGGTACCGAGACGCGACCGAGACTACAACAAGGAAGAGTTGCTGTATGACAATACATTTGATAACCTGGAACAAAACTTTTCATAAGAATGTAAAGAGAAGGATATATAAATCAGTAATTGTGTTACGTTAATGACTCTGGGGGGTCTTCAATAGAAATTAAAACTAATTTAAAACGATGGAAATGGATTATTGGGAAAGAAGTTGCAGTATTTCTGTACTTCATAAAATCCGAAATGAAGTCACACGAGAGCAGATGCAACTGGCAGTAGTAAATATTATTGATACAATTGAAGGAAGACGTTTAAGTTGGCATGCTCATCTCAGGAATATCTCCGCAGAGGTGACCATTAAAACTATATTTAGCAACCTACAAATTCGCTTCATATCAATTATTCTACACGTTTTAGTGTTTTACAGCCGTTCTTAAAGCATACGGCACTTCAGGCAGTGGACACTGAGGATGAATGAACTTGGTTAACTGGGAATGGAATTTTCGGAAGGAATGAGTTTAAGGCATCTCGGATTTGCCAGTTATGAGGGCTGAAACAACGTATAAAACATCGTCAGTTAGCCAGGACGCCCCTGACGGGATTCGAAACGTGGACCTCTCATTCACGAGTCAACGTCTTAACGACCTTGGCAATCTTCGTTGGCAGTTGATCTATGGGCTTCATTCTATACATGTTAAGGTTTTACTAATATGCACAGCGGTTGATTCAAAACAATGACAAGGCTTAGTATGCTGTAGAGGATACCAAACTGGTCACTTATAAAACGGGAACTATATCCGGAAATGAATGGTGTGTCCATGTGGGTCATGTAAGTTTGACAACCCTAGGGTAGAGTAATGAGTGTACTTTCTAGATGTTATCAAGAAACCTCCAACAATGCAATAAAAGCATCATATCAAGCATTAAATTACAAAAGCAGTTCAAAATTTATTTCTTCAATCGAGGATTAGGCTACTCATGTTCCGGTCTCACATGAATACAGCTCTTCCCATTGTCCTCGTTCTCTTGGTTTAAGTTCCATATTTGTTTGGGAATACTTTCAGGTGTCATTCTCTCTAAATGTCAAAGCTAATTTTCACTATATTTCATTAGCGTTTCTATAATGGAATCAATGTTTATTTCTTTCAAATGTCTTCATTTCTAAATCCTTCTTTACCTGTATAATCTTTAAGAGATCTCAGGAAACGTATTTCGGCTGCTTGTAATTTGCTAAGGTCTTTATTTCTTAGCATCCATGTTTCAATACCATATACGTAGTTAGAGTGGCAGCGTCATGACGCAATAAATTGTAATTGTGTATTGGAAAATTTAAGGGAATAAGAAGCAATATCTCGAAAATGGTTCACTCAACAACAAAAAATGTATATGACATAAATTGTGTATTTTAACGAGATCTGCATTTTTTATGTACTAAACGTTTGTCTATCCCTTATGGTTTACAAGTTATGCAAAAGTCGTTCACAATGAACAATACTTTTGGAGACATTCCCAGAAAATTCGAGATATACATTTCATTTGTCAAGAACATATCTTAAACATATGATATTTTAATCAAAATCGTTAGAGCCATTTTTGGAAAAATTAAAATTTTCGAAAAATGTTCCATATAAAGGGTAATCTGGGGTGGGGATTTTCTTGAAAACCTTCGTGTCGCATCTCTGGAAGATACTGAACCTAAATACCAAGTTTGGTGTTTATCCATTTCTGAGTTATGCTATTCACAGACAGACACACAGACAGACAGACACACAAACACACACACACACACGGACATGTATTTCCGGTGAAATCTCGGTATTGAATTTTTGGGTGGAATACAATACTTCCCCTACTTACTATACGTAGTAGAGATTGTAAAAATGTCCTTTATGGTGTATGATATAAGCGTTACTTAGTAACAAAAAGGATGTGATTAAACAGTAAACTTCTCATTACAGTTCCACATGTTTTAAGGATGGAAGTAATGAACCGATTAAATTAACACAATTGCTTTGGCGTGCTAAGTAACGGTTGTACGAGGTTAGTAAGGAAATAACGACCGTTTGGTTCTAATAAATTAAAAAATATATTAAAACATGCAAGTCACTGAAAATTGAAGATTATTTTATTTCTCCATATAATCACCTCCGTTATTTAAGCAAAAATCATATTTGTCACAAACTTTAGAATTCTCATGTTGTAGTCGGCTGCCGCTAGTCGTTTAAGACAAGATGTTCGGACACAGTTTCACCCAGCAAACAACGAGAAATATTTGGAGAAAAAGTCTATAAAGTCCGTCTTGTAGAATTTTGTTGTGCACTTGATTCTTCAATTATCTGTGATGAATGACGGACGTCCGGGTCGAGTTTCGTCATGCACATTTGTTCGTCCAGTGTTACACCACTTTCTCATATTTCTTTCGTTCATCATTGTATCACCACAGACTTCTTTAATTGATGAGATGTTTCTGCAGATTTCAACTTGCTCGCATTCACAAATTCAGTACCTCTCACCTCACAGCCGGTGGAACTTTGCATCATACAGTTTATTCTTAAAAATAACAGAATAAACGAGGGCAGTCCCAGGAGTAACCTAAAGTGTTGATAGCGGTTCTTGTTTCAAACAAGTGACTGTGGTAGAAAGTACCACCCTTATAAAGTTTAAGTTTGAAGCTTCACGATGATGCGTTCTTTAATAATTGTTTGGGAGCCATAAATAGTGAACTCTCTCAGCGAATTTGTAAACATTGTAGCGGGGTTTGGGAAAGGATTTGTTGTAATGCATTCGATTCTTGGTGGTTGGGTTATTAATTCGGCAGGATCGTTGTTGCTGCCGGCTACTCAGGTAGAAGAATTTGGGTTCTGGAGTCTCTTACCTCAGGGAGTGTGGATGGGAGATAAATGAAGTTCACTTTCTCCTCTCAGATGGCCCGTTTATTGATGATCCACACAGTAGTTCTCGTCCGAATTTCCTTTCCACACAAGACGCGATTTTTCCTGTCACCCCTGCTACTGTTTCCGTGCTCTTACCCTTTTCTTAATTACTTTAAGAAGTTGAAGTATGTTACCGTATTACGTTAATGACTTTAACTTTTGTCGTTTCCTACCTATCCTGTTACGTTTACTTTAAACTAGTTTTCAATACATAAATAATAACTCGACGACATTTGCACTGTTTCCCTCTTTAATATAAAATATTTTGAATGTCTATATCTATCCTAATTTCCCTCACGTTTCGACACAAAATCTACTTCTTTCCCCCAGCTCATCTTCTCTCCCCCACGTTTCTACACAGAGACTTCTTCTCTCCCCGACGTATCGACACAGAGTGAAGCATCTTACGCATGTTTGAACGGCTCTCCTTCATAGATAATTTTCTATTTCACGCCTACTTTTCTAGTTTCTCTCTCTCTCTCTCTCTTTGCTATTCACGTGACTTTTATTAATTCTGATTGGTTACGTCTCTGATTTTTTCCTCCATCTACCATTGGCTCTTAATTTCATCGTCCGAACGTGGCTTGCGTCTCAAATTAACAAATTATGTTCGCTTCACTGAATTTTCTGTGCGCCTGACTGACTTCGGTTTCCTGCCCGTTGTCTTGACATCCTGTGTATAATACTCCGTTCGTATTGTCACTAAAGCGATTCCTAATGTTGCTTTTGCTGTCCTTACATACTTCTGCAACCTTTCTGTGATTTTCGCCACATTTTTTCGTTCTGAAATATACGTTTTCTACATTTTATTTTATGTTCTTATTAATTAATATCTACTCTTTACCTTATTTCTCTCTTCATGATTTTATTCCCCCTTTCTCTAATTCTTAATGTTCTCCTTCATTCTTCCTTCATACTGGTATTCCTTCTTATTATTTTGATTATACCTTATTAATTATTCTTATTCCTTATTATTTATTGTTCATATTATTCGGGCGGATCTTATCACTTCAATATGGATAAAACTGGCCATCGTTATGTGATACTATACTTTCATTTGAAAGGTCTTAGTCCAATTAATATTAAAGCTGAGCTAGATTCTACTCTGCGGGAGTCTGCTCTTTCGTTTACAACAGTAAAATATTGGGTGGCAGAGTTTAAGCGAGGCCGTACGAGCTGCCAAGACGAGCATCGCAGTGGTCGATCAAATGATGTGACCTCGCCAGAAATTGTGAAGAAATTCCACAAAATGGTATTGGATGACCGTCGACTGAAAGTGCGTGAGCTAGCAGACATCGTAGCCATTTAAAAAAGTCTTGTACATTGCATACTGACTAAACATTTGTGCGCAAGATGGGTGCCGCGTTTATTCACAATGCAACTAAAACAGCGTCGTAGGGATATTTCAGTAAAGCGTTTCGTGATGTTTCGCTGCAATAAAGCCGAGCTTTTGCATCAATTCATAACCATCGATGAAACATGGGTCCATCACTTCAAACCTGAGAAGAAGGAACAGTCAAAACAGTGGATTGAAAAGGGATAATCGGCTCCAAAAAAAAGCAAAGACAGTTCCATCTGCAGGCAAGGACATGGTGTCAGTTTTTTGGGATGCGCGTGGGATAATTTTCATTGATTATCTTTAAAAAGGAAAAGCAACCAATGCGAGTGTTATGCGAACTTATTGCAGTGTTTCAGTGATGAAATAAAGCAAAAAATGGCTGCATTTAGGGAAAAACAAAGTTTTGTTTCATGAAGTCAATGCGCCAGTTCACAGATCCATTATCGCCATGGCTAAAAGCAATGATTGAAAGTTTGACTTGCTTCCTCATGCACCTTATTTGCCAGATTTAGCCCCCTCTAATTATTTTCGGTTTTCAAAGTTGAAGAAATGGTTTGGTGGTAAAAGATTTGCCAACAATGAACAGGTGGAGTCTGCAGTTGATGGCTATTTTGCAGAACTCAACGGTTCTCACTATAAACATGGTATCGAAGCTATCGAACATCACTGGAGAAAGTGTATCGAGCTGAAATGAGACTATGTAGAGAAATAAAGATGTTTTTTCCCAAAATTTTTGCGCTTTCTTTGTCAGGTCGGGTACTTCTGGGACAACCCTCGTATAGTAACATCTTTCGACTGATATTCACGCAACATTGACAAAACATGTCAAAGTCACCTTTCTACGTTGCATAGAAGCCTGATAGGATTTGCGTATAGGGAATGCGCAAATGGTCGTTACTTCCTGGACGAACCTCGTATGTTTGCATCTTTATAGATAGCTTTTTTAGAAGTTCTCTTCATTCCTATGGTATGTTTTAAAACTGGAAAACTATAGACGAAGGCTCACTTATTGTAGGAAAAATATAAAAATTATTAAAACATACAACTTAGCTTATTTTGCAGCTTAACTGCTTCTGAAATATCGGTGCTTTAATATCAACTTTATTTATTAAATAATTTATGGCTGCCTCAGTCTCCTAGGCGCTATTAAGTGTTAGGTGTAAACTAACTGAAATGTTTTCTATATCGATAGTAGATATTTGTCGCGGCTGGCATGAACACAAAACAAGATCATTTATATGATTCATTTGAATTATCGCTATGGAATGGTAATAAGGCAGCACCTTCTCAATAACGTTTCTCCGTGTTTTCTTTATTTATGCTATAGTAAAAACAGCTTTCCTCGCTATCATTCAGATTTTACTACCCGTGAATGAACCACTTACTGTAGAAGACAACTTTCTGCTGGTCAACAGTTACACATTTCCCTTTTATATATAAAAGATCGTGGTTTTAAGTGGATCAATGGATTGTTTATCACAGAAATACTTTCTGACGATAGCACAGGTCTGACAACGTATCCAATTTTCTGTTAACTGCAGATAGGGAAAGTTCTGTTCAGTTCTTTGCCTGTAGTGTTAAATTAGGAAATGTGGACATGTTGCCTTTCTTCAGTATACTGTATAAAGACGGAAATACTTTTGTGTTTCACTAACACTTCCGAACGTTTCACTTCCAAAAGATACTAGATTCCAAACAACCGTTCCAAAATAATACATAAGTGCGACGCAACTACCCACTATTCATGCTAAATCGTTCTTTGAACTACTGTCACTTGCTGACTTGTGTTCCTTTGCATGAATTCGAGATCTTAGGTTCCGTTCCCTGAGTATTAAAAGGCAGTTTACTCTTATTCTCTTTCAGTCAGTTTGTAATATTTGCAACTGAAATAATATACCGGCTGGATAGAAAGCTGTTACATTAATTTAAACCAGTTATAGAGCTCAGTATTTGGAACATAGTTTGCAACTCCCATTTCTTATTATGACCATTTCCTGCTGAGATAGTTTAGGCTTTTTGAGAACATAAAATAGACATTTTGGCAACTTTGCAAGGTTTCTGACACATGAGAGCCGGGGTGTAACTTTCACACCACGTAAACAGTTTCTCTTTCGCTTTCAGTGGCGTGTGACTCATAAGCAAAACCAAACAGACGCTTCGTGTTTACCACTCCCTAAAAACAAACAGACGCTTCGTGTTTACCACTCCCTAAAAACAAACAGACGCTTCGTGTTTACCACTCCCTAAAAACAAACAGACGCTTCGTGTTTACCACTCCCTAATAATTGCATCTAAATGTTCCAGTGACACATTTTGTAACCTAAACACACAATCTACGGATATTTTTATCATCTCATTCAACATTAAACTTAAATACGTTTTGCAATTGATACAGCTATAACATAATCAACTAAACAATCTTTCAGACATGTAAACACAAATAACTACATTGTTAAGATCCTTTCAAAGTCTACAAAATGGTACTGTTAACATGGGCAGCAAAAGAATAAGCAGTAAACCAAATGATTCACCCGCTTCACAGGCATTGCTCAAAATGTCCATCAATTGCGCACCTGCAAGCTTCACACCTTCTTAGCCAATTATGTCGCACTCTAATAAAGACATCCTAATTGTTGCGTATTTCCTCGGCAGCCAGATAAAGATCTTCTCTCAAATATTCGAGGTCAGTAATCGACGTTTTACAAACCCTACTTTTCATATTGGACGTTGAAGGCATTGCTTTCATTTTGCACTGTTCAAGTGTAGGCCAATAGCTTCACTTTTTATTTCACCAAACTATTACATCGCCCTTTCGTCGTGTTTGGATTAAGAGGCATGTGGAAAATAAAACTGCTAGTAACCCTTAAGATAAAGGAGGGGAGTAAGGTAGACTATGTTTTGTTTACGTTGGAAACTAGTTCAAAACGCCTGACCTAGCACAACCTATTCCACTGTTGTTCAGTTTTATAGCAGCATTACATCTGCAAAATGGTGTTCGTAATATCCTTTTGAGTGATTAATTATTTAAACACCTGCGTGATGTCACAATGTTACTACCAAAGGTATGTTAGAAATAGGTCACTCTACTCATCAAACAAATAACAAACTATGTATTATCTTCATACTATCTCGTCGAGTTAAACATCTAATTTGGAACAAAGACTACGTGTTTCTTCTAAAACGGCTCATGAAAGATCAAAATGTTATTACACTTATTTGTTTGTAATACCTATATGAAGCACATATTGTAAGGAATGTAATATTATAAGAGAGGTTACAAGGTTACGTATCATATACGTAGAGGATACACAAGCGAGGCGACAACTTCCATACCGCGACTTATACTACGTGATCAAAAGTATCCGGACAACTGGCTGAAAATGACGTCCAACTACGTGGCGCCCTCCATCTGTAATGCTGGAAGTCAATATGGTATTGGCCCACCCTTATCCTTATTTAACAGCGTTCACTCTCGCAGGCACAGTTTCAATCAGGAGTGCGGAACTGAGGAGAGGTATCGATGTAGGTCGGTTAGGCCTGGCACGAAGTCGGCGTTCCAAAACATCCCAAAGGTGTTCTATAGGATGCAAGTCAGGGCTCTGTGCAGGCCAGTCCAATACAGGGATCTTACAGCCCTGCAGTAAGAACAGGTTCTTGATCGTGATGAAAGATGTAATCGCCATCCCAGAATTGCTCTTCAAAAGTGGGAAGCAAGAAGGTGCTTAAAATAGTATCAATGTAGGTCTGCGCTGTGATCGTGCGGCGCAAAACAACAAGGAGTGCAAGCCCTCTCCAGGAAAAACACGACCACAGCATAACACCACCACCTCCGAATTTCACTGTTGGCACTACACACGCTGGCAGATGGCGTTCAGCGGGCATTCGCCATACCCAAACCCTGCCATCGGATCGCCACATTGTATACCGTGATTCGTCACTCCACACGTTTTGCCACTGTTCAATCGTGTAATGTTGACGCTCCTTACACCAAGCGAAGCGTCGTTTAGCATTTTCCTGCTGTGATGTGTGGCTTATGAGCAGCCGCTCGACCATAGAATCCAAGGTTTCTCACTCCACGCCTATCATAGTACTTGGAGTGGTACTGATGCAGTTTGGAATTCCTGGATAGATGTCTGCACATTACTCTTTACGACCCTCTTCAAATGCCGGCGGTCTCTGTCAGTCAACAGACGAGGTCGGCCTGTAAGCTTTTGTGCTGTACATGTCTCTTCACGTTTCCATTTCACTATCACATCAGAAACAGTGGACCTAGGGATGTTTAGGAGTGTGGAAATCTCGCGTACAGACTTTTGACACAAGTGACACCCAATCACCGGACCACGTTCGAAGTCTGTGAGTTCCACGGAGCGTCCCATTCTGCTTTTCACGATGTCTAATGACTACTGAGGTCGCGGATGAGTACCAGGCAGCAGGTGGCAGCACAATGCACCTAAGATGAAAAACGTATGTTTGTGGGGTGTCCGGATACTTTTGATCACATAGTGTATATGAATCTATAGATTGTGATTATCATCCCCCAGTAGGAATGGAGGAAGCGAAGCAAGCACAGAAGGGTACAGGCCGCAGGCTGACAGATCACACAGACGAATAGAAGTCCCTAACATTTCTTGGCTGAAAGTGGACCATATACGACCCATACAACCTAGGCAGCCCTCTGGGGTCAACAGGAACACTCCTCCTTTGTTGGAGCAGACATCTGCGCCACCTGTCCGCCACTGCCTCAACCTATGAAATCTGAAAGCACAGCTGAAGCAAGAGAAGTAAACACAATGAGGGAGAGGAAGTTGTAGCAGAGAGAAACCATCCCAGCATTTGCCTATCAACCAGGGAAAACCGCAGAAAGACCATTGTCAGGGTAGGCCGGAATGGAACGTGAAACCTCTCGAATGCGAGTCTCCCACGTTACCTCGGAGTCAACTCGCTCGGTATCACATACATAGTTATAGCTATTACATTGTAGCGCAAAGGAATTTATGATCAGAGCCTTATTTTTGGAACCAATTGTCAAAATTCGCGAACGATATTGTTAGAGTAAATACGTGACAGTATATGAATATGCCTAATATTATTACTTTCTCTACTACGTAACTAGCAAGCACAGAATGTATTGCACTACACCCAAAAATTCGATATCTAGATTTTCTGGGAATATTGCTTTCAGCTCCACTGCATGCAAAAGAGCATTTTTTAAAAAAACGTCCTGTGTCTGTGTGTGTATGTAAACTCCATAACCCAAAACAATATCTCTGATGAATAAACTTGATATTTAAGTTCATCATCTTCCAAAAATGCGACACGAAGACTTTCAAGAAAATCCCCCACCCCAAACTTCCCTTTACACGAAAGATTCTTCAAAATTCTGAAGTGCCTCAAAAATGTCTCAACGATTTTGATTTAAAAAACTATATGTTTAAGATATCTTCACGAGAAATAAAACGTATCTCTTGAATTTTCAGGAAATAGCCTCTGAAGTCCTCTTCATTCTGAATGGCTTTTGTATAACTGTAAACCGTAGGAGATGTGGATCTCGTTAAAGCGCACAATATATGTCATATACGAGTTTAGTTAACAATTTCCGAGATATTCCTTGTTATTGGTTCCAAAATACATTTTGAAACGTGAACTTGCACCCTAGAGGAAGTGAATTAAATCAGGAATAATGGCAGATTGTTATTTGAAAATATACTCCATAAAATAATTAACAAGCCGAATTTCTTTCTTTTAATGAACTGACACTTCAATAACATAAACCATTACAATTAACAAACCATTCTTCATTCACCATTCTTTGCATGCTTTACGGCTTGAATGCTTTACATTTAATTAAAATAGTTACAAAATTGCTTCCTGCTCTCACATGTACCGATATGTTTCAGACCAACCACAATAAGTCTACAGATCCGACACTCAATCGTTTCCCGGTGAAGAATTACTAAAAGGAATTTTGAATATGTTAAACCGAAAATGAATTTAGAATTACCGTGCAGAATGATTTCTATCTAACTGTTGTCCTGTTGTTTTTCTCGCAATCTTTCTCGTCGTCGAAGACAGACTGGCCAGCCTTGTAGACAGCACCCTTGAAGAAAGCTGGGCGTGATCCAGCGCCTGCGCAGACAACGACCACAATCGCCTGACGTACTGCTTGAGTCAAACCAACTTCGCCCATTCTTGTTGTTGTAGTCGACTCGTTGAGAACTACTGCCCTAGTCGTTTCCCTTCTGTTGCCGTACATGACAGCTTTCCTTTAGTAAAGCCCCGTCGCCTACTGTATATTTCTCCGGGGAGGGTCAATTTGGCACAATTTACAAAAACATTTCTCAAAGTTACTCATTTTTAACGTGGTCATGCAAATAGTATGGACTTTCAAAGCCATCACATAGCGACACGCTCTTTAAAAATCCGACTATCGCTTTACCTTCTGTATCGTACACGAAATTTGTAAATGTGAATTGAAATTTTGTCTCAATTGATAAGAAGTACCTAGAATAATAAACTGTTTTAGGAATAGTTTGTAGAAGAGTGAGTAGAGAATGTCACGAGAATGTAATTCTAAAATAATTGCTGTTATTTTTTCCTACCTCTGTTCATGCTTAATATCGGGCATCCATACTAATTAGATTATTTTTGTTGGTATATACATCTTAAATTTGCGATAATTTTAGGATTTGCAATAATACTTCTACAAATCACACACTCCCTTTTTACTTTCTCTACTACATATAGTAAGTAGGGGAAGTATTGCATTCGACCCAAAAATTGGATACCGAGATTTCACCGGAAATACATGTTTTGAGGCCTCCTGAATTCAAAACAAGTATTTTTGGAAACATATCCGTGTGTATGTCTGTGAACAGCATAACTCAGAAACAGTCGGATAAACACCAAACTTGGTATTTAGGTTCAGCATCTTTGACGCAGTATTTTATATCACAACACTGTGAATGCCAGAGTGATTGTAGTGTAAATTAATATTATTGTATGACATTGATTTGAGATGTTTATTAATTATAAGCATTGTTATGAAATAAGTTTACACGGCCTCACTGAAACTGACAATAGGAGCGGGTAACAATGAGCGAGAGGGTGAGTAGATTATCAATTAGAAGAGACAAACAAATGACGTCAGAGTAGCGGGCTTTTCTTTAGAAATGGAGGGAATATCTTCCCTAGAGCATATGTGTTCGTAATTTTGATTGGATATATAAATAGACGCTAATGTTGGCGCGCTTTATTAACCAATAGCAGCTCGATTACAATCTTTAGGCATATCGGAGTGAGGGAGTATAAATTCCGTGCCAGAGACGGGTAACGCATAGTCCAACAGAATCATTCGCGGGTTATACGTCGCGCAGTTTAATAGAATCATCCACGGTTACACGTCGCGCAATTCTACAGAATCTCTCGCGTCGTAAAGTTAGTTAAAAATGTGAAATACGCGAATTAATAATGTGCGGCAAATAAGTGATTATAGTTACATTTGAAAATATAACAGTTTCAGTCGGGCGTGTATCAAGAGTAATATATATGAAATTAATAAAGTGTGACGGAAATAAAAGTGTAAAAACAAATTCTTTTATCATTGTTATCTTTTAGTAACAACTCCTTTCCGTTTACACACCCTGTTCAAGAGATTTGCTCGAATGAGTAATAATAGCCGGAGGACAAAGAACTCAAAATTTAAAATAGTAAAACAATAACAGGCGCTCAGCAATAAGATAACACGAACGATACCGCGACATCTTCCAGAGATGAGACACGAAGGTTTTCAAGAAAATCCCCCCACCCCAGATTACCCGTTACATGGAACATTAATTTTCTCAGAAATGGCTCTAACGATTTTGATTAAAATATCATATATTTAAGATACTTTCATGACAAATAAAATATATATCTTGAATTTTCTGAGAATATCTCCGAAAGTATTCTTCATTGTGAACAGCTTTTACGTAACTGATAAACCATAAGAGATAGACAAAATTTTACCACACGAAAAATGAGATCGCGTTAAAATACACAATTTATGTCATTTTTTTTGAGTGAACCATTTTCGAGATATTCTTTCTTATTCCCTTAAATTTTCCAATACTTATACTTTTTCCCAAATGGGAATTCCTTATTCATTTTTTTTGTCCTGGTAATGCAAAGAGAATGGAATACTCCACCTAGTAACCAGCTCTTAAAATATTTTTGACTATCACTTAAAGCCTACCAATTCCCCTTGCATCTACAAGAAAATTAGCAATAAGATTAACATCTCGATTAACATGAAGCTATGGAGCATAAGCGTTTGTAAAAATAGTTTGTACAAGAGTAGAGAAAGTCATGTGAGTGTAACATTTCAGATTTTTTAACATAACAGCTTGAGGTTAAGTTGCTTACATAGGATTGGAAGCTTTGTCACACACCCACAAAATATCTGAGTAGAAAGGGAACAGGTTTTAGACATTTGCCATAATTCAACGGGAGAAAACTCATCACAGATTCTCACCGAGCATTATGAAAGACGCCCTTTTGGTTCGCAGGAGGGTCCTCTTTGTATACCGGAGCTATTAATTTATATTTGAACACCTAGCGACACTTCATTTACCTACCGCTGAGCTCTCACAGCCCACCTTGTTCTTTGCTAAAAGTGCGGCGGCAATAAATCTGCAAAATAACAAACACACTTTTTAACAAAGAGTAGCTAATACTTTATCTTGAAATGTTAGTATTATGCCTTGTTACGTATTTGAATGTATAAATCTTTTAAATACAAATAAGGAAGATAGAAGTGTTTTCTCTCTCTTTATTTTACGTCGCTTTAATAGCGTGGTGATATCGCGACGCATCTGTTATGAGATACCTCGTCCTCGTAGTTCGGCGTGTGGCGGGCAATCACCAGGGGGACTGTGCCCCCATGCGACCCTGGGAGGAGGGAGTCATCCAAGTGACTCTCCCTCCCTGAGAGCTTTTCCAGTAGGCCGGATCTAAAAATTAAATCCGGTCCTCCCATTACAGGATGAAAGTGCATTCACCACTTACGCTCGTCAACCGCTCCGAAACCTCGGTGAGGACCACAGCAACCTAGCAGACTGTCTACCGACTCCTCAGGGCGGTAATGGAGGACCTTGAGGCGTCTCACAGCCCCGTCTGGACGGGAAACCGCACAGATGTATCCAATCTCGCATGGGTATCGAAAACCACTGCCTCGCCGAGTCCAACCCAATCCAAGCGACACCTCACTTGTGGGACTCGGATGTTTGGCCCAGCGTACTTCTAGTAAAGTCAGAAATACCACGCGTGCTCAGAGTCCGCAGCAATCGCACCACGGTAGCTAAGGGGTCGGAACTCTCCCCTTACGGCGGACAGTTAGACTTCTAGGTCTCATCCCTATACTACACTTCGTCACACGTCCACAGAGGCCTTAGTGCAAGGCATCTGTACCGCTACTTCTATGCGTAACGGGCAGATAGCAGCTTCCACACTTGTCCGCAGAGATTTTAGTGCCCAGGCAACTCTGCTTCTACACGTGCCGGGCAGAGGATACCGTTCATCTACTTATTGTATTATCTATGGATAGATGGCAGAGCATTTGTTATTTTCATTTTATTATTGTTTTAGACTTAGGTTTGAACTTTGGGTCGCAGTATTAATAATCCAATCCGGTATTTACTTTGGCGACTGAGGGAAACCACGAAAAATTCCCAGTCAGATTGGTCGGCCTACGGGTTTTGAACCCGGGAGCTCTCGAATGCGGTCAAACAGATGTTATCGCCTGGGCCATCCCACCCGGTAGAAGAAGTGTTGTACATTTCTAGCTCTATGTCTGTCTGTCTGGGATGCAGACCTTGCAAAAAACACTGCCATTACAGCAATGACTTTCTTTACCGTGCCAGCAATAACCATTCTTGCGGTATTTCACAGATCTAACAAAGTCTTCAATGGTTTGGATTCCTAGATCTAAAGTGACAACATAATTTTCGTCTGAAGAAAATAGGCAAAAGCCAGACATCAGATCACCAAAGGGAAATATTAGTTATACTGTAATTTAAGAAAACCACGAAAGTTTATTTCTTCTGGTTCTAAAACTCAGGATACCCTTGTGTACATTGACAATAGAAACACATTGGATTTGTAACAGTAATTATGCTTTATTTGCTACAGATGCCGTACTATGGGTTTTAAATTTCTTCGCTTTTTATTTTTTCATTACAAATTTCAAATTCGAACACTACTTTATAACTTATAACATAAGTAAGCGCCAAAAGCACGCAAACAAATACATCTAGTATTTTTGCAGTAGATGATGATAATAGAGCTGTAACTAAACTCTTAAGCTCTTCATGTGCCACAAACGGACTAATAGATGGTACTAAAAGAGTATAAAGATACCAGAAAATTGCAATGAAAGGACCTATTTACTCGGTTGATTTCTTGAGTTTTTACATTGTCTACCACGTACATGGTAGGTAAAGAAGTTAATTGCATTCCATCCAAAAATTCGATACCGAGATTTCAACGGAAATACATATTTTGAGGACCCCTGAATCCCAAAAAATTAATTCGTTATTAATGTTTCGAGTTGTTAAATACTTAGCCATTATTTTAAACCGAGCGGTAACGTCTGCGGCCCGCATTCGGGAGGTCGTACATTCGATTTCCGTGGTAGACTTTCCTGGACCATCAGTTTTTTTCGAGGTTTCCCCAGGGGACTAGGACGAACGCTGGGAAGATCGTTACATTCCCCAAATTTCCTGTCCCTCCATTTCATCTCCATTCTCATTTCACTCATGTTTCAGTTGGTTTCTTTAGGTAGAGGTACAGAGGATATTGCATTCTACCCAAAAGTTCTATACCGAGATTTCACCGTAAATACATGTTTTGAGGCCCTCTGAATCCAAAAAGGCATTATTACCACCTCTGCCACGTACATAGTGGGTAGAGAAGGTGCATAGGCATGTATTGCATTTCTTTCAAAAATTCGATACCGATATTTCACCGGAAATACATGTTTTGAGGCCCCTGATTCCAAATAAAGCATTTTTGGCAACATGTCCGTGTGTGTGTCTGTGAACAGCATAACACAAAAACGAAAAGTCGGATAAATACCAAACTTGGTATTTCAGTTCAGTATCTTCCAAGGATGCTACATGAAGATTTTCAAGAAAATTGCCCATCCTCAATTACCCTTTACATGGAATACTTTTCAAAGATTTGGATTTTCTAAAAAATAGCTCTAGCGATTTTGATTAAAATTAAAATATGCAAGACATAACAAGTAAACTATATATCTTGAATTTTCTGAATATGATCTAGGAAGTCTTCATTTGGAAGGGATTTTGTATAATCTTCTATAACTAGTAAACGTTAAACGATAGACGAAAACGTACCATAAAAATTTAGATCCGTTTAAAACACAAAATTTATTTAACATAAGTCTTTTGTGTCTTAAGCTGTTTCTGGGATATCCCTTATTAAAGATTCGATTTTTCCAATGCTTATTCTGTAAGTAATATCGACTTTCAGGTGTTTCTTGCGACTGCTTGGAAACAGTATAGAATTTTAAAACCAGCGTATAAAGTCCAGTTCTTAAGCATTTGACTATCGCTGTATAATGAAATGTGATTTTGTAGCTATTTTTGCAAAGCTTTATTTGGATTGAAAGGTATTGGGTAGAAAAATAAGCTGTAGTAAGAATATATTGTACATCCACTAATAAGGATAGAGGTTAGAGAAAGTCGTGTGAATGGTCATATCAGATGTTTTAATCCCTATCTCTGTGAACAGCATAGGTCAAAAGCGAAAAGTCGGATAAACGCCTAGCTTAGTTCAGTAAATTTCAAAGATGCGACAAAGATTTTCAAGAAAAGCCCGCCACCCTAACTACCCTTTAAATAGAAGATTTTTGTTTTTTAATTTTCGATTTGCTAAAAAACGGCTCTAACGATTTTAATTAAAACACTACGTATTAAATAGGTTTACATGACAAATAAAACGCATATCTTGAATTTTCTGAGCATAGCCATTGAATTCCTTTTCATTCGGAAGGGATTTTGTATAATCTTGTATAACTTGTAAACGTTAAGTGATAGACAAGAAATGTATGGCTCTTTAACACATACAATTTATTTCAAATAATTTGTTTATGGCTCAGCCATTTCTAAGACATCCGCTATTAATGGTTCGAACTGTTCAAAACTTAGCCATTCTTTTCAAGTCCTATGGATTTTCCATTGTTTCTCGCCATCTTATGGGAAGAGTATGGAATTTTAAGGCATAGCTTCCAATTCTAAAATACTTGACTATCACTGTTCTCTTTGTATCTATAAGGAGATGTGTAATGCAGCTGTTTTCGGAAAGGTTTATCGCGATTAAAATGAAGTAGATAGGAAAATAAGTTTTAGTAAGAATAATTTATATACCCACTAATAAGCTATAGAGGGTAGAGAAAGTGATGTGAATGTAACAAATCCGATTTTTTTAAATACAAATACGAAAGTACAACTGTCATGAAATAATGCACGCAAGACAACTGTGTTTTACGTTTCCGTTTGAAACTCACATTAATAGTTCCTCAAAGCAAAAATGGCACTTTTCTGCCAGCTTGCAGGAGACCATGACGATTGCAGCCACTTTGTTCATGAACTCTTCTACGAGTACTATGGCGTTGCCCTCCAAAGGCTATATAATTGTTTTAGACACCTCCCGGCTACCAGAGAACGTACACGCTGAGTAAGAAGTGCTACCAAACTAAAAACAATGAACTCGGCACAAACTGAGACCTACGACGACCGCCGCGTATTTGTAGAGGGTAGACATTTATTTAATATACGTATACAGGGTGCACCATTTAAGTTGAGATTGTACAGTAGCTCCAAAACTAAGCGTTAGAGAACGAAATGCCTTTAAAGTTGCTTGATATTATGGGGTAAGTAAATGCCATTAGTCCTGTTTTGTTTGGAGGACGTTATGATGGTCATTTTAGGGTCAATTTATTTTTACTTTCTCTACTACGTATAGTAAGTAGGGGAAGTAGTGTATTCCACCCAAAATTTCGATACCGAGATTTCACCGGAAATACATGTTTTGAGACTCACTGAATCCAAAAAGAGCATTTTTGGAAACATGTCCGTGTGTGTGTCTGTCTGTGTGTCTGTGTGTCTGTGAACAGCATAACTCAAAAACGAAGAGTCGGATAAACACCAAACTTGGTATTTAGGTTCAGTATCTTCCAGAGATGCGACACGAAGGTTTACAAGAAAATCACCCCACCCCAGACTACCCTTTACATGGAACATTTTTCGAAAATTTTAATTTTCTCAAAAACGGCTCTAACGATTTTGATTAAAATATCATATGTTTAAGATATTGTCATGACAAATGAAATGTATATCTCGAATTTTCTGGGAATGTCTCCAAAAGTATTCTTCATTGTGAACGACTTTTTCATAACTGGTAAACCATAAGAGATAGACAAAATTTTACTACACGAAAAATGTAGATCGCGTTAAAATACACAATTTATATCATATACATTTCTTTTGTTGAGTGAACCGTTTGCGAGATATTGCTTGTTATTCCCTTAAATTTTCCAATACTTATACTTTTTCTCAAATTCGTTATTCATTTTTTTTATGTCCTGGACATGCAAAGAGAATGGAATGCGCCACATAGCAACCAGCGTTAAAATATTTGACTATCGCTTAAAACCTACCATATTCCCCTTGCATCTACAAGAAAATTACCAATAAGATTGACATCTCGATTAACATGAAGCATATGGAGAATAAGCGTTTGTAAAAATAGTTTGTACAAGAGTAGAGAAAGTCATGTGAGTGTAACACATCAGATTTTTTTTAAATGAAAACCTACAATGAACATCACAAAACAAAACACATCCTCTAAACAAAACACGACCAATGGCATTTACTTTCTCCCATAATTTCAAGCAACTTTTATTAAAGACATTTCTTTCTGCAACGCTTAGTTTTGCAGATATTGTACAGTCTCAACTTATATGGTCCATCCTGTAAAATATACATTCGTATACGAATGTACCCTTATTACATATTGAATTCCTATGTTCTGTAATTACTTATGATCAAGTGAATACCAACGAACTGCCGGCGAATAGGTACTTACGATAATGCAAATACAAGTTGACTAAAAAGAAAAAATAATTTCTCTGAAACTGCACACATGTAGAAATGTAATTATTCTGCGAGTAATTTATGAAAGCCTTTTTTATTATACTCATACAAAATCGCCATTGTAACAATAACACATTTTTCATCCTAAAATCTAGTTTCCTGTGAATCCCGTAGTTTTAAGAAAATGTATGGAAACATGTACATAAAATAGGCAAATATATCACGGTTATTAGCCTCAGCGATTATAATGCAACGTAAATACATCCTACACAATTCCCTTAACAGAAAATTGCTGTTAAAATTTCTAACCGACTTAACAGGGTTATATATAATGTATTTTATCCAATTGAAAAACTAATAATACTAAGCCCAATTACTCTTCATATGTTGTTTCCAGATACAATGTGAGGCAGTATTTTAATACGTAAATAATTTCAATTGTATTTTATAGTAAGTAAATTAAATAACAACCCGCCTTGAAATAATATGTATGTAATAATTATTTAAATTGTATGTAACAGTCATTGCAATGCTTATTTTTATTGTAAACATATTTTAATAATGTTATGTAAATACATTACATACTCTAATAATGTAAGAACTGTGAGAATAATAAGTTTTAAGCTGCTAACAATGAATAATAATGAGGTAATCTTATGGCAATAATGTATTTAGAGTTTGAAACATACTGGTCATGATTAGAGCGACGATGACGTAAATTCTGTAACAATTTTAAATTAGCCAATCAACAGCAAAGAAATGTTTTAAGCTAAATGCAGATATTCTATTGGACTAGAATTAGCCAATCAGACACTTGCAATACCGAAGCTTACGGGTTTTGACCGTTGAGGTTACTCAGTTGCTGGCGAGACTTAATAGAGTACAGATGGGAAAATGTGTTCTCTACGGGTGATATACGCGCTAAGTGAATGTATAAAAGTTTCTCACAGTTCTTTAAAACTGTGGTGCTGTATAAATATGTGCAAGAATTAAATAAAGAAGTGAAATTTAAAAGTTTAATTCTGTGATGTCTACAATAATTGTCATACCGCGCCCTACCGAAATTACATGACTCTAAAGTAAGACTGAAGCAGCCGAGGCAAATTCAAACATAAGTAATATTACGTAAGCATCAAATTCAAACCAACGCTCAAAGCGTGTTACAAACTACATAAAACAATTCTTCAAGTTTACGTAAATATATACTACGTAACAACACACTTCTTCAAGTTAGCTTCCAAGCGTGTGGCTAACAACAACAACAGTAAAACATCAACAGTAGAAGAAAACAACTACTACAATTTGGCTCCCAATTGCGGGGCAGATAAAATATTTTACGTAATTTATTACGCATCAGTAAAAAAATATCGTCTTCAAATGGTAATCCATCCTGAAGAATCTCAAGTATACACAGTAATCAACGAGTTGACTTCTCAACTAAGAATCGTGTCAGTTAACAACTGACATTAACTGAGTATTAAAGAAGGGTTTAGATAAATTCTGTTGTGTGGTTTAAGTATGAATGAATTAGTCTATTCATTTAAATAAACGTATATATATATATACATTGATCCCTATCAATCGCACGGTTCCAAAGACTACGTGCTTTTATGATACCAGAACAGCAAGCAAGATTAAATACGACAACAAATAGAAGGAAAGGAAAAGAAAAGCATACCGCTAAAAACACCATATTACGATACTTTATTATATAGAACAAATAGTTAACAAATAAATAAATACAACACAGTAACAATAAGTGAAGAATGACAAAATAGCATAAAAAATAAAGCACAAAAATCCAGTCGGTGCTTTTAGCTCTTCTTACACTTCCCTCCCTGCTATCAGCCTTCTCAGATTGAGCATTCTCGCTTTAAGTGGAAATTTACCTTTTCCCTCAAGACTTTCCTGATTATCAGTAACGTCCAACATGCCTTTTTTAACCGGCGAGATGGACCCTACTAGGTAATTGTTCCCTCCATTCCTCCGTAGCACCCTGCCCTGCCTAGATATGCACCAACTACTCCTCATCGCAAATGGTGGGGGGGGGGAGATTCCTATCATTTTCATCAGCAATTTTTATCATCCGCCACAGTCTAAGCCACACGAGCTCCCGTTTAATGAGTTTGGTGCCTATTTTGAGGTACTGTTCCACATCCCACTCAGATTTGAGCCCAGACTATGCTTCCAACGAAACCTTCTTTGTGCATTGCGCAATTGTTTGCTACCTGTCAGAATCATAAAGGTAATTCTTAATCTTTTTCCCTGACCCGCCATCCAAATGTAGCCCATTCCTATGGGCTTCTTTAAGTTTGATACCCATGTCGAATTTCCTTCCACTATCAGCTGTTCATGGTAGCAGACCGCCCTAATTAGAGACTGGTCTCCATGAATGATTCTCATTCAACATGTAACTGCTCTGATTTTGCACTCTATCATCTTAATATGCGTCCAGAATTCTCTCACTATTATGCAGTTGGCTTAGTCCTTTCTAACCGCAGAATTACTTTAAAGAATTGGGCCAGAAGGATATGTGATATACTTATTTATAATCACAGGAAAATTATTTAGAAAAAACGTCCAAAGGAAGTGTGGGGATATCTGCAAAAAAGTAAAAGTATTGTTGATTGTGATATTATTATTATTATTATTATTATTATTATTATTTTAATTCCCTAGGTACTCAACAAACGCAAACATGCGAAAACACACGCCTTAGTTCTGCGCCGAACCGTTCTACAATTACGGTGGCGTAAGAATAAGCTCACTTTTGTAGAAGTGCGGTGTCAGGTAACTGCTCACCTCGCTGCGGAGAGCCTTCCCTTACGGTAGGTATCTTTAAATGCCACCTGTATCTCCATGGTTAGGAATACACTGGCAAACTGCGCGGGGTTTCACAATATGAAGTATAAAACTTGATCTTAGCTAAACGTTACTGGCTGATGTAAAGTAAAAGGGCTAGTTGACATCCCTATCTTATGGAGATGCAGCATACTTGATTGCTTGTACTACCGCTCCTTTCAGCTTAGTTCTGCAAGACTTACCTATTAAAATATTTACCATTTCCAAAGCAATACGTTACCTAAGCACATTTATCATGTCAACGGGAACATACCTCAGCAAGGAAAACAAAACTAAACCGCTGCAGGGAAACTACAATCAAGTGAGATGGAAAGACAGAGTGATTCCTGATCTACCGGACCTCAGAAAGTGTATCCTATGAGCGGAAAACAGTCGTGTGGTTATATTCATTATCTGTCGATGACAAATGGCTGCTCCAGGCCCCAACCAAAGTGTGGTCACGACCCTGATTAGCATCTAGAAGACAATCGCTGCAGTTTGGTACCCCCCAGCTGTATTTATGTCACAGTAAACAGGATGATGTTAATCTTTCGGCTTCGGCCGATCCATCATCTCTTCCTAACACGAAAACACCATTCATGGCAAGGATTTCATTGAGCACGTAGGGGCTTTTTCTGCTTGGCTGACTTTTAATTGTTATAGTCAATTTGTCAAACTGGTTGATAAAAACACAGCGCGGTAGTGATTTAAAAGCTGGCCTGTTTAACATGACATCATCCTTTTAATGGTGGCATGGAAATTAACGTAAAATGGCTTGTAACTCCCAACTAGAGCCATAGGATTTCCCAGACTTTATGGCGACTGTCAGGTGTGCAGGAATGTCTAAACTGCACCTGTTGCCAACTGCTGGAAGTCTCAAAAATCTATCGGGGTTTTATTTTCATAAAGTGTTGTTAATTGAATTAATGCCTTCATTTCCCTATTCAGTAATTTATTCACATTGTTTCAGACAAATGTGCTGCATAATATCAAACTAACTGCTACTATTCCTGAACGATACATAGAAAAACTACATTTTTATAACAAATTAAAGGTATACATGTGTTTTAAAACATTATACTATTATTTTAATAAGCCCGTTAATATCTTCTCTTGTTTTGTATACATTTTACTGTATGCTTTCAAATCTCGGTTTAACTTAAACGCAAAATACTGCTTTCTTTGCAAAAGCCTGACTTTTTTCAAATCTCTAAACAAAATAGGGGTTAGGAGTATGAAACCGAGGAGCCTCCAGTAACTGGATCACAGCACATAGTGGGCAATTTTGTTTCCAACGTGACTCCTGAGAGGAAGGGATGAAGGGGAGACTCGAATGGCGATCAGATCTGGACGACGATGTGCGCTAGAAGAACGGGGTCTCTAACGATTTCAACATGGCACCAATTTTAACGCCAGTTAGATCTGCCTAATCAAAAACAACCTGGGAGTTCAGTGACAATCATTGTAGCTCTCAAGAACCGGGCCCAGTACCCCGCCAAACGTCAGGGAGAATTTTCACAACGCAAGTTCCACCGGTCTTGCCGCAACGCCAACCGCCGTCGCCCGGTCCTACAATCCTAGGTGAAACAGATGAAAGAAAATGACGGGGTCAGGAAAATTTTATAGAAGGTGAACCACCCCGTCATTCGCCTACTGACCCCTGAAACCACGATAAAACCCATGGGCAGAGAGGCCGGCCTGAGGGGAATCGAACCCGGGATCTCCCGAATATTAGCCAGCACGTTACCGTGGAGCCATCTCCCTCGGTGCCAACAAAGTAAATGTTTATTCAAACTTTGTGATTCGTACACAGAATTTTTTTTCTATCAAGAAATAACAGTAACTTTGGGCATCCTTCACTCACATTCTTGGAGAAATCACATTTCTATTTTATGGTTAGTTCGGAAAGGGTTGCTTGTGGGTAGAGGGGTGACCATTATTGGGGGAACAGGTATCATTACAATAAGGGCCCATTCCAAATGAAATGTAAGCGCAGGCGTAGCATAACGCATAAGCATAAGCGCAAGACTTTGCATTCATGTTATTCAATGGAAGCATTCACATAGAGTCACGCAACGCGCTACGCAACGCAGGAGTTTGCAAACTCCAAACTTTATGCTTGCGTTGCGTGCATAGAGGAAGAATTCTGCATTTCTTTCTCTTTGCATTGCCTGCTGTTCAACAGCAGACGATCGTCTAATATATATGCGTGCACTCTTCCATTAGGTCGTGCCACACAAATTGTGGGTCACCATCTCTCATTTCTCTCAAGAGGTTATGGTAACCTCCTTACTGAATGCTCTTTCATTTAGTGGATGAACCCGGCATTTGTGCCTAGATTTCTTGGCTCAGGCGCAAAGAGATAATGAACATTGTATTAATACAACTTGTGCAGCGGTAACATCACATGTATAACTTGCTGCAGTTTCCGGACATTATTCCGTACGCGGGAAGGAGGTATGGGATTTTAAGAAACTTACGGAATCAGGGTTTTTTAATACGCAGAATTGATTGTGTAGCATCCTGGGCTCTTAAATTGTGTAGGAGTTGTTGCTTTATCGAAAACCTTGGCGACCGCTTAGCGTTTGCGGAAATCGTGTCAGAAGATATTGCGAACGTGATGAAAAGAAAACAAAAACAAATATATGACTAACGGAATGTCGCAAAGCAAGGAAAAATGTAGCTAAAGTGGATTATTCGAGTTTAGGTGCGCAGACCCTATGGCTCTTCTGTGCCTACGGCTGTGCCGTGCCGTCGCTTCGTACCCACATACGGAATAATGGCCTGCTTCCATTGTACTTGCACAGCTACTTTCAATGTTTTGAGCAAACAGTTTTATTCTACCGTTTGGTGGGATGTGTGGTTAGTGGTTTGGTACAATATACATTCACTATTGGACACGTCAAGCTATAAACAATAATAGGTTTTTGCAATTTATACAATATGCTTTTACATTATATACAATAGGTCTTTACATGCTAAATACTGTGGTTCATGACATACATTTGTGTTCAAGGTAATCATTGATAGAATAAAAGGAGTGGTTAATTAGATGTCCCTTGAGACTGGATTTCAGCTGGTTTACTTTTTTAATTTCCTTGATATTGTCGTAGCCTCTTCTTATATTTGCTCAAAAATGATGGGGAGCTGCTCGCTTGCAAGAGAATGTACCGGGAAATTAATCAAACTTCTAACACGGCGAGGCTACGACGAGGGACGCAGCTAAAGAAAATACAGAAAATATTACTAATTCGAAACGTTACATGGCTTAAAGGAAGGAAAGGACTCTACACTAACATAATTAAAACTTCCAAAGAATGGATGGCTAAGGAATTTATTATATAAAGATAGATAATGTAGTGCTTACACTCTTAGCCCAATGTCTGCCGGCGAGGCCATCATGCCTTGGCACGGAGAAAGCAGTTGCACACCCTTACAGCTCGAAGGTTACCTCCTGACTCGCTTTCTCAAGCCACGCCATCCTCAAGCGTCAGTGACGCTAAACAACTCATCCCCTCCTAAAGATTCTTAACTCTCCCTACCCCAAGTCCAACTGCCATCTCAAATCCCGGTGACCAGAGAGACGTATGTCCTATAATCTCTGCATACGTCACAATATTACTTGTAAATTATTGTAAAGTTTAATGTCAAAGTATAAAATGCTTTTTTGATAGAGCGAGCAGTCGTGATGTCACTAACGCTACGGGCGGTTGTTGGACGTATGAATTATTTTTTTGTGACCTACTTATTTATAAAATATTGAGTGAGCTTTCTTATTTGGTATTGTTGGTTATATTATTCAATTTGAAACTTACGGTGCACTCGGAACATTTCCGCAATTAGTTTAAGGATCTAGAAGCCGTACAAACTTCTTGCGTTTCGCCTACGGCTGCATTGTGAATGGTGTTCCCTCACGCCTGCGCTTGTGCTGCATTACGTTAGCGCTTGCATTTCATTGTGAATGAAGCCTGACTTATGAACTCGTGTCCTAAACTAGAGGTGAGACAGCTCAGTTTTTTCTCCTTCGCATTAATGAGGGCGTACACCCAGGTTGCTGCTGTTACAGGCTGTGAAGTCCTCTTCATCGCAATTATTTTGTGGAATATGAGCACTCCAAAGGGTTATTGCTACACTTAATGCTGCTTCAAAATAAATGTTGTGAATTGTTTCAGATTCTTTAAACATGAACATGGAAAAGATATGTTTTAAATTAATGTTCTAAATTACCTCATCTTATTACTTTCTCTACTACGTATAGTAAGTAGGGGAAGTATTGCATTCCACCCAAAAATTCGATACCGAGATTTCACAGGAAATACATGTTTTGAGGTGCACTGAATGCATATAAAGCATTTCTAGAAACATGTCCGTGTGTGTCTGTAAACAGTGTAACTCAGAAATGATCAGTCGGATAAACACCAAACTTGGTATTTAGGTTCAGTATCTTCCAGAGATGCGACACGAAGGTTTTCAAGAAAATTCCCCCCACCCCATATTATCCTTTACATGGAACATTTTTCGAAAATTTTAATTTTCAAAGAAATGGCTCTAACGATATTGAATAAAATACCATAAGTTTAAGACATTATTATGACAAATGAATTGTATATCTCGAATTTTCTGGGAATGTCTCCAAAAGTATTCTTCATTGTGAACGACTTTTGCATAACTGGTAAACCATATGAGATAGACAAAATTTTACTACACAGACCGCGTTAAAATACACAATTTATGTCACATACATTTTTTTTGTTGTTGTTGAGTGAACCATTTTCGAGATATTGCTTGTTATTCCCATAAATTTTCCAAAACTTATACTTTTTCTCAAATGGGAATTTGTTATTCATTTTTTTATGTCCTGGACATGCTAAGACAATGGGATACGCCACATAGCAACCAGCTCTTAAACAATTTGACCATCGCTTAAAGCCTACTAATTACCACTAATTACCCTTGCACCTACAAGAGAATTAGCAATAAGATCGTTTCTGCAAATGTTTATCTCGATTAATATGAAATAGATGGAGAATAAGACTTTGTAAAAATAGTTTGTACAAGAGTAGAGAAATTCATGTAAGTGTAACACATCAGATTTTTTCTAGTTGTGTAGCAATTGTATACATGCATAAATTCATTTGTAGTTTCTAATTATAATAAATGAAATGGATCTCAGCCTTAGTTCATTTTTGTACTTATGTCATTTTTTAAAAATATAGAGTCATTTTATAGGTAATTTTTTACATACATGTTTAGGCCATCATAATCCGCACCTTTCTTATTATAGTATGAATAACTATCTGCATAGAAAAGGCCTAATTTAGGAATACGAAATATTTTGGAAGCTCTACGTAAAATACATTGTTTTCGAGAAACGCAAGTCATCTAGTGGCAGAGTTTTCAAGCATGCTGTATATTTCGTTAGCCATATTTTACAATCAAAACATTGTGGGCAGTGTTTAGGTATTGGTTGTAATTTAGCGTCGGAATTGACAGGCGTATTTGATTACATCTACTTAAATAAATTAAGGGTGTGTTAATTTTTGTCTATGACTCAGCTTCTGTGTTTGTTCTTCATATTTCTAAATGCAGCTGTCCAATACATAATAAGTGGAACTGACCCTGAACAATAGAGAGCAATGAACTGGACTGTAGCAAACTGTCCATATTTGTATCGAACACGAATAGTAAAGGCACGAACAAGCTGAATGCTAAATACGATCAGCACATTTCAAGACAGTTCAAGACCAGCTGTTGTTATAAAGGTAAAGACGATTAAAATCCGTCCACGTACCAAATGAAGGCGTTCAGCATAGGACCTATGTTTTAATGTAATTGAGAAGCTACAATGCCATATGCTCCCTGAATTAGGTATAGTATAATAGTATATTATGCAACAAGACTATAATGGTAGTAATTAAGATGCGAGATCTTTATGAAACGAGCAGTAGCAAGTTTCATAATTTTCATACAAGCGTCTTAATTACCATTATAGTCAGTTTGCTTACGACTGGCTTTGCTTCGCCACACTATTACTTCAAAACCTTTGAGTTTTAACAAAAATGCCCTATCTTGTTAATTGAGCAATTAAATGCTGATCGGATGGCATCATAGATGGCAGAACCTTGAGCGTGTTTGCGAGTAGTGGTACAGATGGCAGCAGGTTGAGCCCACTCAGTATTTATTGATTTTTTGCAGGTAACGTGAAAGCACTACATATTGAAGCAAAGGAAACGAACTCAATTTATTAAAATATTAAAACTACAATGAACAGAATTTATTTTATTTTAAATACACATATTTCATCAACTGTATCCCAGTGGACTGCTGCTTTGAAGGTGTTAAAAGGTGTGGGCGATAGGGGAGCTGCGCGCGCCGTCGAAAAAGATCATATGTTAAAAGTTTAAATTGATTTTTAACTCCTGTGATTCTTTAATTGCTGCCGTCCATTCTACATTGGCGTTAAAGACCGGTAGTTTTGTTCAGAAGCCTCTTTATCAGGCTTGAGGTTCTTTTACGTGCCGTAAATCTACGACACGGGACCACCGACTTTACTTCACTTCCGAAAAGAATTCATTGCCCTCCACCGGGTTTGAACCCGTGACCTCGGGAACTAGAGGCTAGCATGGTAACCACTACACCATAGAGGACGACAAGATGACGCAGTAATTTGTATCACAAATTATGTAAATGTCAGAGTGATTGTAGTGTGAATATGCATTGTTGTGTGACATTGATTTAAGATGTTTATTGATAGTAATCATTGTCGAGAAGTGGATTTATACGGCCTTACTGAAACTGACAATAATAGCGTGCAATAATGTAGTGAGGGGGTGAGCTGTTTATCATTATTAGAGACGAGCAAATGACGTCAGAGTGGCGCGTTTTTCTTAGAATTTGCTGGAACATTTTCCCTAGAGCATATGTTTTCGTAATTTTCATTGGATATAAATATAGACGCTAATGTTGGCGCGTTTTATTAACCAATAGCAGCTCGGTTATAATCTTTAGGCATATTGGGGCGAGGAAGTATAAATTCAGTGTCAGGGTCAACTTTCAAGTAGTCCAACAGAAGCATTCGAGTATAAGACATCGATGAGTTCAACGGAAGCAGTCATGGTGAATACATCGCACAGTTTATCGATTTGCAGGTTACGCGTAGCAAAGTTATGAAAAATCTCTCATGTCGTAAAGTTAATTACACAAAACATTTGAAGTACGCGAATTAATAATGTGCAGTAAAGAAGTTATTATAACAGTTTCAGTTTGGCGAGTGTCAAGATTAATAGGTGAAAGTGAATAATGTGTTACGACAATAAAAGTATAAAACAAATTCTTTTATCAGTGTTATCTTTGGATAAAAACTCCTTTCCGTTTACACACCTGTATAAGATAAGTGCTTGACCGAGAAATTATAGCTAGCCGGAGGACAGTGAACCCAAAATCAAATACAATAACAGGCGCTCAGTAAAAGATAACACGAAGTGACCGCGACAAATTGTCTTTTATACGTGCGGCAAATAAACAGTAGCATCTTTCGACTCAAACATTAATACCACTACATATTGTTTCCCCAATGTGGGGCTAACAACATTAATAAAACCCCCGCAAAGATCATGTTCTGCTGAAATACTATAGATGCCATAACAGTTCGGTTACGTCACATGTAATAAGCGTTTTATAGTGAGGTCGAACAAAAAAACCTATTATAATCTAAGATGAGAGTGTCATCATTTATTCTGTTCATGAAATAGTAGCGCAACAACAGTTTTTATTACTTCTATACTGCTTGCATAAGGTAGAGAAAGTAATGCAATCGATCCGAAAATTCTGTATCGTGATTTCACCAAAAATAGATGTTTTGAGTTCCTTGAATATAGAAACAGTTAAAAACGGTGCTTCGTGTGCGTACTTGTGTATGTGTGTGTGTGTGTGTGTGTGTGTGGGAGTGAGTGAGAGAGACAGAATAAATCTTGATATATACCAAACAAATGAACCAGTACTTCCATACTTATATCGCACTGGAATTTTTAGTGACGAATTTAGGAAAGAATGAATACTAAAACAATTTATTTGGCATAAATGGCAAATTGTTATCAGTTCTACACTTTTCTGCAGCGTCTATGGTTTCTATACCCTTTTCGCTATAAGCTGAACGGAGAAGTAAACAAAACAAATGAATCACTCCGCCGAGAACATGGCAGCACCATGTGGAAGATGACGAGAACTAAGTACCCGTGAGAGGAAATTGCTTCATTTAGAATGATAATACAGTATATTGTGCCGCTTGGGAATCATTAGCTTTTAAACACTGTATGTCTTATTCCTATATTTTGCCTTGCATCCTAAACTTCTAACACACAATACTAAGAGTAAACAAATAAAAGTTTTACCTGAACAGTTCGGCTACTGTGATTAAACTGTTCTTAACTTCAGGCTTTAGAAATCATTCATTTAATGACTAACATCAGTATACCACCTTTGCTTTAACCTTTTATGAGTCAACAAGTTAAATAACGATTAGCACTCTAGGTTAAACAAAACAGAAAACAAACGCGATCCAAGCAACAATTCTGCATGGCTAACAAAGAAGTTCAATTATTGCTAAACAATAGCCAACCATATTCATTGCCGATTAAAGGTGGATACTTTTCACAGAATTTGTTAAAAGCATTTAACACAATTGTCTTCTTTCCATTTCCCTCGTTTATGTTTTCTACAGTGGCAGAAGATTCTCAGCCGGAAACGAACTGCAGCGCCTGAGCATAGCCTCTTAAACCCTCTGCTATAACGGTTAATTTAGTTATGGGTGAGTCTGAACAAACACATTTAGTTTCATAAATTTAACTGTTACAATAATGAGTGTCTTAAGTTTCTCTGCACGAGAATAACCACAAAATGTTACGATCTGAACCGAACTGTTTTTTGTAGAGGAAAAGAGGACATGCTAAGTGGGAAAGGTTGTAATTTGTCCATCAGCCAATGAGGTGCTGTCTTGTCACGTAGTTTTGTTTACTTCTCCTTTCAGCTTATAGTGAAAAAGGTATAGGTACATAAAATGAATTAGAATGAAGAGAATTCACAGGCTATATACAGAAAATTCAAAATATGCTTTTTATTTACTTGCTAGTATTTCAAATGTATGATAATTTATTCAAAATCGCTAAGGCCATTTTCTATAAAACGAAAAACTTTCCGTAACAAGGATTGTTTGAAGTAAGGAGAATCTCCGTTTTGTATCCATAAAATATGCCGTACTTTGAGGCAGTATATCACAACACTGTGAAAGCCAGAGCGATTGTAGTGTAAATTAACATTATTGTATGACAATGATTTTAGATGTTTGTTAATTATAAGCATTGTTAGGAAATAAGTTTACACGGCCTCACTGAAACGGACAATAGGAGTGGGTAACAATGAAGCGATGGGGTGAGTTGTTTATCACTTAGAAGAGACAAACAAATGACGTCAGGATAGCGTGCCTTTCTTTAGAAATGGAGGGAATATCTTCCCTAGAGCATATGTGTTTGTAATTATTATTGGCTGACAAAATAGACGCTAATTTTGGCGCGATTTGGTAACCAATAGCAGCTCTATTATAATGTTTAGGCATATCGGGGTGAGGGAGTATAAATTCTTGAGCCAGAGGCAAGTATCGCGCAGTTCTACAAATCATTCACAAGGTAAACGTCGCGCAGTTCTAAGAAACCTCTCTCGCGAGTTATACGTCAGGCAGTTCTAAGGAAGCATTCACGAAGTACACATTACGCAATTCTACAGAATCTCTCGCGTCGTAAAGTTAGTTACAAAATTTGAAGTACGCGACAACTATTACGACAGTAATTACATTCGGAAATATAAACAGTTTCAGTCAGGCGTGCATAAAGATTACAGATGTGAACTATTAATTAAGTGTGACGGCAATAAAAGTGTAAAAACCAATTCTTTTATCAGTGTTATCTTTTAGTAACAACTCCATTCCGTTTACACGCCCTGCTAGAGATATTTGCTCGACTGAGTAATAATAGCTAGCCGGAGGACAAAAGACCCAAAATTCAAAATAGTAAAACAATCACAGGCACCAAGTAAAAAAAGATAACACGAGAGGTTACTGCGACAAATGGCTCCCAGAACGTGGGGCTAAATAACCAGGAAGGGGCGAAATAACCAGGAAAGGATGAAATAACTAGGAAGGGGCGAGATAACCAGAACGTGGAGCGAATGGAGCAGTGCAATTAACTACAAGACGCAGAACCCAGAAACAACCACCAGAACGACCGACGACGCGGATGAGAGGACATCAGCGACTACGAGAACGGAAGACAACAGTGGAATTCGACACCAAGACAGCGAGACGACGTAGATCTATGGTACTGCGACGCAGAGGCCACATATACATCTAGGAGAGAGGGGCAGGAAGCTGGACATCAAAACGTCATCAGATAGCATCATAAAGGTTAGAAAATTGTAAATTTTATGTCTATCCTAAAACAAAACAAAAAAAATTGTGAGAAATTAAATGTGTTGAGAAGTGGTAGGATTAAGAAAATAATGTCCACTAATAATACTGAAGAAATAATTATGGAAGGGGATAATGTAACAGTTGGCTATAATCCAATGCAGGTCATGGAAAATAGCTCAAACAATATAGGATTTGAAAGAGGTAATATTAGTGAAGAAAGTGAGAATAGAATAGCAGGTCATTCAACTCAAACATCTGGGATTGTTGTAAACATTTCAGGGCAGGTAGCCGACAACAGAGATAGATATATTAGACCTGTGGGTCCGAGTATTCTACCAAACAGTGATGAGGTAATTGTAATGGGTGGTGGAAATGAAAGTTCACAAAGGGATGTAAATGCAGTAGGAAATGTTAATTTTGATACCGTATGATGATGGAAATGCTGAGGAATATTACAAATCAATTAAGGGAAGATATTGGTAAGAGTAATGAGAAATTAGAACAAAAACTAACTCAGAACATGGAAAAGAGTAATGAGAAATTAGAGCAAAAATTAGGTAAAAGCAGGGAAGATTTGGAAAAGAGAAATAGGAAATTAATGGAAGATATTGGTAAGAGTAATGAGAAATTAGATAAAAAATTAGATCAAAGCAGGGAAGAAATTGAAAAGAAATTTATGAAGCTAGATAGTAGTGAGATAGGAAAATTTTCAAATAAAATGTCAGACATGAGCAGGGAAATATCTAACCAAAAAGTGTGGTTAATAATAAAATTGAACATGTTGATGTAAAATTTAGAGTTAGGTAGCCGAATAAATAACATTTCAAGTGAGCTAAGAGAGATGAAGGAGGATACGAATGCAGACTTAATTCAGGCGCAAGTTAATTTCAGAGGGGAGATATCTGAAATTCAGAAGGAGTCGGACACAAAGAAATAAGTTGTCCGAAGAAGTTAAAGTTTTGTCTATAAATTTGGATCAAAAACTAACTTCTGAAATTAACACGCACCAAGCTGTTCAAAATGAAAACAGTGGAAAATTGGAACAGACAATAGAAAATCTGCAAGGCACTGTAAATAAGTTTGAATTGAATTAAAGGGTCAATATATGTGATGTCAATGTATCTGATGCACAGAATAATGATAGAGATATTTCCTCAAGTATGACTAATAATGTGAGTGACGCGGAGGTTTCATCCATAGCCCACGCCGAAACTCAGAGTGCACAAGTAACAGTAGAGAATTTAAATATGGGAATAAGGGACATGCAAAACTATAATTATATCTTAAGTGATTTACCACTTCAAAAACTTAATGAAACCACTATCCAGTACAGTTTATTGCAGACTTGTCAGAGTACTTTCAAATTAAAAAGATACCGGAAGCATTGAAAATGATAGTTGTTAAAAGATGTTTGGATCAGAAAACCTTAGATTGGCTACAAATGGTATCAAGAGGCAAAATTTCAAATGAATCCTTTAGGATACCAAAAAAAAAAAGAAAGAAAGAAAAGAAAAGAAAAAAAGAAAAACACATCCAGGATAAGTAAAGCTAAACTGCAGGAAAAAGTATTGGAATGTAAGAGGGTTAACTATGTATATATGTCATAAGAAAGGATAAATAAATGCAGGACAGAAATAAATATTTAAAGAGAAACAGGAACATTTTCTTAGTAAACTGTAGCCACATTTGAAATGAAGCATGTAATAAGGATAATTTAATGTTATATGAAAGTAAAAGTAAGTAGATATAATTCAAAGAGTATTGTGAATATCAAGTACAAAACAATAAAAAAGGTGTAAGGATAAATAAAGCCAAAGATTTATGTAGCACACAGATAATGTGAAATTATGTCTTAGAATTAAGAGATGTAAATATATTTGTGTAGAGGATGAATAATTTGGTAAATATGTTCAATAATTACAAAATGAACCAGGGTAAAACTCTTGAGTGTATAAATTTTATGTCAATAACCTAAGAAAGTATAACCATTTGTAACAGTGACCTAAATAGTTCAGGGTACAGAATTTTCTGTATAAAAAAACTTGTAATGTCAGATGTATGTATATAAACACATTAGACCCGAGCTAGTGAATAGTGGCGAGAAAAAGGCAAGATGTATGATGTGTGTTAAATGCGTGTGCAGTGTTACGTGCAAGTGATAAATACCGTGTGTTACAAGATTTAGGAGACTATAAACCCAATTATAAAATTTCCAAAACAAGGTTGTAAATATTTATAATTATGTTTCTAGTGGGGCATATGAGGCAGTATATCACAACACTGTGAATGCCAGAGTGATTGTAGTGTAAATTAACATTATTGTATGACAATGATTTAAGATGTTTGTTAATTATAAGCATTGTTAGGAAATAAGTTTACACGGCCTCACTGAAACGGACAATAGGAGTGGGTAACAATGAAGCGATGGGGTGAGTTGTTTATCACTTAGAAGAGACAAACAAATGACGTCAGGGTAGCATGCCTTTCTTTAGAAATGGAGGGAATATCTTCCCTAGAGCATATGTGTTTGTAATTATTATTGGCTGACAAAATAGACGCTAATTTTGGCGCGATTTGGTAACCAATAGCAGCTCTACTATAATGTTTAGGCATATCGGGGTGAGGGAGTATAAATTCTTGAGCCAGAGGCAAGTATCGCGCAGTTCTACAAATCATTCACAAGGTAAACGTCGCGCAGTTCTAAGAAATCTCTCTCGCGAGTTATACGTCAGGCAGTTCTAAGGAAGCATTCACGAAGTACACATTACGCAATTCTACAGAATCTCTCGCGTCGTAAAGTTAGTTACAAAATTTGAAGTACGCGACAACTATTACGACAGTAATTACATTCGGAAATATAAACAGTTTCAGTCAGGCGTGCATAAAGATTACAGATGTGAACTATTAATTAAGTGTGACGGCAATAAAAGTGTAAAAACCAATTCTTTTATCAGTGTTATCTTTTAGTAACAACTCCTTTCCGTTTACACGCCCTGCTAGAGATATTTGCTCGACTGAGTAATAATAGCTAGCCGGAGGACAAAGGACCCAAATTCAAAATAGTAAAACAATAACAGGCGCCAAGTAAAAAAAGATAGCACGAGAGGTTATTGCGACAACTTAAATGCAAAATGTGCAAGGAAGAATATCAATTGAATGCAAACATGGTTTGTTTTAGATGTAATCACATCAGTTGACTAAAACACATGTAAAAACTATTTTTTTATTACTCTGTAATACTCATTTCGGAATTCTTCGCGAATCCTCAAAATAATCTAAGGTTTTATTATTCTCAGCTCTCACTATCAAAATGAATAATCTGGGCTGCCAAGAATATGGAAAAACACTGATGAACGTCCACATGAAAATGAAAGTTCACATGAATTTTCTTTAGCAACTATCGTTTATTTTTTTTATTTCTTCTACCTAATATTCTCACAAGATCTCCATTTTACTTTCTCTACTACGTACCTAGTAGAAACGATATTGCATTCCACCCAAAAATTCGACACCGAGATTTCAGCGGAAATACATTTTTAGGCCCCTAAATCCCCCTCCCCAAAAAAGCATGTTTAGAAAAAAGATGCGCACGCGCGCATGTGTGTGTCTGTTAGTGTCTGTCTGTGTATGCGAACAGCATAACTCAAAACGAAAGTCAGATAAATATGAAACTTGGTATTTAGGTTCAATACTTTCCAAGGATGCGACACGAAGACTTTCAAGCAAGTCCCCCCACCCCAAACCAACCTTTACATGGAACATTTTTCTAAACTTTTGATTTTCTAAAAAATGGCTCTAAGGATTTTGACTAAAATACCATATATTAAAGATACTTAAATTACAAATAAAATGTATATTTTGAATTTTCTGGGAGTAGACTGTGAAGTAGTCTTTATTCGGTAGGAATTTTGTGAAAACTTGTATAAATGGTAAACGTTAAGCGATAGGCGAAAACGTACTACACAAAAAAATGCAGATCTCTTTAAAACACACAAAATATTTCAAATAACCCTTTTTGTGGCATCAGACATTTTCGAGATACCGTTACTCACGGTTCGATTGGTTCAATACTTTGTCATTTCTTTGAAGTTTCATTGATTTTCAATTGTTTCTGCGATTGCATGGAAACATTATGGTATTTTAATGCCAACGTATAGCGTTCAGTTTTTAAAACATTTGAATATTACTCTTCTCTTTGTACCCTAACGAAATGTGTATAATGTAGCTACTTCTGCAAAGGTATATTTGGATTAAAATGAAGTAGAAAAATAAGCATTAGTAACAATGTCCATTAATAAGAGATAGAGTATAGAGAAATTCATGTGAATGCAACGCATCAGATTTTTCTATCTTATGTCGAGATAATTGTTTACAGAAATAGTTTTATTGTACATTTCGTTGTAAATACAAGAGGGATAGAGGAGGCTGAAATGATAGTCAGATACTTATAACCATTAAAATTCCATACTCTAAATGGTTACTCCACTTCAAAAAATAACGAACTATTAACAAAAATAAAACGATAACAGCGAATACCTCCGAAACGGCTCAAGCCGCAACCAACCATTTGAAATAAATTGTATTTTACAGAGATCTAGATTTTTTTGTGTACTAAATGTTTATCTATATATTATGATTTACCAGCTTTAAAAGATTACACAAGATTTATTCCGAAAAGAGGACATCAATGGCTATTCGCAGAAAATTCAAGATTGGTCAATTTTGGTCAAGATTGACCAATTCATTGGTCATATAAGTATCCTAAACATAAGATGTTAATAAAAATCATTAGGGTCATTTTAGTGAAATAGGAAGTTGGAAACATTTTCCATGCAGAGGGTAGTTTGGGGGAGAGTTTTCTTGATAATCTTCGTGTTGCATCTTTGAAAGATGCTGAACTTTTACACCAAATTTAGTAACTACCCGTTATTTCGTTTTTGGGTTATTATCCTACTTGGCAGAGAAACTAAACTATCTAATGTGTTGCATTCACATAACTTTCTCCACTCTGCTACAAACTGTTTTACAAGCGCTTCTTCCTCTATCTACTTCTAGTTAATCTAAATAAACGTTTCCCGAAATAGTTATAGTACACATTTCGTTGTAGGTATAAGACATAATATCTTGGAAATGGTTAAGCTCACAAAATGTAATTTGACATAAATTTTGTGCTTTAAGGAGGTCTATATTTTTTTACAGTAAGATATTGCTATCTCTTATGGTTTACCAATTATACAAAAGCCATTCATAATGAAGAGGTTTTCAGATGCCATGCACAGAAAATAAAAGATGTACATTTTATTTCTCCAAAAATATCCTTAAAATATGGTATTTTAATGGAAATCATTTGAGCTATTTTGGGGAAACAAAAAATACAAAATGCCATGTAAAGGATGCTTTAGGGTGAGAGGACTTATTAAAACCCTTCATAAAGTATCCTTGGAAGATACTTTTACTTTTTTAGTATTGATGTTCTTTCTCTCTCTCTCTCTCTCTCTCTCTCTCTCTGCCCTCTATCTCATACACACGCACACAGAAATGGATTTTTTCCTAATTTCTTTTTAATCAGGGAGTCTAAAAACGTGTATTTCCAGTAAAATCTGGGTACCGAGGAATGCAATGCTTCCCCTACTTACTATGTGTAAGTCGTGGACAAAGTAAAAATGTAACTTCTGCCCATAATAAACTTTAGTATCAAGTATTCATCCAAAATTATAAATAACGTGAAGCATTTTCGTTAAAGTTATATTATTTATGTGCATTACAAAATGGTAATTGCTCACATAGTGTAAAATTTCAGTTGTATTCGTTTTATGTTGGAAACAGCATGTACATTTTGAGAAACGGTCCTAAAACTCCTACATTATTAGGAGGCCATAGGAGTCAGGGGGCCCTATAAATAAATATAAACTACAGATTTCAACCAAATGTTAAATGTATCGACAAATTCTTTTAAAATACAAAGTTTCTGGAGTGGCTTGTCTAAGATCGTAAATATTTATAACCCATATATATATATATATATATATATATACCCTTAGTTTTGTAAATTTGAAATCTGTCGGAAAATTTTCTTCAAGTTGTTTTAGGTATATCAAATTTTAACTCCATATGTGTAGCGGTTGGTGAATTGTTGCAGGATTATAAACGAGAAAATGGACAATGGAGTTAAGAAAACTACTAAATTGATAAATTTTAATGGCTAGTGTTATAGGCTAAAGTTACCATCCCGTTCCAACATGAATACCCAAATACCTTGATGACCAAAAGCTTCAACATCTGTTTCCGGAGGTTTGACGAGGATTCTCTTAATTAAGTTGTTTGTTTTCTTGTATTCGTTGCTTTTTTTGCTTTTATTTACACACAACAAATTACAGTAATGGCCACGTGTTATAGCGTGCGTAGTAGTGTCCTTGAAGGTATTTCCGCCAAAGAAAAGTAGGTAGGCGTTATAACATAAGCTAATTAATGGTTAATTCCTTTGTCAAATTATTAATTGCCTTAGAAACTATAAGAGGGGCGGGACATATCTACATTCATTAGGGCACAATAGTAACGCAAGAATCTCGAATATCAAGTTTCCAATTGAGGAAGAAACGGTGTGTCAATGTAAATACCGAGTTCAAAGGAAGGCTTCAACAACTGGTTTTCATGATCGGCTGAGCAAAGAGAAGGTGTGGTAGACAGTACGTCCAGCAAGGTCAATCCAGTATATCTAGCTATTCATCATTTCTACCTTTGGGCCTTGACCAAAATCCTAATTGCTACGCACAATTTAGAAAACCTTTTGTTCTCAGGTTTTGTTCACACAAAATATGAAGCAGTAACATTGTCTCGTGTGAATGGCGTCAGTGGGTTGAAAATTGTGGTGTATACCCTCTGCTTCTAGCCAATGCGTTAACATGTACTCCCATACCAAGATTTTTCTGATGCGCAATTTTAGGCAAAGATTGCGAAATATTTTGCACATTTCTTTGAAAGTCAATATCCAACATGAGTTATAATTTTTCCAGCCTGAGAAAGCGTCCGCACATAAACAACGCATATCGTATCATTCCGCGCTTGACATCTCGTGAACGCATGGAATAACTTCATCTCCTTCCCCTGTTATTTACTTTCGGGAACTCAAGAAATGCCATCGTTACCTCTCAATTTCATATTAGCCACGTGCTATCTTTCACTGTAACAGAATTGATGATTAAAGAAATACATGTCCCTATACTTGGTAAACAAACTAATTGTACTAATTTAGGAATGGATTAAGAAATGTTATGAAATATACACTATAAAACAACACCCCCACAAACATACGTTTTTCATCCACTGTTTCTGATATGATAGTGAAGTGGAAATGTGAAGGGACATGCACAGCACAAAAGCGTACAGGCCGACCTCGCCTGTTGACTGACAGAGACCGCCGACATTTGAAGAGGGTCGTAAAGAGTAACAGGCAGACATCTATCCAGACCATCACACAGGAATTCCAAACTGCATCAGGACTATGACAGTTGGGCGTGAGGTGAGAAACCTTGGATTCCATGGTCGAGCGGCTGCTCATAAGCCACACATCACGCAGGAAAATGCCAAACGACGCCTCGCTTGGTGTAAGGAGCGTAAGTCAACATTACACGATTGAACAGTGGCAAAACGTTGTGTGGAGTGACGAATCACGCTACACAATGTGGCGATCCGATGGCAGGGTGTGGGTATGGCGAATGTCCGGTGAACGTCATCTGCCAGCGTGTAGTGCCAACAGTGAAATTCGGAGGTGGTAGTGTTATGGTGCGGTCGTGATTTTCCTGGAGGGGACTTGCACCCCTTGTTGTTTTGCGTGGCACGATCACAGCGCAGACCTACATTGATATTTTAAGCACCTTCTTGCTTCCCACTGTTGAAGAGCAATTCGGGGATGCCGATTGCATCTTTCAATACGATCGAGCACCTGCTCATACTGCATGGGCTGTGGCGGAGTGATTACACGACAATAACATCCCAGTAATGGACTGGCCTGCACAGAGTTCTGACTTGAATCCTATAGAACACCTTTGGGATGTTTTGGAACGCCGACTTCGTGCCAGCCTCACCGACCTACATCGATACCTCTCCTCAGTTCCGCACTCCGCGAAGAATGGGCTGCCATTCCCCAAAAAACCTTCCAGCACCTGATTTAAAGTATGTCTGCGAGAGTGAACGCTTTCATCAAGGCTAGGGTGGGCCAACACCATATTGACTCCCAGCATTACCGATGGATGGGCCACGAACGTATGTCATTTTCAGCCAGGTGTCCGGGTACTTTTGATCACGAAGTGTATTTTATTATTGTCTACAGTAGAAAGCGCCTTATATAGTGTAGGGGACTCAGTGTTAAAGAAAAATCTATGTTCATTGTACCGTATGACAATTTTCATAAAATCGTCCATTTTGCCTAAAACACTGTACTCGATTCCTTTTCTTTTACGAGGTTTTCATAGTTCCTAAAAAAACGTTCTCAGACATACTACTATGTTAACTTAATGATATTCTTAAGAGCAAGGGTACAATTTACGCTCAATTAGTTGAATACATTCAGAACTGTTGTATTTTCACAATTTTTAAGAGATTTGTACTTTTATGCTTAATTACAATCCTATGATTCGCTACGCACTCAGTCATTATCGACATAAACATTATCTACTGATTACTGATTAGCACGAACGTTGCTTCGCTCCAGTAAACAGCACACGAATACCGATGTTTACACAGAAGCTAATTATTTAAGTTATGTTTAAACGAAATGATTATTAATATAGGTACCATGGTTATTCACGTTGTTTATTATCTGAAATACAAAAACTGTGATAATAGTGCAGATAAAGTGCAGTAATGAGCTGTGTTTATTCCCTAGAAAGGTGTGCTGCGGCGGAAACACATGCATTTGTTTACAATACGACACTTTATTGGGCCGGGATGGGTATAGTTGATTTTGAATTTAGGCAACCTGCTTAAACAAAGATATGACTTAGGTTTATCTTCATTAGTTATTACAGTTCATTTATGTATTTAGATACATAAACACTGTGTCAAATTGACCCCCTCCGGAGAAAACTACTCTAGGCTACTACGGGTTCCACTAAAGGAAGGTTCACATCTACGGGAACAGTAGTGAAACGACTATGGTAGTGGTTTGTCAAGGAGACGACAACAAGAAGAAAGCGCGCAGTTAATTTGAGTTGTGTAGTACGTCAGGGGATGGTGATCGTGATTACGCAGGCGCCGGATCAGTTGTAGCTCTCCTCAACGTGCACTCCACAAGGCTGGTCAATCTTTCTTCGACGGCGAGAGAGGTCACGAGGAAAACAGCAGGACAGCGTTTAGACAGAAGGCATTTGGGACGGTATTTCTAAATTCCTGTTGGGCTTATCCTATTTAAAATTCTCTTTATTAATTATTCACCGCGGAAAGGTTGATCGTCCGAACTATAGATTTATTGGGGTTTAGATTTCAAAGATGTCGGTAAATGTGAGAGCAGGAAGCAAGTACGCAATTATTGTCATTTAATTAAATGTATTGAAGCCGTAAGGAATGTAAAGAATTGTGAAAGAATAAGGGTTTCTAAAAAGTAATTATGTATGTTATTGAAGTGCAAGTCTATTAAATGAAAGAAATTTGGCTTATTAATTAATTATGAAATATTTTCTCAAGTAGAAATCTGCCATTATTCCTACAATTCAATCCACTTCCTCTTGGGTTAGAAAAACACGTTTCAACACTCAGTGCGAAAAATCGGTTTCAGGGACACAGTATCCATTTCAGAAACATATTATACTTATATACAGAGAATGTTACCCATTTATAAAAAGCCAAACAGAAATGAACCATCAGACTGTAGAGGTAGTGACGTTTTAAACAGTGATCATTAAAGTGATAGCTAAGAGGTTAAAAGCATTTAATTTATTTAATGGAAAAGTAAATCGGTTTCAAGAAGAAAGCTAATGTGCCGACTGGATGCTTACATTCAAATTATAGAACATGTGTGAAAAAATCTAGAATAACATATCATATTAATTGATTTAGAAAAAAGTTTTTGATAAAGTAAACCGAAAAACTAAAATCTTTCAGGAAAGAAAGATGCTTGGAAACAGTTAACACAAAAGAAGAAAATTTTGAACTTATTAAGTCAATGAAAAAATTATCCGAATAAAAAGCAAGTAAACTATTTTAATCTAATGAAAAGGATGTTCACTTTTACATATAGATTATATTTTCCGTTTCTCTTGAATGACGCGATTGGTAGCCTATGCTTCCGCAGCACTGCTGTACGAATCCGTTTGCACAATAGGGTAAAGATAATGCTAACGATCGAAATAATATGCCTATATTACTCTTACCTTTCTTACAAAAAGTGTTCCAAATGATGCTTTCACGAAGCCTGTACAATCTGCCACCTGCTGAAGTCATTATTGAGCATTCACTGAATTTCTGCAGCCGAAACACCAGAAAACGCGCGCTGGATACTGTCGTCTCACCAGGCATATGGAGATTTGTTGCATAAACATTACCTTCAAACATTCCCCACAGTTTATAATCAAATGCAGAGCGAGCAACACAGCCAATTATTCTGTCATCAGAAACATATTGTAATAGCAAGCAACGACTTTCTAAGACTTCTTTCCACAGGAGCCTCATCTCCTCTAAGTTTTCCTTGGGTAGAACTGTTGTCTGCCTGTGTTTCTGTTTTTCTAACAACCTATAAATTGTGGATGCTACGAACTGTGACACCAAGTAATTTCTGTATAAATTCAAGCTGCTAACATGTTACTCAGTTCGATCAAAGCACAATAAACGCATGCTATTATATAGTATACATTATAACTATACCAGTGAATAGAATAAAGAGACAGCTCTACATAACGTTATCGCTATTATATACATTGCCAAACAAGGTTAGACTGAACTGTAAACCTATTATTCTCCGTATGCGCGTAAGCTAGGCTATCACAGACATTGAGCGAAGTCAATGCGATACCTACTACGAGTAAGATCCAATGGCTGCCAGCCGCGTCGTTCGAGATAAATCCGGTAGTAATTAAAAACTGATAAAGCCTTGCAAAGAATCAAAGAATTTTAATGGCTTGAAACAGTAGATTAAATAATATGATGTTTGTAATTCATTATTGTACTTCGTCAGAAGGCGAAAAGGATATTTGTGGGATGAAGGTGGATACGCCATTACGCGCATCAGCTACAAAGGGGAAGACTACCGAAAAACGTCGGTCGGACCGACAACCATCTAAGGATATCGGATCGGAGGAAACCGATATGTCTCACATCCTCGCTTGGGCATCGCCCAGACGTAATCAATCTCCCATGGGTTTCAGGAACTATTGTCCCACCGAGTCCAACCCAATCCGAGCAACTCCCTTCCGGGAAGAGGCTCAGATGTTCCGCTTGAGTACTTCTGATAATCTCAGAAGTACCACGAGTGCTAGGGGTAAGCAGCGCCGTACCACGGTAGCTGAAGGGGATGGAACCTCTCCCCATCGGATATGTGAACCCTTGCACTTCATATATCTGCTTTATTGAATATCTTATATGAAATGATCAAGGAAGTTATCAACATTTCAGTCAGCAGGCGAAATAAGTAAAAGAACTGTGCAAAAATACACGAAAAGAAAAGATAAATACGAGTGTATAAAACAACACCATCCCCTTTTCATGGAAGTGTAATACGAAAGCACATATAGGTTACACTTTGCAGAGATATGCGACGTGAATCGTATTGGAAACTTTAAGCGACATCAAATCTTTTAAGGGCTGGTTGCCATGTGGAGCATTCCGTTCTCTTTGCATCTCCAGGACATAAAACCCCCCCAAAAACATATAACATAAATTGTGTGTTTTAACGAGATCTAAATTTTTTGTGTAGTAAAATTTTGTTTATTTATTACTGTTTACCAGTTATTCAAAATTCATTCAGAATAAAGACGACTTTTGGGGACATTACCAGAAAATTCAAGATGCACATTGTTTTCTATGAAAGTTTCTTAAACATACGATATTTTAATCAAAACCGTTAGAGTTTTTTTCAACTAGCCCCCAAAAATCTATCATAATCCAACACGGAGTAGGATAGTGCAAAGTCATCCAGGTATCACCAAAAGGCTGTATAACTTAATCCATGATGGCACTGAGACCCGCAACAGGATTGCAGCCGTGTTAAAACGCTTAGATTTCAGGTACATTGCTGCACAGCTTCAGAAATCCTGCTCAACAAACTAACACTTGGAACTAATGTCAAACTTAGTTAAAAGCAAATTGGCGGGGGAATTCTCCTACGTGAGATCCTTTCAGCGGTGCTGATGAAATTAGTCGCTTTTACTTTTCTTTAATTTATAAATGTGCTAGAAGTAAATAAATACACGTCTAGAGAAGCAATAGATTAAAGAAAGGCCGATAACTGTAATTTGAGAAGATGGTTTGTATTGAAGGAGTTGTATTATAGTTCTTATGTTGGGGAGCCGAACTTGAAGTTGGTTACAACCGCACGTATAGTACCCACTTTCCAGTAGCCGTCGCCCCAAATGTACTTTCCGGTGGCCTTTGCGGCAAATGTTTAAAAAAAATATTAACTTTGTAATTTTGACTGTTTCTTTAAATATTATATATTTATGTTTGCCTCGCTGCGTCAGTATTATTGTTAGAGACAAGTTTCTCTTTGCAGGGTTGTGGTGCAACTGAAGAATGTAGGCTTACACAGATTATAATTTTACTTCACTCCTTTTATTAATGCTTGACACGATTTTAATAACACTTCACTGATATAGAGAGCTATGAGATTCTTTTATTAAATACTTGCACTTTTTAACACGTAAGCTATTTTTGTCTCACACAAAATACATATTAAATTTCTCGAGGACATATCTCGCGTCAGGAATACTGTATTCAAGTAACGCGTCCAATTATGAGCACTGACTTCTAGATTTGTAAATTTTGCTATATTTCAGTTTCTGGTTGGCTATTCCTAATCCAATAGAATACTTTTATTTAACTAAAGCTTTTTCTGGTTGTTGATTGGCTATTTTATAAACTGTCAGAAAAATTACATTATTGTTACTCCAAGAATCATAAGTAGTATTGTTAAACTTTCTTACTCATTATTGACTCAAGGTTACCTCATTGTTAGCAACTTTAAACCTATTATTCTCACAGCTCCAACATGATTAAATTACGTAATGCATTCAGATAACATTATTACATGTATACAATATTATAAACATATACAATGACTGTAATATACACTTTTTATATGTTGTTTCACACACTATTGCTTTAAGGTGGGCTGTTATTGAATTTATATATTATACAATTAGACTGAAATCATTTAAATGTTAAAAATACTGCCTGAAATGGTGCTCTAGAATCACGTCATATGGACTATTCTAAGATGTAAAAACAATTAACGGAGCGGGTTGGCTTAGGCGGTAAAGTCTGTGGGCCACATTCGGGAGGTCCCGAGTTCAAAGGGCCAACCAATCAGACCAAAGGTTTTTCAAGGTTTTCCTCGGTCTCTAGGCGAATACTGGGTTGAATAATCTGAACTAAAAATTTTCCTATCATTCCTTTCATCACTCATTTCATTTCCGTCTTCTTCATCGTTGATCATCCATTTTGGATATGATATGATCCACAGATTGCTTGCTCCTCGACAGGCTACTGACCTAAGGCATTGGATTGTAAGTCCTTAGGGGTTTAAACCCTACAATGAGGAGGGTGATCAGTTAAAGAAGAAGCAAAACAATCATTTGACTCCGAGAGTACAACTTTGAACATTGTTGATGCAAGTAGGCCGAGAAAATAAACTGTGTTGTGGTTAAGTAACTTTGCACTATTTCTACCATATCTTTTAACACCTACAAAAACCTGTCATTGCTCAAAAGCAATGTATCTAATAATCAAACACTAGTCATATTGTTCGTCAGAGTTCTAAATAGCACAATAAGGGAAAATACAATGTATGTACAAAGGTGTCAGTTTGTTGCTTGATAGTGAACGCTTGCAAACAAGGAACATTATTAATTGTACGCACGAACATTACCATTACATCATAACACCTACACCGAACACCCACGGCAATCCTTGACCTTGCTCACGCAACAATCTATGACCTGAATTTTCATTCGCTTGGTTACTTTGTATCGTCTTGTCTTGTTTCACTTTTGCATAATCAGTTTGTGACTTGAAGCTAATTTTACGACTACATCATTCGCGCTTCCTGAGACAAACGGAATTATAAATATGTAAAATTAAGGGAACTCATTTGCTGGTTATGTTTTTAAAGATGTCTTTATTCTTTCTTTGTATTCAGGAGTATGTAAATTCTAACAAATATCTAACGAACAGTGATGAGAATAAGTGGAGGAAGGTTACAGTAATACATAGATGTTTATTGCATCTATTATGAAGATAGTTTCTTTATGTTGTTTGAAGATGCTGTATTATATTTCAACTGTTGGGAGAGCCGAACATGAAGTTGGTTGCAACCGCACGTTTAGTATCCGGTTTCCGGTAGCCTTCGCCCCAAGTTTAAAAATATTAATTTTGTAATTTGACTGTTTCTTTAAATATTTAATATTTATGTTTGCCTCGGCTGCGTCAGTATTTGTTAGAGACACGTTTATCTTAGCAGGGTTTTGGTGCGACAAGAATGTAGGCTTACACAGATTATAATTTTACTTCACCCCATTTATTACTGCTTGACACGACTTAAATAACACTTCACTGATATAGAGAGCTGTGAGATTCTTTTCATTAATTAATTACACTTTTTAATACGTAAATTTATTTTTCGTCTCACACGAATACATACATATTAAATCTCTCGAGGACGCACAAGCAACGCATCCAGTTATGAGCACTGTCTGCAGGCAACACGTCTGGTTATGAGCACTGTTTGGAGGCAACTGAACTGAATTCCACCTCCTTATTTCATGTCTCTGATTGCCTAATCCTAGTCCAATAGAATACCTTCATTTAACTAAAGCTTTTTCTGGTTGTTGATTGGCTATTTTTAAACTGTCTCAAAATTTCCATTATTTTTGCTGGTAGCATTTAAACTTCCTTACTCATTATTAACTCAAGGTTACCTCATTGTTAGCAACTTTAAACCTATTTCTCACAGCTACTACATTATTAAATTAGGTAATACATTCACATAGCATTATTACACATGGATACAATAATATAAACATATACAATGACTGTAATATACACTTTTTAGATATTGTTACTACACATATTGCTTCAAGGCGGGCTGTTATTGAATTTACATATTATAATTAGACTGAAATTATTTAAATGTTAAAAATACTGCCTCAGTTACGACCCTTCGTTACGTAATATGTTATACATTCATGGCTGTAACCTCTTCAAAACATAAATATCACATGGAAGATGAGTTTCTCTGTGTTTCCCTCCGAAGGCATTGAGGGCTGCAGGGGATGTGGCGCACTTCACCGTCAGTGGATTATACGAGAGGGGCCGGTAGAGACCGTTTGTCTCACAATTAACAAAATAAATAGTATGTTTCTTTTCGGTTTATGTATTCTGCTTTGATTAATATCAGCCTCCAAGAGTTCTAAACTCTTTGGCTCAGAGGCACCTAAGATAGAGAAAATATTGAATTCGACTAAAAACTTCATCAGAATTTCAAGTTTTAGACTTCATAAATAAATATAATAATAGTTTTAGAAAAAAATTTGTACGCGTGTATGTGTGTGTAACAGAGAGAAGGAGAAAAATAAAGAAAGAGAACAGCACAACCCTCCTTAAGTCGAATGCCTTTTAAGAATGGAAAGGAAAATTAGAGTGAAAACTTTAATGGCGCAGCCGGGATTGAACACCGGTTCATCTTGAGAAGCCCTTGTGATTTACTTGAAAACGTGCGAGTCAGTTGGAGAATTTATGTTGTATCAGTATACTGGCATTTTGCCAGTGTAGCTTAGCGGTCAGATTTTACCTTTCCAAATTTTAATCCACACATGGCTTGTAAGGAAGTACTTTCTCTACTCTTGTACAAACTATTTTTACAAACACTTATTCTCCATTTGCTTCATGTTAATCAAGATGTTAATCTTATTGCTAATTTTCTTGTAGATGCATGGGTAATTGGTAGGCTTTAAGCGATAGTCAAATGTTTTAAGAGCTGGTTGCTATGTGGAGTATTCCATTCTCTTTGCATTACCAGGACAAAAAAATAATAACGAATTTGAGAAAAAATATAACTATTGCATGATTTAAGAGAATAACAAGCAATATCTCGAAAATGGTTCACTCAACAACAAAAAAATGTATATGACATAAATTGTGTATTTTAATGCGATCTACATTTTTTGTTTATTAAAATTTTGTCTATCTCTTATGGTTTACCAGTTATGCAAAAGTCGTTCACAATGAAGAATACTTTTGGAGACATTCCCAGGAAATTCAAGATATAAATTTTATGTCATAAAAGTATCTTAAATATCGTTAGAGCCATTTTTGAGAAAATTAAACTTTTTGAAAAATGTTCCATGTAAAGGGTAATCTGGGATGGGGGGATTTTCCTGAAAACCTTCTTGTCGCATCTCTATAAGATACTGAACCTAAATACCAAGTTTGGTGTTTATCTGACTGTTCGTTTCTGAGTTATTGTGTTCACAGACAGACACACATAGGGGTCTCAAAACATGTATTTCCGGTGAAATCTCGGTATCGAATTTTTGGGTGGAATACAACACATCCCCTACTTACCATACGTAGTAGAGAAAGTAAAACAAAATGTTGAAAGCCACATTATTTAAGCTTTTGAATGAGCTCCTCTCCTACCTTCATGTCTGTGAAAGTCGTTTTTTAAGTTTTTTTTAAATAATTGCTGTGCAAGTTTACATTACTCACCCTGTATAACCATGATCAATGCTGCGACTTACCAATTTAATTTTTTCTTAGCAAAACACACGCCATTTTATTAGTTTGGCTTTTAGTAGAAGGCTTAGATTCTGGTAAAATTCAGTAGCCAATCGAGTAACAACAAGCTCGTTGATTGGACCAAAAGGACTGTAATATAATATCAACAGAATAGTGTAGTGACATTTACCTTGGAAAAAGTTTCAGTTTTAAGAGAGTTTTAGTTTTAAATCATTATTTAAGCAAATTTTTAATTATAAGGTAATATAATCCAATTTTAGGTGAATTAAGTGTATGAATTGAATATATGGAGGCATTTATGCTCTGTGATTTTGTTATTTATGGATTGAGGTGAGGTGAATGGCGTACTTTGGAATGACCATAAGTAAATTCCTGTTGAGACACAAGTTGGAACTCGAGAGAAGGGGAATTGAGCAGGTCATGGTTTTTAAGTATCTAGAAATTGAGATTAGTTAGAATAGCAAGTTGCATGAATGGTATAATCTGGAAGAATAATAATTAAGGAAAGGATTACTAGAATTTAAAAAATAGTAATGCGGCCAATATTGACGTACCCCAGAGAATAGAGCTGGCACAACAAAATTCAAACAGATCTTAGACACACATGAGATGAATATCCTAAGGAATGTCCTACACAGAAGAGAGTTTAATTTTAAAATATTAATATTTTTCAAAAAAAAACTGGATGTGTTGCATTTTTGATAGTAGTAAAACATGATAAAGAATAAAACCTCATTTTTGAATATGCATAAAATTTGGCATACATAGCATGACTTAATCTCTTGTTCTTGTATTGAATTGGACTAAAAATGTAGATTTTAGAAATTTCATAGATGCGTATCCTTAAATGACAACAGTATCATTGTATTGTTGCGCGTTAAGAGATTATAGAAATGTACTTTTGTGTATATTATCAAAACACCTTCACAAAGAAACTTGTCCTAATTTATTGTACCCTTTCTTCAGAACAAAGATTTCTTATAACAGAGGTTATGAGTGTTTTAAACGAATCATTAAGTAAAAGTGGATCAGAATTTTAGCAAACCTTCCATTCAGAATCTTGAACCAAGGTGAACGATGTACGATAAAATATCATACGATTATGTATATTTTTATGATACTAAAAATATTCTTTACTCGTAGGTTAGTAAAGTGTAACTGTGATATGTAACAGTAACACGTCTTTCTCTACCGCTTACTGTTTCATAGTAGATAACTACATGGACAGTTCATTAGATGGTTTGTTTTCTGCCCATTAAGTTAAATGCTATGCATTTGCATAGAAATGTTCTGAAATGGTAATACCACACAAATTAATATTCAGATAAAGTAGTACTCTCTGTTATGTATAAGGAAAGGCTGGGTCGAATTAGAGGCTTTTACAAAGCAAGTATATGCGTTATTCATAACCTCATGAGAAACAAACTAGCTCATATAAGGTGCAAGTAAAAACAATTTCGTCCTATTTCCTCTGAATAATGCCAAATGCAACTGTATATACAGAATTAAATGAAAATTATGAAAAGTTTAACTCTTTATAGAAACTTATTTGTCACACAAATAAATAAAAATTACAGTATTTAAAACAAAACTTGTATAATAATTACTGCGAAACTAAAACTAATTTACTTTTTACTTTCTCTACTACGTATAGTAAGGAGGGAAAGTATTGTATTCCACCCAAAAATTCAATACCGAAATTTCACCGGAAATATAGGTTTTGAACCCCCTGAATCAAAAAAAAAGCATTTTTAGAAACATGTCCGTGTGTGTGTGTGTCTGTGAACAGCATAACTCAGAAACGAACAGTCGGATAAACACCAAACTTGGTATGTAGGTTCAGTATCTTCCAGAGATGCAACAAGAATGTTTTCAAGAAAATCCCCCACCCCAGGTTACCCTTTACATGGAACATTTTTTGAAAATTTTAATTTTCTCAAAAATGGCTCTAACGATTTTGATTAAAATATCATATGTTTAAGATATTTTCATGACAAATGAAATGTATATCTCGAATTTTCTGGGAATGTCTCCAAAAGTATTCTTCATTGTGAACGACTTTTGCATAACTGGTAAACCATAAGAGATAGACAAAATTTTACTACACAAAAAATGTAGATCGCGTTAAAATACACAATTTATATCAAATACATTTTTTTGGTTGAGTGAACCATTTTCGAGATATAGGTTGTTATTCCTTTAAATTTTCCAATACTTATACTTTTTCTCAAATGGAAATTCGTTAAAGAGAATGGAATCAGCTCTTAAAAGATTTGACTATCGCTTAAAACCTCGATTAACATGAAGTAGATGGAGAATAAGCGTTTGTAAAAATAGTTTGTACAAGAGTAGAGAAACTCATGTGAGTGTAATACATCAGATTTTTACTTTCTCTACCACGTACGTAGTAACAAGAGAAAGTAGTGCATTGCGCCCAAAAATTAGATACCGAGATTACATCGTAAATGCATGTTTTGAGAACCCTTAACCCAAATAAATCATTCTTAGAAACATGCTCGTGTATTTGTGTGTCTGTGAACAGCATAACTCAAAGGAAAAGTCAGATAAATACCAAACTTGATATCTGAATTCAATATCTTCCAAGCTTGCGACACGAAGATTTTCAAGAAAATCTCCCCATACCAAACTACCCCTTACATTTTTTCGTTAGCTTTGATTTTCTAAAAAAAAATGACTCAAACGATTTTGATCGCATATGAAAGATATTTACATGGGAAAAAAATGTATATCTTAAATACTCTGCGAATAGACTAGAAAGTCTTCTTTATTCGGAAGTTTTGTATAATATTGTATAACAAGTAAACGTTAAGCCATAGATGAAAACGTAACACAAAAATGTAGATCTCTTTAAAGCACCCTATTTATTTCAAATAAGTTTCTTTTTGTGGCTTAAGCCGTTTCTGAGATATTCGTTATTAAAGGTTCGAATTGTTCAATACCGTCAGTTTTTTTTAAGTCCCATCGATTTTCAGTTGGCATTAACTATTCAGAGGAAATACGACGAAGCTGTTTCTACTTGCCACCTTAAATGAGCTCGTTTGTTTCTCATGAGGTTATGAATAACGCATATATTTGCTTTGTAAAAGCCTCTAATTCGACCCAGCCTTTCCATATATATAACAGAAACAGTATGGAATTTTAAGGCAAGCTTATAGCCTCCAGTTCTTAATCATTTGACTATCGCTGTTCCCTTTTTATCTATAGCGAAATATAATATAGATATTTCTGCAAAGCTTTATTTGGATTAAAATGTAGTGATAGAAAAATCTTATGAGTTGCACTCACATGACTTTCTCTAATCTTGTACAAACTATTTTTACATGCACTTATTCTCCATCTGCTTCATGTTAATCGACATTAACATTTGCAGAAATTATCTGAATGCTAATTTTCTTATAGGTGCAAGGGGAACACGTAAATACAGTAAGTTTTAAGCCAAATATTTTAAGAGCTGGTCGCTATGTGGAGCATTCCATTCTCTTTGTATTTCCAGGATATAAAAAAACGAATAACGAATTCTCATTTAGAAAACGTTGTGTTGGAAAATTCAAGCAAATAACAAGGAATATTTCGGAAATGATTCACTCGCAAAAAAAATCTATGTGGCATAAATTTGTGTGTTTCAACAAGATCTACATTTTTTGTAAAGTAAAATTTGGTCTCTCTCTTACGGTTTACTAGTTATGCAAAAGTCATTCAGCACGAAGAGGACTTCTGAGAACATTTCCAGAAAATTCAAGATATACATCTCATTT